>CM030360.1:7500-10000 GCA_017893485.1 Hemerocallis citrina | reverse complement strand
GAACATGATCCGCCCACAAAAAATTTTTTGTCCAAATTTCGACGTCGACGCGCGTCGCGCCGCCACGACTGAGTCCACATCGCACAGCCAGGGCGGTGCAAACGGCGTTGCACGTCCAATTTTTCTTGCCAACGATGCTCAAGCATCACCACAAACCAACATATACCAAACCGAACAGGAAGAGCCAAAAAAAAAATTTCGGCTGAAAAATCAGCGGTGCTGCGCCTGTTCAGTGCGCACTGCAGCGTCAGGGACGTCGGACGGTGCAAATGGTGTTGCACATCAAAAATTTCTAGCCAACAATGTTCCAGCATCAACGTATGCCCAACAGAACAGGAACAGCACACAAAAAAATTTCAGCAAAAAAATCAGCTGTGCACTGCCTGTTCGGTGCACATCAGCAGCATCGGGACGTCGGGTCGGTGCAACGCCGTTGCACATCATCAATTTCTCGCCACCATTGGGCGGATAGCATATGTTCAGGGGGCCGAACACTATCCGCCCATCAAAATTGACTAGATGGAAAAATTCCCACATAGCCTGTGCCTACTACTACCTCACCCCCTAATATAGATTCGCAAATTTTGGGCTAATTTGACCCCCAGGGTCCAAACTAGCTCTGGAGTCCCCTCTTTTTTTTTTTGGACCCTCCAACCTCGTAGGAGCAAATGTAGACCCCCAAATTTTGGGTCGGGGTATAACTACGCATTTGTGTGGGAACTGTCGAGATAGATTTTTGTTTTCGCCCACGAAACGAAAAAACGCCTAGATGACCGTGCTACGCCTAGGACGGACGCTGCGCCGACATAGGCCGTTTTTGCGACGTTCTAGGCCGGACGGCGCAAACGAAAACTTTTCGTGGGACAAATTTTCACCGTTGCTATGTTTCCACATTTAAGGAGGAATAGCCGAGATGGAATTTTGATTCCATGCACCGAATGCGAAAACGGTGTGCCGCGCGCCGCGCGCGACGCGACGACATAGGCCGTTTTTGGGACGTTCTAGGCCGGACTGCCCAAACGGAAACTTTTCGTGGGACAAATTTTCACCGTTGCTATGTTTCCACATTTAAGGAGGAATAGTCGAGATGGAATTTTGATTCCATGCACCGAATGCGAAAACGGTGTGCCGCGCGCCGCGCGCGACGCGACGACATAGGCCGTTTTTGGGACGTTCTAGGCCGGACTGCCCAAACGGAAACTTTTCGTGGGACAAATTTTCACCGTTGCTATGTTTCCACATTTAAGGAGGAATAGTCGAGATGGAATTTTGATTCCATGCACCGAATGCGAAAACGGTGTGCCGCGCGCCGCGCGCGACGCGACGACATAGGCCGTTTTTGGGACGTTCTAGGCCGGACGGCCCAAACGGAAACTTTTCGTGGGACAAATTTTCACCGTTGCTATGTTTCCACATTTAAGGAGGAATAGCCGAGATGGAATTTTGATTCCATGCACCGAATGCGAAAACGGTGTGCCGCGCGCCGCGCGCGACGCGACGACATAGGCCGTTTTTGGGACGTTCTAGGCCGGACTGCCCAAACGGAAACTTTTCGTGGGACAAATTTTCACCTTTGCTATGTTTCCACATTTAAGGAGGAATAGCCGAGATGGAATTTTGATTCCATGCACCGAATGCGAAAACGGTGTGCCGCGCGCCGCGCGCGACGCGACGACATAGGCCGTTTTTGGGACGTTCTAGGCCGGACTGCCCAAACGGAAACTTTTCGTGGGACAAATTTTCACCTTTGCTATGTTTCCACATTTAAGGAGGAATAGTCGAGATGGAATTTTGATTCCATGCACCGAATGCGAAAACGGTGTGCCGCGCGCCGCGCGCGACGCGACGACATAGGCCGTTTTTGGGACGTTCTAGGCCGGACGGCCCAAACGGAAACTTTTCGTGGGACAAATTTTCACCGTTGCTATGTTTCCACATTTAAGGAGGAATAGTCGAGATGGAATTTTGATTCCATGCACCGAATGCGAAAACGGTGTGCCGCGCGCCGCGCGCGACGCGACGACATAGGCCGTTTTTGGGACGTTCTAGGCCGGACTGCCCAAACGGAAACTTTTCGTGGGACAAATTTTCACCGTTGCTATGTTTCCACATTTAAGGAGGAATAGCCGAGATGGAATTTTGATTCCATGCACCGAATGCGAAAACGGTGTGCCGCGCGCCGCGCGCGACGCGACGACATAGGCCGTTTTTGGGACGTTCTAGGCCGGACTGCCCAAACGGAAACTTTTCGTGGGACAAATTTTCACCGTTGCTATGTTTCCACATTTAAGGAGGAATAGTCGAGATGGAATTTTGATTCCATGCACCGAATGCGAAAACGGTGTGCCGCGCGCCGCGCGCGACGCGACGACATAGGCCGTTTTTGGGACGTTCTAGGCCGGACTGCCCAAACGGAAACTTTTCGTGGGACAAATTTTCACCGTTGCTATGTTTCCACATTTAAGGAGGAATAGTCGAGATGGAATTTTGATTCCATGCA
>CM030359.1:445875841-446238341 GCA_017893485.1 Hemerocallis citrina | reverse complement strand
GACTATGTAGCCCAAAAATGAGGCTAAAACAGTCAGATACAAAATTCCATGAAAATGACTGGAAATAGTGGACTACGGCCAAAAAAATAAGGGACACAACAAATCTCAGGAAAGTGGCTGAAAACTATGGACTATAGCCCACAAATGAGGCAAAAAAAGTCAAATACAAAATTTCTTGAAAACGGCTGGAAAGTGTGGACCATAACCGACAAAATGAGGCCAACAAAAAATAATACGAAATCTCATGAAAGTGATCGAAAACAGTGTACTTTAGCCCACAAAATGAGGAAAATAAAAAATCTCACAAAAGTGTCCGAAGAAATGAGGCTAAAACAGTCAAATACAAAACTTCACGAAAACGAATGGAAATAATGGACTATAGCCCACAAAGTTAGGGACATAAAAAATCTCACGAAAGTGGCCGAAAATTGTGGACTATAACCCATAAATCAGGCAAAAACAGTCAAATACAAAATTTCACGAAAACAGTCGGAAACTGTGGACTATATATAACCCACAAAATGAGGCCAAAACAGTAAAATTCAAAATCTAAAGAAATTAATCGAAAACAGTGTACTATATAGCCCACAAAATGAGGAAAATAAAAAATCTCACAAAAGTGGCCGAAAACTGTGGACTATAGCCCACAAATGAGGCTATAACAGTTAAATACAAATTTTCACGAAAACGGGCGGAAACTGTGGACTATAACCCACAAAATGAGGCCAAAACAGTAAAATATGAAATCTTATGAAAGTGATCGAAAACAGTGTACAATAGCTCACAAAACCAGGAAAATAAAAAATCTTACTAAAGTGGCAAAAAACTGTGGACTATAGCCTACAAATGAGGCTAAAACAGTCAAATACAAAATTTCACGAAAACGGCTGGAAACAGTGGACTATAGCCCACAAAATTAGAGACATATAAAATCTCACGAAAGTGGCCGAAAACTGTGGACTATAGCCCACAAATGAGGCTAAAAAAGTCTAATACAAAATTTCACAAAATCGGTCGGAAACTGTGGACTTATAACCCACCGAATTAGGCGAAAAACAGTAAAATACGAAATCACATTAAAGTGACCGAAAATAGTGTACTATAGCCCACAAAATGAGAGAAATAAAAAATCTCAGAAAAATTGCCCAAAACTGTGGACTGTAGCCCACAAATGAGGCTAAAACAGTCAACTACAAATCACGAAAACAGTCGGAAACTATGGACTATAACCCACAAAATGAGGCCAAAATAGTAAAATACGAAATCTCATGAAATTGATCGAAAACAGTGTACTATAGAGCCCACAAAATGAGGAAAATAAAAAATCGCATGAAAATGGCTGAAAACTGTGGACTATGACCCACAAAATGATGTCAATACAGTAAAATACGAAATCTCTTGAAATTGATCGAAAACATTGTACTATACCCACAAAATGAGAGAAATAAAAATTCTCACGAAAGTAGCCGAAAACTATGGACAATAGCCCACAAATGAGGCTAAAACATTCAAATACAAATTTTCACGAAAACGGCCGGAAACTGTAAACTGGGGCCAAAACAGTAAAATACAAAATCTCAAGAAAGTGATGGAAAACAGTGTACTATTAGCCACAAAATGAGGAAAATAAAAAAATCTCATGAAAGTGACCGAAAACTGTGGAGCCCACAAATGAAGCTAAAATAGTCAAACACAAAATTTCACGAAAACAACTGGAAACAGTGGACTATAGCCGACAAAATGAGAGAAATAAAAAATCTCACGAAAGTGTCCGAAAACTGTGGACTATAGCCCACAAATGAGGCTAAAATAGTCAAATACAAAATTTTAGAAAAAAATGGCAGGAAACTATGGACTATAACCCACAAAATGAGGCCAAAACAGTAAATATGAAATCTCGTGAAATTGATCGAAAACAGTGTACTGTAGCCCACAAAATGAGGGAAATAAAAAATCTCACGAAAGTTGCCGAAAACTTTAGACTATAGCCCCCAAATGTGGCTAAAATAGTCAAATACAAAATTTTGACGAAAACGACAATAAATTGTGGACTGTAACCGACAAAATCAGGCCCAAACAGTAAAATAAAAAATCTCTTGAAAATGACACAAAACTATGGACTATATAGCCCACAATATGAGAGAAATAAAAATTTCACGAAAGTGGCCGAAAACTGTAGACAAAGCCCACAAATGAGGCTAAAACAGTCAAATACAAATTTTCACGAAAACGGCCATAAACTGTGGACTATATAACCCACAAAATGAGGCCAAAACAGTAAAATACGTGTAACTCCTGTTTCCCCGTATTTGTATTTTATACCGTATTTTTCTCGTTTGTACTCTTTTGTCTATTTGAGATCCCGTATTTTATTTCTATTCGAATAAAGTCATCAGTTTGTTTTCGACTCAATTTCTGGCCCTTTTATCTAACTCAATTGTGTGTCATTTGTATCGTTCTTCATGAGAAATGGACCGATTCTTCTCATTTATCTCTCTAATCCCCATTATTGTGCATTTGGACCATTTCTCATGTTGGGCTCTTTTTGAAACGGATCACCAAAACCCAATACCCACAAACCCTCCTATATAAACCCTAATCCCAACCCTAATCTACTGTTTTAACCTTAATCACCCCCACCGCCGCTAATCATCTTCTTCACCTTCGTCCAGATCTCTCGTTCGTTCGCCAACCCACTCTGATCCCCTCCGATCGCCAGCCACACCCTCGCCTCCACCGCCATCATCCACCACCCGTACCCAACACTCCATCACCATTGCCCTTCCCCGCTCGCCTCCAATGCCAGCACCATCACAGCCGCAACTGATCCCCTCGCCGTGTACTTCCCTCACCCTCCGGAGTCCCCTCCTAGCGCCCTCGTCGCCGTTCAGCCCAATCATCGTCGCCCCTGTTTTCCGAGCGAAAACAGAGCAGCGCCGCGTCGCTCCACCACAGTCGTCGCCGCCTTTTCGTGGTTGTCGCAGCCATGCCGTCGCGTCGCCGTCGAAGACGCTGCCGGTCGCCACCGCACCTTCCCTCTCCCTCGCTCGCCGGTTCGTCGAGGAAGTGAACGAAGAAGAAGAAGAGGAACAGTAGTGGGCGGGATTTAATCTCAGGCGTCGGATCGCATCAGGATCCGCGCGCTGTGATCGGTGTCCCGTGTTTCGTCACAGCGGATCCTACAACCGCTGTCCGCTGTTTTGATCGGATCCGGTGCGAGGCTGCAATCCTATTCGCTGGTTTGGTGTTCTGTGTTTGGGCGCAGCAAATCCCAGATCGCCGTTTGCTGTTCTGGACCGATCGTGTGTGGGTGGAAAACTCGATCTTCGGCTATTTTTCGCACGCGCTTTTCGAGGACATCTTCGGGGATTTTTCTTCTCAATTTGCTTCAACAAGCGGAGATTTCAACCGTCGATTTAAGGCAAGTAACCTTGTACATCTTATTGTCCTAGTACAAGTCTCTTTGAAATACCACATGTAGTTAGTTTGTGACTCTCCTTTGAAATATCATAGTAAAACAATTTGAACCTTCAAACTCACCAATCTAAGAGTCACAAGACTTCCTCGTATTAAACAATAATTCAATTGGACTCTTTTATCTCCTTGAACTTGCGAATCACATGGACATATGAATTAAGGACCCCTAGAAATTGCAGACGCATATAAATTTAGTGTTTTGGCAAATTGTGATTATTATGACTTGGAAAATATTATTATTCGCTGTTTGATTCCCATTACTATGTATTTGTGCCACATAATGATTTTAGACACCAAATTACGTAATTCTATGAAATCTACATTAGTGAATTATTTCCCTATGTTGCTGTCTGGATTTCCTTTTGCGGTTTCGACCCTCTTATCTTTGGAATTTGGGCCCGAGGCCTGAATATGAAACGTAGATCAGGATGTGTAGATGTCGATAGACTCCAGAATGATTGAATTTGGAGTTACGGTCTAGGAGATATGGCTGTTATACTGCAGCTGTGTCAGTAGGCGCAGTTTTGTAAAAAACTGCTGTATTTATTGACTTTGCGAATTATTTTAGCTGTACAAACAGCGTGCGTTTGACCCCAAATTTTGTGTGTAGCTGCTGGACATCATCTAGGACATCCCTAAATTTTTCTAGAATTAATTTACAACATTTACTTAGGTGTGCTTGCTTGATAAGAGTTAATAACAATAACAAGCCGGGGTTTGGGAAAGATTATAGAGTGGACAATATAGATACGTGTACTCGGAAGGGGGCCCGTATTTCCCAATACTTGGTTCATGAACTTGTTGTATCTTGTTTGATTCATGGAGTCGGTTACTCGGCTCATGAACTTGTTTGATTCTTGAACCCATTGTGCGGTTCTTGAACTTGCTTGTGGATTCGCGAACTTGCTTCGTGAACTTGTTATTTAATTTTCGATTCATGAACCAAGGCTTGCTTGATACTTGATACCTGAGTACGCCGCCCTATAAAATCCATTACTAGATCTAAACGAAAGTGCTTTGACTGTAGCAACCATGTAGTAAAAGAATGGATGCATGTCGTGCTACCTAGCTAGTAACTCACCACTAGACTTGAACTTGATAACTTGGACTCGATAACTTGAACTAGACTTGGACTTGAGAAACTTGAGCTAGACAACTTGATACTTGGACTTGACATTTGAGACCTGACATTTGAAATAACATATGACACTAGACTTGAGGTTGTCGCTTGATATTAAATACCCCTATAGGTATACCTGACATGTGATTCACCACTAGCAGTTGTTATCCTATCTAGTCATTATGATGTTCTCTCTTGCTAGCTAGTCTTTGAATTTGCCACTACTTCTTATAACCTTGTTTATTCTTGATTCCAATTCTTGTTTTCCCCTTTCTTGTACTTGCTTTTACTATTTGTGGCCCTAGCTTGCACTAAGGGCATTTTTTCTTGTTTCCCCTTCGTTTTCCTGTTTATATTTATTAAGCAGACTTGGGAGACAAGTTATCTGCTGGAATTGGCGAGCAGACATTTCAGGTTTTGCTTGGAGCAAGGACCTGTTGCTTTTCTTAAGGTATTTATTTCTTCTGCTGTATAAGACTTGTTCCCGAGTTTACACTTGATCCAGACATGTGAACTATTTGAACATTATCATTTGTTTAAATTGTTTTCTGCTGCTTAATAAGTTATTCATGCATGCTTGGATATATATATAAATCTGGTTATATTCTTGTTATGATGCTGAGTCGATCCTACAGCTTATGGATGATGTAAAAATCATTCGCTGGGCTTCGTCACGTGCTCGTATTCCATATTTTTGGGAAGCGGGGCGTGACAATACGAAATCTCATAAAAGTGATCGAAAACAGTGTACTATAGCCCACAAAATAAAGGAAATAAAAAATATCACGAAAGTGGTCGAAAACAGCGAACTATAGTCCACAAATGAGGCTAAAACCGTCAAATACAAAATTTCACAAAAACGGCCGTAAACTATGGACTATAACCCACAAAATGAGGCCAACACAGTAAAATAAAAAATCGCTTGAAAATGACACAAAACTGTGGACTATATAGCACACAATATGAGGGAATTAAATAATCTCCTGGAAGTGGCCGAAAACTGTGGACTATAGCCCACTAATGAGGATAAAATAGTCAAATACAAATTTTCACGAAAAACGGCCGGAAAATCTAGACTATAACCCATAAAATTAGACTAAAACAGTAAAATACGAAATCTCATGAAAGTGATCGAAAACAGTGTGGACTATAGCCCACAAATGATGCTAAAACAATCAAATACAAAATTTCACAAAAACGGCCGTAAACTATGGACTATAACCCACAAAATGGGGCTAAAACAGTAAAATAAGAAATCTCTTAAAAATGACACATAACTGTGGACTATATAGCCCACAATATGAGGGAAATAAAAAATCTCATGAAAGTGATTGAAAACTGTGGACTATAGCCCACTAATGAGGCTAAAACAGTCAAATACATTTTTTTACGAAAACGACCAGAAACTGTGGACTATAACACACAAAATGAGGCCAAAACAGTAAAATAAGAAATCTCTTGAAAATGACACAAAACTGTGAACTATATAGCCCACAATATGAGGCAATAAAAAATCTCACGAAAGTGGCCGAAAACTGTGGACTATAGCCCACTAATAAGGCTAAAACAGTCAAATACAAATTTTCACAAAAACGGCAAGAAACTGTGGACTATAACTCACAAAATGAGACTAAAACAGTAAAATATGAAATCTCATGAAAGTGATTGAAAACTGTGTACTAGCCCATTAAATAATGGAAACAAAAAAATCCCACGAAAGTGGTCGAAACTGTGGACTATAGCCCACAAATGATGCTAAAACAATCAAATACTAAATTTCATGAAAACGGCCGTCAACTATGGACTATAACCCACAAAATGAGGCTAAAATAGTAAAAGAAGAAATCTCTTGAAAATGACACAAAACTGTGGCCTATATAGCCCCCAATATGAGGAAAATAAAAAATCTCACAAAAGTGGCCGAAAACTGTGGACTATAGCCCACAAATGTGGCTAAAACACTCAAATACAAATTTTCACGAAAACGGCCGGAAACTGTGGACTATAACCCCACAAAATGAGGCCAAAATAGTAAAATACGAAATCTCCTGAAATTGATCGAAAACAGCGTACTATAGCCCACAAAATGAGGGACATAAAAAATCTCACGAAAGTGGCTGAAAACTGTGGACTATAGCGCACAATTGAGGCTAAAATAGTCAAACATAAAATTTCACGAAAACAGTCAGAAACTGTGGACTATAACCCACAAAATTAGGCCAAAATAGTAAAATATGAAATATCATAAAATTGATCGAAAATAGTGTACTATATAGCCAACAAAATGAGGAAAATAAAAAATCTCACGAAAGTGGCCAAAAACAGTGAACGCCCACAAATGAGGCTAAACAGTCAAATACAAATTTTCACGAAAACGGGCAAAAACTGTGGACTATAACCCACAAAATGAGGGACATAAAAAATCATAGTACGCTGTTTTCCCGTGATAGAATAGAAACTATTGTAGCTTGGTGAACGATGAATGATCGTGTCTCGGTGAAACTGGAGGTTTTGAATTATCATGGAATGGGGTCAGAGAATCGATTAGATGGAAACCTCGTTGTATTTTAATGGCAGTTACATGTGTATATTTTGTACAGGGCCGGCCCTGAGTTCCCGGGGCCTAAGGCGAAAAGCCCAAATAATTAATTTTGGACCCCTAATTACAACATATTTTTTTACGCGCAAAATACGTGTCTATATTTATAAGGGAAATACCATTTTGGGGCTCTTAAAATTACAAAAAAATCGGAGGCCTGAGGCCGCTGCCTCACCGGCCTCAAGGTGGGAGCCAGCCCTAATTTTGTATGATGTCACTTCTCGGTTTGTTGTGGTTGTGATCATGCATGCATTATCTCATGTATTTAATGGCCGCTCTCTCTCGGCTAGGACTAGATTATTGTACAAGAAATCTGTGGTTAAGAGATGGGTTTTACACATTAGCTTGTGTTTCTCCATATTCTCACGTTTAGTACAAGGTTACATTACACATGTTTTGTTTGAAAGATTAGGGGGCTTTCGGCTAATTGAGATAAAGCGTAAACCAAATTCATTGGTTAATTTCCTGCCCCGGTTTAGAAAAAAGATGGGTTCCAGTATAATCAAAGCCTGTAGTCTTTTGTTGATATTTGGGATACTAATTCACAATTATAACTTGGTAACGTTAGTGGAGGACTAGGTCAAGCATTGCATACTCCTATTGAGATTTGGATTGAACACTATACTTTATAGTTATTTGTTAGATTATAAGACCAAGGATATTGGCATTAGCTGCAATATATAAACTTCGAAGTTATGGCCTTAAGGATATTTTGGAATTCTCCAATGTGTATTACACTCAAAACTAATATATTTCTGATATCAGTTATTTGCTTCTTGATTCTCCTATTTTTGGTTTTCTAACCTATCTACTGCACGTTGTTGCTCCCATTACCCATCAAGCCAAAATTTAATACCATGCTTTCCATTTATGATAAGTAAAAAATCTTATCAGTTTAGTACTATAGTAAGCTTAAATCTTATCACCAAACATCTTCCTTGTTTTATGATATATCAAAAGTTGTGAAATTCAATCCAAACATAGTACAGCTTGGTGTGATTAAAAGTTAATTACCAGTTTTCTTAATTCAAAGATCAACATGCTCCTTTAACATTACCATGCTTATGATGTACTTTTGAGCAAAGCTTGAAGTAAATAAAGCTTTGAGAAGTTCTCTTTATAGATTGTATGATGAACCGGTCGAGAATTTTTGTAGTATGCTCTATACTTGCTCAAAAAACTTAACCTACTTATTAGGATCTCACCGTTTTTGCAACATTAAAATTGTTGTTTCATTGAGACAAGTAACCAGAGTCTAGGTTTGACATTGAAGTAAAATATATACCAAATAGGGGAGGTTTATTTGGAAAAATAACATACAAGAAATGGAGTATGAACTTTCCTCAGCTAAATATGGATGAATTGCTACTATTTAGCAACTTTACTTTGTGTTGAAATGTTACTGCTCTTTTGCATTCAGTTTGCTGCCATATAAACTCTCAGTTGAATATGGCACCTAATAGTGCAAGTCAAGTTGGAATTCTCCCTCATCCCATCCGAGCTGCTTTTCGCTCTCCTGTTGGTTCCTCTTCCTTCCCCTGCTCTCCTCTTCATGCTGCCTTGTCAGCGTACCTCAGCGTACCTCCCATTTGCCCATTGTTCCCATGCCCTCCTCTTGCTTCCTTTCACTTCTCCCCTTCCTCTTTAGATCCCTCTCTACCAAGTTCCTTCTACCTCTTCTGCTCTGTAACTACAAATGCAGCACTTGTGACTGCATTCATTCCAACTTATCTGCAATAGTGCTTGCAACGTAGTTTTTGATTGGGAAGTAACCCACTATTTAGGACTAAGTTTCTGTTATATCTTGCATGATTTTTCATCAGACCTCCTATTACATACTTACCAGTAGCCATGTAGGATATGCTCATTCCATCTCGAGTACAAGTTTAGGCTGAAACTATATGCTATCTGGCAAGGATTGTTTGGGGTTGGCTAATGAATGGTCGTTCACTCGTTTGTAAACATTCAGCTGGATGTTTTTTTTTTTTTTTGATAAAAAATGAACCAGTCATCGCTTCATTAATAGGATCATTCAGCTGGATGTTACTCTATGTAGTTATGGATTAGTATACTTTATTACAGATGCATGGAATTATGGAAATATGTACCGATTGCGATTGGTATTTTACTGATGAGGACATCGGTTCCAGACGATTTGGGCGTTTCTATCAGCGCAGGCATCGTCTTCATCAGCTGTTTTATTCAGTTTAGATTTTTATTTTATTTCCATTTTTATGTAATCTTTTTTTGTAATTTTTAGATTCTGAGAATATTTTGAAGATGTGTTTCAAGATGTAATTGAGCCTATTTAAAGGCCCTGAGATGAATGAGAAAGGCATGCCATTATTGATAAAAAAAAAACCTGTGTTGAGTTTTGCTCTTCATTTCCTCTCCTTTGTGTGATACAATTGAGATCAAATTAGGGTTTGTGATAAATCCTAATCTAGTTTTAGAATTAGTGATTAGTTCTAAAATTTTATCCCCAATTAAAAAAAAAAATCCTCAATATAATTTCCCTAATCCCAAATCACCAAACCCTAATCAAAACCCCAGCAGCCACCGCTCCCTTCCTTTCTTCTCCATCGTCATCCTCTGCCTCAACCCAATCCCAACCCACTGAACCCACCTCTCCACCGACCTCTCCCTCTCTCGCTACCACACCCTCCCGGCAACCAAATCCCTCACCCCCAAACGCCCTCATCGACTTTGCCGTCGCCATCCCCCATCAACCCCGCTTCGCTCCAGCCCCGCACCACCACCTCTCGATCCTCGTCAACGCCAGCAACACCCTCCCGCCATCTTCTCAACCCGCAGCACACCGAGACAGCTTTGCTGCCCTCCCCCAGCCATCGACGACGGCTCTCTGACCACGCCAGCCCCTCGCCGCCGCCCGTTCGCCGTCAACAGCCGGCGACCAGTCCAGCCACCCCCGGACTTCGTTGCTGACTTTGCTTGCTGAGTTGCTGAGATCCCAGTTGCTGCCCAACTCCGAGATCTCTGTTGGTTTTCTTCACATTCGGTATACTCGTTCCCTTCTTAAATATTTGTGTTTTACTACCTATTATCTAGCATATTATCTGATTTGACTGTCGACCACAAAATACTGAGATTGAGTGATCCACATGCTAGATTAGAGTACGAATTGGTATTGCATTTTTTACTTGCTAAAACACGTAGGGATTTACTTATTGATTAAGATTGAATTATTAATTGGATTGTTAGCATTTGATTCAATTCTTGAAAACCCATCGAACCTGTTAACTGTTAAAATATTCCATCTAAATCCGCACTTTCATATTGGTAAAATTAACCCATTAAAACTCTTGAAAAATTCTCTATTTTAGGGTTGGTTTTACATCATTTACATTCTTCCATTCCTTCCCTTTGGAAAGTTGACATTTCATTCTCTTCTCACAAATCTCTACTATTATAATGGGAGAACCCCTTAGTCAGTAACCCAAAGTCAGTAACCCAACCCGTGCAACGCACGGATTGGGTTACTTTGGTAAATATTTTCGAAAATGGACCTGTTTGGTAAATATTTTCGAAAGTGGATCAGTTTGAAAATTATTTTCCTTTTTAATTATGGACTAACTTTGGTAAATATTTTAGAAAGTGGACCTGTTTGGTAAATATTTTCGAAAGTGGATCGGTTTGGAAATTATTTTCTTCTTACCCTTTTCATTATCCTCCAATTTTTTCCACGTGCACGTGTGCACGTGTCTGATACTAGTTGTTTAGGATGGCCGAGGGCACTGAGGCACCTTTCAATCCCAGGGAGAGGGTTTTTAAGAAATCATACTCCTGTTTTAGGCCCAACTAGTAATATAGGAGCAGTGGGCCTCACTCTGATACTGTCAAGCCCCAAACAAATGATTTGTTGAATTTCACTAACTATACAGTCTCTACCCGTGTTTCACCAACATGCAACAACTATACCCATATTTATTTTGCAATTAAGTACACATACTCCGTCCATATTTTTTTTGGTGCAGATCCGTCAATTTCAAAAAAAGGTTGAGCTATATAAGTGAGAGAGAGAGAAGGGATGCTTAGACAAATCAACGCAGGGGGGATATAACGGTCAATATAGTCCAAAATTGACGCCAGTATAGCTTAATCACTAAATCACAATAAGTTTTGGTTCGGAGCATAATGAACCTTAAGATATGGGTATAGTTCAGGGAAATTTACCCTTTGTTTGAATATATTGGATCTAATTCTGGTATTTGACCAATAAAGCTCACAAAGTGAAAGCCTACTCATGTATTACTTGTTGAGCCTAGTGGCACCGCTCGTAATTATGGATCACTTCAATGGCATTCTGCTAACTCTCCACTAAATTTCGCACCTTTTGTATTTTTTTTGCTGTCGGATACAACTGACGAATGAAGGTGCGACTATTTCTCCAAAGAGTAAAAGAAGAAAAAGGACATTTCATTGACAAAGGCAAAAAAGATTAACATATTACAATCCAAGGCCAAATCTCATTCGCCCGAAACCTCTCACGATTTGATTAACATATTTTTAAAAATTGTGCATTTTATATTTTAAAAGTGCTTTTACTTGGGCTCTGTTTGGCGTAGATTTTTAAGGATGTTTTGACGTATGAAAACTCTTTTTCATTTAAAATAGGTGTTTGGTATACTTAATTAAAAATCTGTTTAGCCAAAAGTACTTAGAGTTCTTCTCATTCACCCCTAAAGTGATTGTGTTTAGTTTTTTATGAAGTACTTTACTTGCCAAATATTCTTTGAAGTTGAAGATGATTCTTTCTAACATCAAAACTTTAACTTTTTGTTTACTGCAATAGCAAACAGAGCCTTAGGAAAAAAATTTAACTAAATATAATTCTTTCTAACATCAGTTTTTGTACCAGCACTGTGAAAGCACTTTTTGTTCACAACAACACTAAAAATGAACGTTTCTGTTAGAAAAATTGCTAAGTTGCAATTCATCTAGAGCTGCAGTTTGTGATCTTGTATAGAGCAGCTGTAACATGCCATTCTCACATCGACTCAATGAGGGTAGATAGAGTTTGGATGCATAAATATCGGTAGTAACCAATTGACACTAAGCGCAAAATGCAATATATTTTTTCAATACAAAAGCTGGGCCAAGAAACATGCCCAGTTCATTACTTGTAAAAGGCATACAGCTGTCAAAGAAACTCACGAACCATAAACACATGTTCCTCGTAAAAGTTGCAGCAAGTTGAAATGCAATATTATTTGAAAAAGAACTACAAATTTGGCACGCTAAATAATTTTGATGCCAAAGGTAAGATCTTCATTCCTTCTTTCTGATCCCATGAGACAAGTTGTAGATTCCGCGCTCCTGTTCAACGAAAAAACATTGGTTTTACATTTAGAACTATATTAGGAAAATATAAACTAAACAGTCTGAACCGGATCGGATACTTGTAACGGAGAGAAAATAATAACACTCCCTCCGTTTCACTTTAAGTGATATTTAGGGGTTTTTTTCTTGTTTCACTTTAAGTGATATTATCCAATTTTTTTCCTTTTTTTTCAAGAACACCCTTATTTATGTTGAAGTTTTATCTTAATTACTCATCTTAATCCTATCAACTATTTTTAGAAAATTGTAGTTTCAAGTTTCTAGATTTTATTTTCTCCAAAAATTTAATGCAAACTCCCCCTCACCTACTACTTGCAACTCTATATATTTTCCAAATCAAAAGTACTACTCCTACACTCTTCCTTAATCTGTGTGCAATTACTCCTAGTAATTAATCATAGAGACTTATTAATAAGGGTATAAAGGGAAAAAAATATTTATCTCACCCTTCCTTAATCTGTGTGCAAAACTCCTAAATATCACTTAAAGTGGAACGGAGAGAGTACATACTTGTAGCACAAGTCTTACAATGAGAAACAAGGAAGAGCCTGCCAATGCAAGTGGGATGGCGACAGAAGTCAACTTATCGTAGCGTCCCTTGGGGTAAGTGCGCCTATGAGTGTTCTGGAAAATCTATTGATACTTAAAAACCCTCTCCCTGAGATTGAAAGGAGCCTCAGTGCCCTCGGCCATCCTAAACAATTTGTTAGAAGAGAATGAAATACCTTTCCAAAGGGAAGGAATGGAAGAATGTAAAATACCAATCGATACATATTTCCATAATTCCATGCATCTGTAATAAAGTATAATAATCCATAACTACATAGAATGTTTACAAACGAGTGAACGACGATTCATTAGCCAACCCCAAACAATCCTTGCCAGATAGCATATAGTTTCAGCCTAAATTTATACTCACCGAAGGCGACATAACAACCTTTATCAACTAACTATTACTAGTGATCTTCCCAATCCTTATTACTTCAACCTATAGCACTTTAAGCATGGCATACAATTGCAAGCATCTACCCACGACAATCTAATTATGGTACATAACATAACCACCCACCACAATACTCCTAAGTACGAATATGATTTAACCATGTGCTTATATCAAGCTTAAGCATGAATAATCACTATGGTCTAAACATGAAGTTTACTATAGTCAAGCATAAGTTACAACTTGAGCGTGAATGCTTACTACTTTAGAGTATATATCTCTACTACCACCTTACACATGGATCTTCATTACCTTAAGCATGATTAATTACTATGATCTAATCACGAAGACAACTTAGTGGAACATCTACTATTACGATCTAGTATGGGTAGAACATAAACATAGAATTGCTACGACTAACCCTAACCCCCAATCCGAACCCCCAACCCTAACCCGAACCCTAACCCTAACCCTAACCCAGTATCAGTTGCAGAGTCTAGAATAATTAAGAGATACGACACTATACCTACTGCAAGTTTGCACCCTAATGCTGATGAGATAGAATACATACAAAGACTTGTTGTCTACAAGGCAAATTCTTTTTCTCTCACTTCCCTTTTGACCACCGATTTATGCTTTTTTCTGTGCTTCTTGTGTATCTTAAATAACTTTTATCCCTACTGATCCTCGTTCTATTTATGCATTGACATCAATGTTCTGATTGTGAAATTTCAGGATTCTGCTGTTATTATATTAAATAAACCTCCAAAAGTACCTGTCAAGGTTCGAGTTTATTAAAATAAAAAAATATCTCAACAATTTGTTCATTTTTTGGAATTTTTTCCATAAATGACCTTTTTTATGAAAGTTTTTCCACAAACGACCTGTTTTTTTTTTTAAATTTCATAAACGACCCACTCGCTTTTTGAAAAAGCGAGTGTGGTATAATCACCCACGCTTTTTCAAAAAGCGAGTCTTAGGGTTCAGAAAATTAGAAACCTAAGACTCGCTTTTTGAAAAAGCGAGTGTGGTATAATCACCCACGCTTTTTCAAAAAGCGAGTCTTAGTGTTCAGAAAATAAGAAACCTAAGACTCGCTTTTTGAAAAAGCGAGTGTGGTATAATCACCCATACTTTTTTAAAAAGCGAGTCTTAGTGTTCAGAAAATAAGAAACCTAAGACTCGCTTTTTGAAAAACCGTGGGTAATTATGCCACACTCGCTTTTTCAAAAAGCGAGTCTTGGCCTTCTTTGCCCAGCAACACTCGCTTTCTTAGATGCAATCATGTTAGTATTCATTCTTGTTCAACTCTCCCATTCTCCTTACTACTTTGAAGTATGAAGACACAGTTTTTTCAAGGAAATTTGGTATTGGATCTTCTGCTTATGTTAGGTTAGAAGTGAAGTGATGTAAATGAATTGTACCCGTCTTTTTCCATTTTAACTTGTGTTGCTTCGGTTATTAGCTATAGAAAGCTGGCATATGATGCATGCTATTTGTGAGGCCACAGAGGGTTTGCATCAGTGCATTTATTTTCTTCTGTGTGGATTCTGGCATTCTGCAGTGCAAGGTCCGAAGGGTGAGAGAAGAAGAGAGCAAGAGATAGAAACTGCTGCATTCATTGAGTAGGGCCCAGAAATATTGGATTTTTCTTCCTCTGTTTTGAATTTTCCTGGGCTGATCCACAAGACATTCTAACTCTTACATTCCAAAATTGACAATGCAAATGCACAACCACTCCACAATATAGATTAACCATGTACAAATGTGTGTAACAATATAGATTTCATTAACATAGGCAAGACTCGCTTTTCCAAAAACCGAGTCTTATACAGAGCACCTCGCTTTCTCAGAAAGCGAGTCTTCCGCCTGTAGATTTTTTTCAACAAGCCACAGACTCGCTTTTTCAGAAAAACGAGTTTGGTATAAATAAGCGCGGTGTTTGGGAAAGCGAGTCTTGAATCTGTTGATAACTAATGAGTCTGCTAGCAAAAATAATACAGACCCAATGAACACCGCGCTTTTTCAAAAAGCGAGTCTTAGGTTTCTAATTTTCTGAACCCTAAGACTCGCTTTTTGAAAAAGCGTGGGTGATTATACCACACTCGCTTTTTCAAAAAGCGAATGGGTCGTTTATGGAATTAAAAAAAAACAGGTCGTTTGTGAAAAAACTTTCATAAAAAGGGTCATTTAGGGAAAAAATTCCATTTTTTGTTCTATTTCTCTTGTTATATTATATACCTTCGTTTTATAGGGAAACTTACCAGTTCATAATAGCATGGATGTGCTCGCAGCTGCTGCACTTTCTTATGGAAACAAAGAGGGTCCTAAATTGGTAATTTCTGGAATGTTAGATTTTTCAATATACAAATTAGTTGGACTTCTCTTCCAATCCAGCCACTTATCCACCTGAGGAACTTTATTTGCTTCAAGCCTGTAAACTTAATATGTTGTAATTTACATCCACTCTGGACTATGAATCATGGACGCTTCTATTTATAATCCGGTTGTTCAATTATATGTTAGAGAGGTGTGTGAGACACGCATCTGTCTACATGTTCCTTATATCTTTATAGTATTTTAAAATTTTATACGTTGGCCTGTTGGATGTTCCGTTGAATCATGTTTGTGCCTGCATGTACATGTTTGTGGTTCTTAGACTTTGAAGTTTGAACATTTGCAACTCACTAGCATTTGAGCTCAGATTAGTTTGTCCTTGTCCCCTTCCCAAATTTTACGTAGTTCCAAACTTGAGAAACCAATTTTCTTTTCTTTCCATTTACAGTTTCCTTTCATCTCATTTTTCTTTTCCTTAATACTCTCTCAACTAACACCTTGATCTTAGTATAAGGTACAAGTTATATCTGATTTGATTGCTGTATTCCCTAATTTCACCATTAACGACTACCTAAAGATTTATAAAGACATTTCAACTATCTGTATTATAAGTTATTAGTTATTCATACTGTAGAGCTCATCTGTAACTTTTAAAACCTTCCAATTTCTTTTGTAATTTTTCCCATCTAACTATTTGTTAATACCAGGTGCATCAATTTGATAGAGACAGCAGCGGCTTGCTATTTGTTAGATATTATAGTCCCATATTGGTGGTAGAGTTGCTTTGATATCTGTTCACCTCCTATATATAGGTGGTATTGTAATTGGTTAAACTCAATTCAATATTCAGTATTGTTTTCATATCTCTCTGATTTATCTTAACATGGTATCAGAGCCAAATATCCAAATTTTTCTTCTTAAATTTTTCTCCACACAAATCCTCAAATTCCAACTGCAAAAGTTATACAAATTTTTTTCAAAAAAAAAAAAAAAAAAAAAAAATTCGAAATCCACTGTTCATCTTCCTCAACAGCCATCGGCAAATCGAAATCCATCGTCCAGATCGTCATCTCCGAAGTCGGATCCATCGTCCAGACCTCGCCTCTCCAATTTCTTCCTCACCGCCGCCACTGCCGCGTCCTAGACCCCACCTCACTGCTGCCTCATCGCAGCCCCTTTGTCTTCCTCGCCTCGACCTCACCGCTGCACCTGTGCAGCCGCCCTCTTCAACTTCCGCCGCCCTCTTCAACAGCCAGCCTTCATCCAGCTCTTCCCAGTCTTCGTCCACCAGCCGAGATCCAACGAACCCACCACCAGCCGCGTCCAGATCTTCAAGCATCGTCACCGTTCTTCCCTCTTTCTTCAAACCCTAACTCTTTACTGTATTTTTTTTCCTCTTTCTTTACTGTTTTTTTTTCTTTACATTTGATCGTCAGATCCAAAAAAAAAAAAAAGTCAAAAAAAAAAGTCAAAAAAAAGGTCGAAAAAAAGTCGAAAAAAAAATAATAAAAAAAAAAAATAATATATTACTATTATTATTATTATTATTATTATTATTATTATTATTATATATATACAGGTCCTACAAATTGATGGCATCTCAGTCCCTCCGACATATTTCCGGCTCCACTGACTTTCCCGATGCAACCACCACTCGTTCCTCCTCCAGATTCAACAAACAGCAGCGCCATTTTCAGTCTTCCTCCGGCCTTCTACATTCTCCTTACATCACTCAACACCATACTCCACCTCTACTTCCGCCACCGGTAGCACCGCCCTACCCCCTACCCCGATCCAGGCACCAGCAACATCTCCCTCCACATTGTGCTCTCAGTCATAGCAGCGATAGTCGTGTTTCTCCTCGCAGTGCTTCTTCCCTCACATCTTCGGCCTTGCCGTCTCCTGCTTGGGCTAATAGTCAGCAACGCCTCACTCAGCTGGAACTACAGCTCATGGGTCAGTCTATCAATGCTGGCTCCTCTGCTCCTGCCCTTTCTGCCACTCCCGGTATGAATTCGTTCTGGATTTTAGATTCTGGTGCATCACATCATCTCACTAGTAATCAGACACTATTCACCACCTGCACAACACTTTCCTCTCACTCTCCATCCCTACACACAGCTGATGGCTCACCACTTCTTATTACACATTCAGGAACAATTAACTCTCCTACTCTCACATTACCATATGTTCTCTATGCTCCTCATTTATCAATAAACCTTATTTCTATTAGTGCATTGTGCGATAGTGGCCTTGTCGTCACTTTTGACTCTTTAGGTTGTTCTATTACTGATTCCTCCACCGGTGAGGAGTTTGGACGTGCTAGTCGTCATGGTCGTCTATATTATCTAGATTTTCTTCGTGCACATCACTCTCCTTCTAGTTTTGCCGGTATTGTTTCCTCTGATGCTGATCTGTGGCACAGACGTTTAGGTCATATTAGTGCATCACGACTTCAAACTATAGCTCGTAGTGGTGCCTTTGGTTCTCTCACTTTTAAACATTTATCTGATTGTCAGGGTTGTCACTTGGCCAAACACATTGCTCTACCCTTTAGTCACAAAAGAACTTCTGAAACCACTCACCCTTTTCAACTTGTTCATTCTGACATATGGGGACCCTCTCCCATACCATCGTGGAAAGGCTATCTCTATTATGTTACCTTCATCGATGACTTCACTAGACATACATGGGTTTTTCTTATGCGTCAGCGATCTGAGATACCTGATATCTACCGGGTCTTTACAACCATGATTCACACTCAGTTCGGTGTACACATTAAGAATTTTCGATCGGACGGTGCACGTGAGTACACTTCTACCACTATGAGAACAATCCTTCAGTCTCACGGCACCCTGTTTCAGCAATCATGCCCTCACACACATGAGCAGAATGGTGTAGCTGAACGCAAGCATCGTCACATCCTTGAGACGGCTCGTGCTCTTTTACTCTTCTCTTCTGCTCCTCGTTCATTCTGGGCTGAAGCTATTATGACCTCTGTTAGTCTCATCAACATTACTCTCTCGTCTGCCCTAGCTGGTACGACGCCTTACGAGGCTCTTTATCATTCACCTCCCGACTACAGTATGCTCCGTACCTTTGGATGCACCTGTTACGTCCTTCTCCCTCCTACTGAGCGCACGAAGCTCTCCGCTCGTGCTGCTAAGTGCGTTCACTTAGGTCTCAGTCCTGAACACAAAGGTTATCGTTGTTTTGATCCATCCGCGGGTCGTGTCCGCATTTCTCGACATGTCTCCTTTGTGGAAGACTCCCCTTACTATCTGACTCCCCCCCCTGAGGATACTAGATTTCTCTATTCCCCAGTTGTTGCTACCCCCCCCCCCCCCGACTTTACCTTCCCGCATTCCTTTTGATCCCACTCCTCTGGCTCCATTCACATCTCCTGCAGTCCTTACACCTGTTGTTCTCCCTACTGAACCTCCACCTGCATCCCCACAGCAGCCAGCACCCATCCCACCTACTTCCCTACTGACACATGCACCCACTCCACCGTCCTCACCCCCACACCCTGTCAGTCCACCACCTCTTCGTCACTCTACCCGTTCCAATTCTGGTATCCCTCCGGCACGTTATACACCTGATGCCACTGGTCCTTCTGACCAGTTTGGTTTTGCTACCCTAGCTTCCTACTCACCACAGTTTCATGCATATCTCACTGCTATACACTCTACACGTGAGCCCAGAACCTATCAAGACGCAATTCAATATCCTGAATGGAGGAAAGCCATTGCAGAGGAATTCAGTGCATTTGATCAGACTGGCACTTGGGATGTTGTTCCTCTACCAGAGGGCGTTCAGCCTATTAGCTGCAAGTGGATCTTCAAGGTCAAATATCAACCTGATGGATCTATTGAGCGGCACAAGGTCCGTCTAGTGGCCCGAGGATTTACTCAGGAGCATGGCATTGACTATGATGAGACCTTTGCTCCCGTTACACAGATGACTACTGTTCGCACCCTTCTTGCTGTTGCAGCCATCCGCCGCTGGCCATTATACCAGATGGACGTGAAGAATGCTTTTCTTCATGGTACCTTATCTGAAGTAGTTTATATGCATCCTCCTCCTAGCCTTACTACTCCTCCTCGTCATGTTTGTAGACTTCGCCGTGCTATATATGGTCTGAAACAGGCCCCTCGAGCCTGGTTTGAGTGCTTCCAGCTTGTCATCACCAAGGCTGGCTTCCGTCAGAGTTCACAGGATCACTCTATGTTTATACGGTCATCACCGCAGGGGAGGGTACTTCTGCTACTGTATGTTGATGATATGATCATTACTGGGGATGACTCCGCCGGCATTGCATCCACCCAGAAATACCTTCACCAGCAGTTTCATATGAAAGACCTTGGTAAGCTACGTTACTTTCTAGGTTTAGAGATTGCTCATGGATCTCAGGGGATATTTCTCAGCAAAAATACACATCAGATATTATTTCCGCTGCATGCCTCTCTGACAGTCGATCAGTTGATACACCCTTAGAGCTTCATGTGAAGCTTCATCCTACAGATGGTGAGCTCCTTCCTGATCCCACTAGATACAGGCAGATTGTTGGACAGCTTGTCTATTTATGCATGACCAGACCCGATATTGCTCATGCAGTTAGTATTGTCAGTCAGTTTATTGCCGCTCCTACATCAGTTCACTACGGTGCTCTTCTTCGGATCCTCAGATATCTTCGGGGCACTATCACTCGCTCATTATTCATGCCGTCTACATCCAAACTAGAGCTCAGTGCATATTCTGATTCAGATTGGGCAGGGGATCCGACCACCAAAAGGTCTACCACAGGCTTCTGTCTATTTCTTGGCGATTCGCTGATCTCATGGCGGAGCAAGAAACAAGCAGTTGTTGCATGTTCTTCCACCGAGGCTGAGTACAGAGCAATGGCAGCTACTACTAGAGAGATTGTTCATGTTCGTTGGCTGTTATCAGATATGGGTGTTACACTTACAGGAGCTACTCCACTTTATTGTGATAACCGGAGTGCATTGCATATTGCAAGTAACCCGGTCTTCCATGAGCGAACGAAGCATATTGAGATTGATTGTCATTATGTTCGTGAGTGTTTTGAGGCAGGAACCATCTCTCTCCATTCTATTACCTCTTCCCAGCAGACTGCAGACTTCTTCACCAAATCCCATACAGTTCAGAGATTCCGACACTTAGTAGGCAAACTCACATTGTTTGACCCATCGTGAGTTTGAGAGGGGGTGTTAGATATTATAGTCCCATATTGGTGGTAGAGTTGCTTTGATATCTGTTCACCTCCTATATATAGGTGGTATTGTACTTGGTTAAACTCAATTCAATATTCAGTATTGTCTTCATATCTCTCTGATTTATCTTAACACTATTATTGGGAAGAAGCCAAGAAAGCTTTGCTTAGCTTAACTGGCTGTTTAGTGACATTAATCTCGCTAAGACATCTTCTCAGGTATGCACAGTTTTAAAATTGGATATCGGTGTCTCTCGGCCTAGGAATTTGTGTAAATCAGGATATCTAAATTTGTCGAGTTGTTATGTAGGATAGAAAAATATATCCTAGATGTGATCTACATGACATGTACATACATTGCATTCTCAGATTTATCACATAAATAACACAAGTTATATGTGACTAAACGAATAAATGAACACACACGCATAACACATTAATTTTATACAATAAATCATACGATGCCAAACATACATATGCAAGAACTAAAATGTAGCATAATAATATTGAAAAATCAACCAAAAGAAATGAAATATATAGATTTTAGAAATAAAAATCATTACAAAGTTTGGCATATCTAATGTGAAAGGAAAGAAAAGAACAATAACTTGTAAGAATCCAAGCAAAGCGAATTGATAGGCTCAATTGGGTTGGTATAGATAATGGTTTCATGATTGATTTGATTCAAACATGTACAACTAACCTTTTTGAACAGATATCACCGGCACATTTTGGGGGAAAGATCGGGTGATATATTCCCCAAACAACGTATACTAAATATATAAGTATATCGTGTCGGCTTACTCTCCAAACCGACCTATCCGATATATCGGGGATATTTAAAACATTGTAGGTATCTTAACAATCCTTATATATACATTGTGTTCTTTAACTTCTAATCTACTAAGATTATACCTCAGTTTATCATTTTTTAGATCTTACCTTCATGTTAACCTTGACTTAGGCAAGCTCTTTCATGTGTTTAATCTTAGAATTTAATTTATAGAGAGAACCCTGAGGCCGTACTACCAGTGTCATCCTTGTTTAAATGAGAGTAATTTGTATTGCTTTGAATAATACAAAAAATGTAGATAGCTTTTCTAAATAAAAAATCTCCATGCCTCTAAACTGCACAGGTCGGGAACAATGCTTGTCAAGCAACAATGCAGAGGTATTGGGCATTGGTTATAGGCTGTCCTGAAGAAAAGCAAGGCATTATTTCTGCTCCACTTTCGAAGGTATCTTCCACAATTTTTAATTCAGTTTGCATATTTTCCATGCTTTGATTTCATTCATGATATCTAAGCATAGGAAGTTCACCATTTAATCGAGTACACATTTTTTCATTCAATTTGCATATTATCCATGCTTTAATTTCATTCATGATATTTAAGCATGGGAAGTTCCACCAGTTATCTGATTGTTCGGTTCTTTATTCCTTTGTTAAAATGTTTCTGTAGCTTTTCCTTAATGATGGGACGATGGAAAGAGTCATTCTGGCTCATCCTTCAGGCACGGATAGTTCTCAAGAAGCTGTCACTGAATATCGTGTTTTGGGATCCACCATTAATGGTTGCTCATGGTTGGAGCTGCGTCCGCTTACGGGTAGGAAACATCAGGTAGTTATGCTCAGACTCATTAAGAAAATTCAATGAACTTTATACGTGGTAAGATACTGTGTTAACTGGAGGTTAGGTTTGTTGCTGGCTTTGGATTTTGGCAGAATTTAAAAAAACGCCACAAAACTTTTGGCCAGTTTAAAAAAAACGTCACTAAACTTTTTTTTTTAAAAACAACACAATGTTTAACTTTGAACTGACAGAGTTACCTACCGTTAACTTTCTTCTGCGTGCACTGCACGTACTCTAATTATATGACGAAAATACCCATGTTTTCCTCCTTCTCCAATTCCCGGCAAAATTTAAAAAAACTACACAAAACTTTTGGCCAGTTTAAAAAAACTACACTAAAGTTTTTTTTTTAAAAAAAAATGGCACAATGTTTAAATAAGGTACACTGGGTTAGTTAGGGTTAGGGTTATGGTTGGGTTAGGGTAGGATTTAAAAAAATCACTTTCATCTTTCATTTGTGTTTAAAAAAACCACTCATCTTTTATTTGAGTTTAAAAAAACATTACTTAACTAATCAGATGTTTAAATAAACCCCCCGAACTAACTCTAACCCTAATCCTAACCCAGTGGACCTTATTTAAACATTGTGTCCTTTTTTTTAAAAAAAACTTTAGTGTAGTTTTTTTTGAACTGGCCAAAAGTTATATGTAGTTTTTTAAATTTTGCCTTTTTTTTAGAGAACAGGGGTATTTTTGTCATATAATTAGAGTATGTGCAGTGCACGTAGAAGAAAGTTAACGATAGGTAACTCTGTCAGTTCAAAGTTAAACATTGTGTTGTTTTTTAAAAAAAAAAACTTTACTGACGTTTTTTTAAACTGGCCCAAAGTTTTGTGACCTTTTTTTTAAATTTTGCCTTATTCATAAATATCTACTGAATCTTCTTTCCTGTCTCATTCATGTTCTTTTAACTCTGTCTGTAATCTTCCTTGCTCATGGACTACATATGATAGACCAATTATTTTATGTTTATATTTAGCTCCGAGTGCATTGTGCTGAAGCGCTGGGCACCCCGATCGTGGGAGATTATAAATATGGTTGGTTCGTACATTAGAGATGGAAGCAAATGCCTAGAGTAGACTATGAACTATCATCTGGATAACCATACAAGCTGCGAAGACCAAAGGGATTGAATGTTCAGAAAGGAAGTGTGCTATCCAAAGTCCCGCTGCTTCTTCTCCATTGCAGGGAGATGGTGATCCCCAACATTGCAAAGTTTCTCGGTAATTCAGGTGAATGGCATGATGAGGGCAATCCATGGTCCTCTGACAAGTGTAGTGTTCTTCGGTTCATAGCACCATTGCCTTCCCATATGAAGATTAGTTGGAATCTCATGTCGTCGTACATGGTCTGAATTGGGTGAAGGCACCATTTTGCTTCTGCTTGATCTCTACATTCCGACTTCATTTAAAGGAGTATGGGGAAAAGGTTAAATCGTGCAGCTAATTTATATTGATTTTCCTTATATTCGTTGTGAGGTAGCATGTGGTCTACTGTAGTATGGTTACAAGGTGGTGGTCTTATATGAAGCAGGGCCGGCTCAACACTTACTGAGGCCTAAAGCGAAGTTCTAAATGAGGCCTTTTAAAAGCTTATAATAATATTTTGTTAAAATTAATATTTTTTTATTTAAATGTTATCTTTCGGGCTTTTTGAGATGCAAAATCATTTATTATATTATTGTAATCAATTTCATTCAACATTTCTTTTTCAATTGATAATAAAGCCAATTCATTTAATATTTGTTGAGACATTGTTAATCTTAGATAAGATTTTATTTGAAAAACTTCTTTCCGCCGAAGCAACAGTTACGGGAATCGTTAACATTATTCTATAAGCAATATATTCATTTGGAAAAGAATCAAGTCTTTTAATATAATTAAGTATGTCAATTGGTGTATCATTTTCCACTTGTATAATCTATACCATATCACTTCTACGGTAACCAAGTAATCACTATTTCACAACTAAAACATGCTTTAATCCTCTGGTTATTAACTTGAGCGGCAGTTGAGATCTAAGTTTTCTCTTCACCAAAAGAATTCATTATCTGTTGCTCCCACACTCAAAAACAAGCAGCATCGACCTTCATTAATATAATTGTCATGATTTCCTTCACTAACCCACCAATACCATAAAACCAACATCAGCGATGCTGAAGAATCTAATAAGAAATTCATAAATTTTCCAACCCTGGCCTTCATTGCAAATGACCTCACAATCAAAATTAACCTTCCATCAATTTTCTTTCTTGTTTTTCATTACAATGATGACTTCATATTAAGCTTCCTCTAATTAATATACATTCCAAGTATGAGCTTTCTAGCTTTGTGGTCCATCCATATCAAACTCAGAACAAAATACAAATGAACTTGTGGGCTGCCTTATTAACATCAACAGGTCTTTTAAAAGGTGAATCAAAATTCATGGTCCCCAAGTTAATTAAAGGAAAAGGTAAAAAATAAAAAATAAAGAAAGATGATCACTATAAGAGATATAGAATAACAGCAAGTGTAATTAGGTCAGAATCATCACTTACCTGCATCAAATCCTCTTGCATTTCAGACCCCACACCAACAGAATGACTGATAAAGATTACCTTCAGAAAACAGCAATTAGTTGTATAATATATGTTAACATCATCCAATTTCCAGCCACTATAAGAAAGAGAGGATCGAGATAACAAGGATTATATTGTAAACTATTTTCTTCCACAAATTTTATATTTTAAAAAGAAAAGAAAAAAAGGAAGGAAAAATTACACTGATTTAGATATTCAGAATCAACCCTTAATTTTCTGAATTTTCCTTCAAGTCTTTTCCAGAGTAAAAAACCCATGAATTACTAAGAACTAATTTGCTTCTCATATTAGCTATGAAATGCTGCAATATACATCAAAAGAGACCCTTTTATGAACAGATTAGAGCTTTTTCAAAAACCCAGAAATGGGGAAAAAAATAAATGAGAGAATGCCTGTGACCTTTGCCAAAAGGATAGACAAACTAAGAGAGGAGAGAGAAGACCAGAGCCACAAGTGGAAGCAGAGAAGAATAGTATAGTATAATGAGAAATTTTAGTATAATTGCGTTGAACCCGTCGAACTTAGAACCATTTTCATTATCAAAATGATAAGATTGCGAATCTCAAGAAAACCCACATTTCAAATACGTATTAAAAAAAGGAGATTAGAAGAACCATGACCAAACAAAAAAATACCTCAGAGAAGCAAGAGTTGCAGGGAAGTAGCAATAGACTATGGAAAGGGAAGAAGGGAACTGTGGAGTTGGGCGATGGGTGACTGGTAGTCTGGTAGAAGTCTAGAAGATGAAGTCTTGAAGTTGTAGAAGATGAAGAGTCAGTCAGCCTGCAGATGCCAGATGGCCAACTGCATTTAATTAATTATTGTTTAGATTTTATTTTTTTAAGACGATGAAGAGCTGGTCAGCCTAAAGATGAACAGTATCTCAGCCAGATGAGGCCTTTATTAATTAATGTTTAGATATTTTATTTTTTTTTGAGGCCTAAAAAGACCTAGTTTTTTTTTAGGCCCAAAGCCCTAGCTTGGGCTGCTGTAGGGTTGGGCCGGGCCTGATATGAAGGAGGGGACGTGAGCAGCGTGATAAATTAAGTATAGCTTGACAAATGATAAGGCTTGCTATAAGGATTTTTTTAATATAGTTATTATGTAATTCTTCCAATTATGCTACAAGTTGTTATTTGTGTGTATGGTTATATCTATATAATAAATTACAAAGAAAGCTATCAAGTGGTGCTCCTTCAATCTCCCCTAAAATCAATGCCCCAAATTGATTTTCATAAAACATATTTTTCCGGCCAAAATTTCAAACCCCAAAATTCAAATTCGAATCCCCCCCTCTCTCTCTCCCGAAAAGTCCCCCCCCCCCCCCCCCCAACACCTCTTTCTCTCTCTCTCTCTCTCTCTCTCTCTCTCTGTGTGTGTGTCTCTCCATCTTTCCCAAATCCCGCCCCCTAACGCTGCTCATCTCCAAGCCGCCTTACCCTGCTTACCTCCCGTCTACCTCCCACGCAGCCCGCCCCAAGCCCGTTGCCTCCCAGCCACCCCAGCGCATTGTCCCACACCGATCTTTTGCTTCCGATCATACACCTGAAGCCCCTTCTCTCTCTATCTCTGTTACTCTCAAATCCAAGAGAACCATTTTTATAAGGTAATTCATCTTTAATTTCATCATACACCCGGAAAGATCTCAACCATCGGATTGAAATCCAACGGCTGAGATCTTCAGTTCACGATAAGGAGCTCAGCTCACCCTCTCATAATAGACTAATCCATATATATATTTGTTTCGTTTCGGGTCTTATTGTAGAATAATCTAAAGTGAATAGTTGCAATCTGGAAATACCGTCATGTTTTCTGTTTTTGTTGATACACTTGGTCTTATATAATACAAAACATTTGCTGATTATGCCCATCAAATGATGCTTTCATGGTTATTTTACAGTCTTATATGAATGTAATTCCATTATACAACCCCTCTCTTCCTGTTGTGCCCAAAAATCCTTTCATGCTTCATCTTTCCTAAGCTATAAATTGGTCTAGGTCTGTAAGCGCGAGATTCCAAACCCAAAATTTTTCCTACAAACATTTTCCCTACTTTGTTGGGGTAAATGAACGAACCCACAACCTTGTTGGATTTATATCTCTTGCATACACATGTTCAATAAAGAAGATGATGAAACGATGAGAATAATCGAAACGAATGATTGAAGATAAAGGAGATAAGTAGTCAGTAGCAACAACATTAGCAGTAACGGTCGACCGCACTAGGGGTCGGTCGACCGCCCGACTGTACAGGGTTTTTTCACAAGGGGGACAGTCGACCGCACCTTGGTGTCGGTCGACCGATCGTGATACTGATGAGTTTTTGGGCTCGGGTCTGGCTGATTCGTGAGAAACCCAACTTCGTCTTTAAGTCAGATCGTACGGCTCTCAATCAGGGCTGGCCCTGGGAATGTGCGAGTTGTGCAACCACACATGGCCTCCAATTTTTAAGGCCCCAAAATTCAATATACTAAATATTACGTAAGTAATAAAAATACTATTGTAACAGCTAGTATTGTAGCTTAGTTGGTTAAGAATCACCAAGATGATTATAAATGGTTATGGGTTTGAATCGAGTTGTTGGTTTTTTTTGTCTTTCTTTTTTCCTGGCAATTCAAATGCACACGGTCGAACTGGGAGTTTGACTAAATTTTTTCGTGGTCAGCTGGCTACTCAAAGAAATAAGGACCAAACAAAAGAAGAAGAAAAAACTCCATTCTTCATAACTTTTTCACTTTCTCAGAAATAAATTAGAGGTTCAATCTTTATCATTTTTTCATTGATACAACATCATCTCTCTCACTCTCTGGAATTGATTATCATCCCCCAAACTCCAAAGTCTGTGATTCTCAAAGGTAATTTGTTGCGATTTTTTTTCCTTTTTCCAAAGGTGTTATTCTTAATTCTTTGTGCAACCATTTTTAATATGAGTATCAAATTTAGGGGGGGGGGGGGGGGGGGGGGGGGTTCTAAACAAACTAAAATAGAAAATTAGAATTGCCTCTTAAAATATATTTTTATTTGAACATCTTAGTTATATTTTATTTTATGGAACAATAAAGTCATAAAACACTAAATCAATAATAAATTTCCTTATATTAAGGCCCAATTTTAAGTTCCGCATAGGGCCTCTAATTTCTTAGGACCGGCCATGCTCTCAATGCAGAATTATTTCTTCAGTAATAATCGGATGGTCAGTGTATCAAGTGTATCAAACTAGGGTTTCTCTATATTTTTATACAATCAATTGTAACGGTTCCTAGAATGATATGATTCTATTGAGTGCCAAATAGAAGAAGATAGTATAGAGGATGAGAGGTTTCTCCATTGTAAACAACAAGCAAGTTCCGGTTAGGCTTGAAAGAAAGAATCGTGGTGAGAATTGTAACATTCTTGTATCTTCTCTAGTTGAAATAACATCTCGGGTTCTTCCTCCACAGGATTAAGACGAAAGCCCCAACCGGGATAATTCTTGTGTGCTTGTGTCATTGGTGTGATTTAGTTTTGCTTTGTAATTTATGTTGATCGTGTCGAAGACTCAACAAGATTCTCGAAAGGACAAAATTTTGCTAATTTCCTAAACAAGTAGTGTCGTAGTACCGCTTGTTTCCTAACATCTCAACATAAATTAAGAAACCCCTACTGTTAAGCAATTAAATCCCTTTCCGCTTAGTTTGAATTATGCTATTACCCTTTTGTCCCATTGCTTGATATAAATTTCAAGTTTGATGACTCTTATCTCTACTACTATAATGGGAAAAGACCTTAGTGTAATTTGTCCTTCTACCAACCCGTGTAACACACGTGCCTGAATTTTTACTTTTAAAAAATGTATTTATTAAGCCGTGCAACGCACGTGTAAATTACTAGTGTATGAAATGAGAATAATGAATGATCGCAAAATTCATAACAAATATTTATTGCCCTCAAAGCTGTTGGTTAGATTATTAGGGGATTTGGAAAAAGGGGAAGAAAAAAAAGTCCAAAACTCAACCTACGGAGATATAAAGTAAGGCACTATTTGGTTGGAGGGAAATGGAGAGGAGGGTTTTTTTAAAACATTTATTATTTGGTTCATTTTTTAGGAGGAGAGAGGAGGGAAATGAAGGGGTGCCAAACCCCTCCTGAGCCAATTTTAGCTTTCCTCCAATATTGGGGGATTTGGATATGAGAGAAATTATGTCTAATCTCTACTACTATAATGGGAAAAGACCTTAGTGTAATTTGTCCTTCTACCAACCCGTGTAACACACGTGCCTGAATTTTTACTTTTAAAAAATATTTATTAAGCCGTGCAACGCACGTGTAAATTACTAGTGTATGAAATGAGAATTATGAATGATCGCAAAATTCATAACAAATATTTATTGCCCTCAAAGCTGTTGGTTAGATTATTAGGGGATTTGGAAAAGGGGGAAGAAAAAAAAGTCCAAAACTCAACCTACTTCAAACATTAGCCTACGGAGATATAAAGTAAGGCACTGTTTGGTTGGAGGGAAATGGAGAGGAGGGTTTTTTTAAAACATTTATTATTTGGTTCATTTTTTAGAAGGAGAGAGGAGGGAAATGAAGGGGTGCCAAACCCCTCCTGAGCCAATTTTAGCTTTCCTCCAATATTGGGGAATTTGGATAGGAGAGAAATTATGTCTAATTTTTTTAATGTGAATGGACTAAATTACCCTTTTAATTTTTTAATGTGATTGGACCATACTCTCTCTCTCTGTGTGTATATATATATATTCTTATGAATTGATAATGATGAAATCGGTCGATACCTTTGGATAAGAGCTCGTTGAAAAAGTTGTTGCAGTACCAAACACCTTTCTGGTTGATTTTCCCCTTTTAACGTTCCATCTAAAAGAGGTCATTAAGCAAAGCCATTAATTAATTAGATCAATTCTAAATGCTGATACGACAAAATATGGTTTGTGATAATCTTTATCTAGATAGAATTGGAAGTTAATTTGGCAATTTTTTTAAATTTTTTTTTTTATTGACCTACAATTCTCTAAGCTCTGTATATACATATCCAATCTTTATCTAGATTGTACTTGCTTCAAGTTGATTTTTTTTAATTTGGCAGAAATCTTGACCAAGAGATGGACATTCTGAATGCATCCAATCCTATATCCTTCATATATCCTATATCTTCCTGCAATTAATTTCATTCTGTGAATTAGTAGAAAGCTAGCTGAATTAATTTGTTCTGTAGGATTAGAACTTCAATTAACAGTCAACAGATACTAAATTAGAAGTAATTAACTTGAAAGAGTAATTTTATTAGTTCAAATTGAAATGTAAACATATATAAAAAAAATACATAGAAAAAGTTCCTACTTGTAGTTTAGCAAATATAGAAGGGTATAAAAGTAATTTTATTATAAAATCTCTTTCTTTCTCTTGTGAACCAAAAAAGAAAATAATTATTTTCCTTCCCCTCCCCTCCTTTGAACCAAACAGAGTCTTCATTAAAACCCCTCCCCTCCTCCCCTCCCCTCCCCTCCCCTGAACCAGAACCAAACAGACCCTCTAAAAGGTGATGGAAGAGAGAAACAAAAAATGCTGGGAAATATGCAAACAGTCTACAAGGTGCAATGCTTCTCGTAGATATATAGAGAAGGAACTTGGAAGAAAATGGCAGTATTGAACTTTTCTATGTTGATAACCCAAACAAAACCTCGCTTTTAGTGTCAGTTTTGCACTTTAATTGGAGACAGTTATTTTAAACATCATCATTACAATGATAAAGCAGACGACTCCTCAAAGAAAGTATCTATTTCTGCCAACAACCTGTTATGCTCTACTGCCTCCACTGCATTACTATCTGTCGCTGGGAACTGCGTGAGGCCAAGGAGAAGCCCACATATTTTACCTTTAACATCTGGAAAACTGACCAGCTTCTCTGAACTACTTTCTGTCAAAGCTTCTCTGAACTACTTTCTGTCAAAGCCTCTCTGAACGTCTCTTTGTACACTTGCTTTCTGCATACCTGAAAACTTACAGAAATCTGTTTCAACTTCTATGAAAAGGGATTGTACATTACACCACTGCATAACGAGAAGACAAAAGTACATATATGTAGAGAAAAATAGACAAAGTTTTACTTCACCTGAAATAATTGATGTAGGCGAGCAACCTGCTCCTCGTTTAGAAATTTTCTGGTCATAAGCTCTCGGAACAGCATAACCATCTCAGCACTAACATTGTTGGCAGAAAGGTTTTCAACTATACCAGTGATGCAACAAGTATCGAAGATAGATCTTATCCACCCTGGCACCTTATCCAACTGACTGAAGCAATGTAGCAGCAATGCGAGCTGCAGACTTATGCTGCTGATTTGTCGAGTATTTGGATGCCAGACTAGGAACTACCAAATTCATCGCCAATTCCTCCAATATCAGTCAGAACCATTTTGACTGCTTTATCACCGCCGTCTTCTCCAGTAACCCCAACTTTTCTGAGTTTATCATTAGAGACAAACAAATGCCACTCGCTACTGTGCAGTCATCGTAAAATACGAATCCTTCAATCACAGATATTATGGACTCTAAGTAGGTTGAGGAGCAACCTACTTATGCTGCTGATTTGTCGAGTATTTGGATGCCAAACTAGGAACTACCAAATTCATCGCCAATTCCTCCAATATCAGTCTGAACCATTTTGACTGCTTTATCACCGCCGTCTTCTCCAGTAACCCCAACTTTTCTGAGTTTATCATTAGAGACAAACAAATGCCACTCGCTACTGTGCAGTCATCGTAAAATACGAATCCTTCAATCAAAGATATTATGGACTCTAAGTAGGTTGAGGAGCATCTTAGCAGTTCATCATCATTTTGTCTGTTCCTTCGGTCTGAAACTGTAGAGAGCACCTCCACCAGGCAGTGTGAAGCAACCAGCTTAACCAAAGATGTGCTAAAATGAATCAACCTACATAAATCATGGCATTTTATGCATATAACTGGCAGTTGTTGCACTTCATCTGATGATGGTTGGAGAAAATCTTGCCAATAAAAAGTTTCCTGAAAAGTAGCATTTAAGCTGAGGGAAATATCTGTTAGTAGGCTTGTAGCATTTGGTATAGTGCATGGAAAGATGAGTTACCATACCAACCTTTTCAAGGAGAAAAAGTATAACAAGAGGACAAATATTAAGCATTCCCCCATTGTTGTTTCTTCTCGATCAACTAAAGATGGACCTTTTGCACAAACCATTTGTACTATGTTTTCAACTGCACATATCAAAGATTTGTTCAGCAGGATGACTAAAGAAGCTTCTCTTAGCACACGGCTGGTGGAATGGTATAGGATAAGGCAAAATATCCCAATTACTAAGCATCCTTCTTCATCAAATGAGTGAGATGCCAATTTGGGGTTTGCAAACTCCAGTAACTGCAGAACACAATTACCCAGTTAGCTAGTTATTCTGTGAATAAAGAGTATTGGATCGTTCAAACTCTCGAAGTTATCTACTGTTCGAAACTATCAAATTTTGTCCTCAAACAGGGCTGTACAAGATTTCTTTACGAAATGGAGGTACCCGGCCTCCCTCGAGATTTCAGATTGGTGACTGAGCATATATATGATATTTCCCAAAACTGAAAGCAAGTTCAAGTAAGTACATATTATTTCACTAGTTCTAATTTCTGGTCACCAAAATTATGCATCATCAACTAATCAAATCAGACTGAACTAATAATAGAAGACCTGCCTTACTGTGAAAACCTGGATTACCTTCACAGTAACTTTAAACCACTCCCCATCTTCAGAAAGAGTTGTATGATTTGCCGAGTAAAGGATGTTGAAGATAAAAATGGAGCATTCTGTAAAGATGTGTGAAGAGCATAGTGAAGAAGAATACACATGGTGGAAAGCATCTGAAATGCCCTGCAAGCAGAACTGGTTAGAAGCCTCAGGGTATAAATCTAGAATTCCTGCCATGACATTCACTACAGATTGCATATCATATTCAGATTCTTCACTACAATTTTCGTGCACCTGCTTCAGCAATGATATTAGAAGTGACGCCATACAGTTATCCCCAGAAATAACCAGTTCTGCAATGTTTTGTATGTCCATTGTCTGGACTTCAGTTGCATGAAAGTTAATTTGAGTCTTGTTACTGCTATAAAGTCTACAAAAATGAAGAATCTGGACCAATAATGATGGTATGATCTCTTCTTGTTGGAATAGCCATTTCAATGAGAGTGGATGGACGACCATAGCTAGAAAATCACATTCCTGCTCAACTATTAAAGTAAACAAGGCTTTCTCAGCTTCTAGACTGTATGGTGCTCTGTGGCCGATTGAATTACCTCTTGCGAGTCCATAGACAAGCACTAGTTGAGTCAGCATCATAGAATCAGCAGCTCCACACGAAAAGTTGCTGCTATTTACAAGAACATATTGTTCCAGCGAAGCCAGGACCTGGTTATTTTCAGCAAGACTGGAGAAGTTTGTTGGGAAACCAAAATTTTAGTCTTTTTAAACCCTCAAATGCAAATAGAAAGAAGCAGGTGATGAAATAGAAACTGTACCTTTCACTGTACAGTGAGCTAAAGTATAATATCAGAAGAACTGCACGCTGACATGTCAAGTGAGGCTCAAATGAACCCCTTTGACCCAACAGAAACAGCAAATCAACAGGGTCAGGAGGGAGATGAACGTAGGCATCTCTGATAGGCTGTCCAAACTCAGGGCATATAGCGCTGTCAAGGACTGAACTGAGCATTAAATATACCCTCGACTTCATCTCGTCAGATGGAAATAAAGCAAGGCATCCAAAGGACAAGCTGATCCAAGATGAAGATGCTAATATGACGGCAAACTTGTGTACTTCAATTGTAGATCCCCTAAGTAAGATTTGATGGAAAGTTTCAATCACATCCAGTATTACTTCCTCATCGTCTCCTCCATCAATTGCTTTTTCAAGCCATGGAAATAGATACAATCAGGTTTCAATGATGCTCTTTGCTAGTTTGTTGTCTTCGGAGATTTTATTGTCAAGACTGTAGATGTATGACTGTTTTAGTAGGTACAGAGAATACAACGAAAGTTGACTGGAAGTTTCTTGGAGCAAAGAAAATGAGAATAAAATTAGAAATCTTGATGCTTCTTGAGTCATTTCAGCTAGTTTTTGCATATGGACAGCAGTTGGTGATTTAAGAATCTCTATAAATGTCGAGCATGTCAAGATCAAAGTTTGGGATTGCAAGCTCAGTTCCCCACTGATATGTCTTCTAAAAAAAATTTGTCAAAATGAGAGCTATTTCTTCGGTTTGAGCTATTGACATGACTCCTGAAAAGTCAGAGATGCAATTCCAAACAAGTTGCAACACCTGAGATTGAACAGGGTGAAGAGGTATATCTGCTACATAATGTAGAACAGAAAGCAGCGTTGGAAATCCAATAGCAAGCCTCTGTCGGAAGGCTTCTTGTGCAGTTGCTAAAAGAATGAGAACCTGGAGACAGGAAATAACCAGGGGGTCCTTGTTACCTGCTAACAATGATTGCAAGGCAATGATTCATGTCTTATTCTTATCTCTCTCCGTGAAGCATACTTCTTTTTAATAGGCTCTAATAATAGATTAGCCAATATTACCTGACAATCTGAGTATTTCGAATACATAATCTGCAATGTTTTCTTCCACAAAAGCTTGAATTGATTGCCCATAATTGGTATCTGATGATAGAGAATGAAAAATCAAATCCAATGTTCTAATTTGCACTTGAGTATCAGAAGAAAGCAATGACCCTTTGACAGCATCAGCAAACAAGATAATAAGAGGGGTCTGAACTTCTGCATCGACTGTTTGCACCAATTTATTGGCTTCCCCAATACTCCTACCACTTTGATCACTTGTAAATAAATTCTCAAAAAAGCCTCCATGCGCTAAGATTGTCAGCAACGCTGAGAAGGTAAACATGTGATATTTTAGCATAATTACACTGTAAGAGTACCAAAATAAATCATGATTATGCCCTGAAACAAGCAACTCTACCATTAATTTATAAAGGAATTCTTAAATCTGCAGTGAAGTAAACTATGCAACAGGAACAAAAGCCATACTTGAATCATTGTCATAACTTAGCTCTGTTAAGGATCATCTCCTCTGACATATAAACAACTATCATATACTTTGTCAATGTCTTAACCCAAGTTTGTCATTGCTCCATTAAGACCATGTAGCAAGGAAATGTATCTAAGCTTTTCCTACCTAATAAAAATGGGTCTGATAACAGCTACAAATCACAAGGATTTATATGAATCACTGTAAGAGATCAAGCCTCTCATAGTTACTGTAAAAATTTTTGGTCGAGGATGTTAGGATTGTATCTTGTATACTCGTTGTTCAAATTAAAAGAAGGTAATATGAAGCACGGAGGTCGAAGCGTCGAAGCGAGTAGAAGGAGAACATCAGCAGCAGCAGGTGCAGCTAGTTGCGGTCGACCGGTCTGGGTGACAGTCGACCGCACCCCCCGACCGCTATTTGTACTGGGAAATCAGAGAGCAGTACGGTCAACCGGTCTTGGTGCACGGTCGACCGCCCGCGCCGCTGTGTTCAGTTTTGGGCCTCAATTTGTTAGGTCGTTTCAGCTCAATCTTCAACTCCAAGTTAGATCGTACGGTTCCTATTTAGTTACTTTTTTGACAGGTTTTATCGGACGACTGGGGATCAAGATTAGACCTAAGATTTCTCTCTATTCTTCTATATATTTTGTAAACTCCTCCAATATGAGAGGGGGTACTTCATAGATTCTTTTCTCTATTGCAAAGAGAGGCTCGAGAGAGAGATAGTTCTTGGTGGGTGAGTTTAATTCCTTGTGTCAAGTGAATCAGTAACTCCTTGTAATCTCTTCTAGTTGAATATCAGATCTCCCTATATTTTCCCCCGGATTAAGCAAAAGCTAACCGAGATAAGTCATCGTTGTTGTATTTGTGTTAATTTGGTGGATCTACTTACTTGCTCAATTTATTTGCCTCGTCTACTTCGACTTCCTCATTGCTCTAATTAGTTTCGCTGTGACCAGAGGGCGTTTGTTGACGCCCCAATCCCAACAACTGGTATCAGAGCTTCAGGTTGCCGAGTTTCTTGGTTAAGATGACAGACCACAGTATTTTGAAGATCAAGCAGTTTGATGGTAAGATCAATTTCAATCTTTGGAAGACTGACATGTATGATGTTCTTGTTCAAGAACGGTTGCAGTCGGCAGTAAAGAAGAAGGAAAAGCCAACTGATATGAAGGATGACATTTGGGAAGATATTCGTAAAAGAGCCATAAGTCTAATCTGACTATCCTTGGCGAACGAGGTCAAGTGCAGATTTTTTGAAGAAACTGACGCGGCAAGTCTGTGGAAAAGACTCATAACAGACTACTCTGGTTCGTCATTACTAGATCGGATGCATTGGAAGAGGAAATTGTTCCGTTTATCTATGAAGGAAGGTACCGATCTCCAAGACCACATTACAGAGTTCAATAAGGTATTATCTGAACTTAAGGCGATCAACGCAGATGTGTGTGAGGAAGATAAAGCTTTCAACCTGATATATTCACTGCCGGACTCGTACGAGCCTTTGATCACGACCATGCTACACGGTAGATCTGCCAAGAAGAGTATTTCGGTAGATGGTGTAATCAAAGCATTGAAGGAAAATCAACTTAGGAAGGAGACCCATAAAATCTTCGTCGTCTATTCCCATACGTTGTCTAGCAGTGGATGGTCCTTCGGGGGGAAGACAAAGTACTTTGCAAAAGGATTTGATCAGTTGCCGATATTGCAAAAGGCCAGGGCATATCAAGAAAGACTGTTGGAAACTGCAGAATCAGGAGAGCGCAAAGAACGGGAGTTCAGCCGCTAATCTGGTTAGTGCTTTTGATTCATGTGGTGATCGCGGTTCGTGTTTTCTTGTTTCAAATTCTTTAGAAGTGGATTCTAGTTGGTTTCTTAACTCAGGGAGTTCTTCTCATATTTGCTCCGAGAGGGAATTGTTTTCTACTTATAAGTCTACTACGGGACGTTGTGTGACAACGGGAACTGGGAAGATTTGTGAAGTAGTGGGTGAGGGGACAATTGAGTTGAAGATGCAGGTCTACACATGTTCAGTTTAAGGGATGTTTTGCATATTCCACTGCTGAAATGGAATCTGATTTCCTTGGGAACTCTTGGTGCACGGGGCTGCAGGTACACAGCTCGAGGTGGAGTTCTGTCTATTTTTCAGGATCGTCGTAAGGTGATTAGAGGTATGAGAATGGTTGGACCAAGACAAAACAATCTCTACAAGCTTTGGAGAATTCGAAATACTTGCACAAGTGTTGCTCCTTTTCCCGGTATTCCCGCAAGCTCAGCTAGTTTGCCACAACTAGATTCATCAAAACGAGACCACGACGTTCGAATATCGTCGAGAGGTAGAGAAAGCCTAATGGTAGGTGGAGTTCGTGCGGAGTTTGGCAACTTCGTGAGTACATCTACGGAGCTGGGCCTTTGAGGGGTTGCACTGGATTTGGTGAGATTGGGTAGAGATCATTCCAATTAGAAGAAGCTATTGTTCTAAGTTTTCTTTACAAGTGGAATTTGTTAGAGTTTGAAGATGAGTAACACATCATGTGATAGCACTTGTATGCAATCCAAGATGGAGTTTGTTAAGATTGTGTCTTGTATACTCGTTGTTCAGATTAAAAGAAGGTAATATGAAGCATGGAGATCGAAGCGTCAAAGCGAGTAGAAGGAGAACAACAGCAGCAGTAGGTGCAGCTAGTTGCGGTCGACTGGTCTAGGTTACAGTCGACCGTACCCCTTGACCGCTATTTGTACTGGAAAGTCAGAGAGCGGTACGGTCGACCGGTCTTGGTGGACGGTCAACCGCCCGCGCCACTGTGTTCAGTTTTGGGCCTCGATTTGTTAGGTCGTTTCATCCAATCTTCAACTCCAAGTTAGATCGTACGGTTCCTATTCAGTTACTTCTTTTTCAGATTTTATCGGGCAACTGAGGATCAAGATTAGACCTAGGATTTCTCTCTATTCTTCTATATATATTGTAAACTCCTCCAATATAAGAGGGAGTACTTTATAGATTCTTTTATCTATTCCAAAGAGAGGCTCGAGAGAGAGATAGTTCTTGGTGGGTGAGTTTAATTTCTTGTGTCAATTGAATCAGTAACTCCTTATAATCTTTTCTAGTTGAATATCAGATCTCCCTATATTTCCCCCCGGATTAAGCAAAAGCTAACCGGGATAAGTCATCGTTGTTGTGTTTGTGTTAGTTTGGTGGATCTACTTGTTTGCTCAATTTATTCGCCTCGTCTACTTCGACTTTCTCATTGCTCTAATTAGTTCCGCTGCGACCAGATGGCGTTTGTTGACGCCCCAATCCCAATAGAGGATACAATGGAAAAGAGAGGAACTTTCCATACCAGGACACCAATTTGCATTATCATAATGAAGGGTGTGTACTGTCATTGAAAAATTAATTAAGGATAAGCACGGTGATGTTAATGTACCCTTAAACTAATAATCATGACCATAGGACCAGTATACCATAATGCAATGATCTCGTGTATATAGAATTTACGAAATATGCTTAGAATTTTAATAATACTAGTTACTCCAGGCGCTAAAATTGCGAAAGAGATATGTAGAACCCCATATTTTCAAATATTATTTTAATTATTTGAAAATGAATTTAAATGATTTTTTGGAGATTTAATTAATATTTTCTAAGAAATTTATCTTTTGTACACGTGCAAAACACGTGCAAATGACTTTTTAGAAGTTTGAAAAATTAAGATTTCTTTATGAAAAATCATTAATTATTATTTAGAATTTATGTAGCATTTTTCCAGATTTTTCTGAAATTAATTGATATTATTTGCAATTTTTGAGAAAAGAAGGACTTATTTGCAAAATTGACATTTTCAAGGGTTGAAATGCAAAATTGGCATTCTGGACGTTTTGGGCAGTATTGGCTGAGGCTAAGAAGTATATTTTCTATTAGATCATAATTTAAAGGAGTTTTATTGAATTTACAAGACTAATGTATATATATATGTAAGTTGTAATTTGGGAAGGATTGTTTTGCAAAATGTGAGTAAAACCCTAATATTAATCCGACATATATAAGGGGATTTCTTTCCCCAGCCGTCATTTACAAGAATATTCAGATTTTTGAGATTTTTTTTGAGGAGCAAGAAGAGGCTTTTGGATCTAGCAAGGAGAAGAGCTTTTTGTGGATTTTCTTCAAAACAAGTGAGTGGTTTGTTTTTGTTTTGTTTTGATTTGTTTTGTTTGTTTTGATTGATGAATGACGTAAGATCTTTTGTTACTCTTCGTTTGGATCGGTATGATATTGTTTGTTTGTCTCATTATATGCATGATATGGATCTTTCATTTTAATATGGATTATGAGAACACTTATGGATATTTGGACCATGTACGAGAACTATCAAGATTTGTTGAGGAAATATTGATCTATGGAATCGTATTGTTGGAAAGCATGTTAAGAATTGATTAGTTTGTGATCGGATGATAGACATCTAGATCTTATGATTTTTAATTCAGAATTTGATTATGAGTTGAGGAAGAAATTTTGTTGAGAAACCCTAATAGAAGATTAGTGATTTAGATCTTGAGAAGTTGAGATATGAGGAATTGATCGATGAGTATTGTGTCCGTATTGGATATTATTTTGAGAGTTATCTTTGGCATGTGTACGAACTATTGATTGAAAAACAATGAACCATGATTCTTTAGAAATCTTCAGTTTAATTCTGTATCCAGACTTATTTTTGAAAACTGTAGGCCGACAGTCGACTGGCCTATTGTGCAGTCGACTGGTACGACTCTACTGATTATTTTCAGTCTTTTGAGAATTGTTCGGGACAGTCGACCTAGGTTATTGTCAGTCGACTGGTCTGCTGATTGTAAATTTTGTTTAGTCCTTTCTGGACAGTCGACCTATGAACCCTTCAGTCGACTTAAATACTTAGAATATTTTCTTAAGAATTATTGGAATTTGTCTCGGGGCAGTCGACTGATGACTTCCCAAGTCGACTGATATGCTTTAGGATATTTTGTGAAATTCTGGAGAATTGTCCTCTGGACAGTCGACTTACCTCAGCATAAGTCGACTGGCACTGAGGGATCTATGTATTTGATTGGAGACATTTTGTTCAGTAATTGATTTTGAGATCTTTGTTCAGTTTTTGATATTGAGATATTTGTTCAGTATTTGATTTGAGACCTTTTGTTCAGTATTTGATTTTGAGATATTTTGTTCAGTATTTGATCTTGAGATATTCAGTCAAGAAAGAGATTTTGAGATATCCAGTTTAGCCACTTATTTAGTGGGAATTTGTTTAGATACTTGATTTTGAGTCTCTAGAGGTACGTGACCCTAGTATACCGGTGTTGAGTTATTTGTTGAGGCCCATTGAGGCGAATTTTCAGTTAATCATATTTTTAGTCCGGTGGGGTACACTACTCTAGGAGATTTGTTCAGTAACCAAAATAATAAGGACTTGCACTAGTAGTGTCATGACGAAGGGAACATGAGTTATGCACCTCAGTAAGGCTTTAGATGTGGGATTTAATCTCCTGAATTATCCAAGTGGTTAACTTGAGATGTGGGATTTATCTCCTGAATTATCCAGGTAGACAACCTGAGATGTGAGATATGTCTCCTGAATTATCCAAGTAATTATCTTGAGATGCGGGATTGACCTACGGAATGATCAGAGTCGAGGCAACGCTTTTGGGATATTATTGTGATAATGAGTCTATGTTTAGATGTGGATTGATCTCCTGAATTATCCAGGGAAAATACCTGAGATGTGGGATCTATTCCCGGAATTATCAAGCATGGGAAAATTCTCATAGTTTATCTTCATCTCTTAGTAGTCATCGTTGTCAGCATATAGCATTTGTGTTTTATTGACTCATCTTTATGCATTCGGATTTTCTGTTTCCACATTTGATATTTGGTTTTGGTACCACCTGTTGTTCTATTTGGTATTTTGGTTATTATTTGTTGGACATTACGATTTAAGTTCATTTATGTTGTTGTTTGATTTATACCACTCACACCATTTATGGCTGACCCCTTTAGTTTGGGGGTTAGGGTTCAACTCTAGCCTCACATGTTGCAGGTTATTGCTTAGAGTTGGAGATTGATGCTTGAGTTAGCTTTTGGGATAAATGGACTATTTAGTGTTCAGTGATGAATTGTAAAGACTTGTTGAGTGAATTTTGGTTTGTTTAGTCTTCCGCTGTGATATGTAAAAGTTTTGTTGTAATAATGTTGAAAATTCTAGTGGTGTTTGGTTGTGTTTATTGTTATATTGAAGTGGATCACTGGGAATGTGCCACGTATTTTCTAAGCTCTCATATTAGAAATTCGGGGCGCTACAGAGATTGGTATCAGAGCTCTGCTTCAATGGTAATAATAGACATAGTAAGAAAACCAACCTAGGTGTGGACACTAGAGAGTGAGTACCTAGGTGTGGACATCAGAGTGTGAGTATCACATAGAGTTAAAATATGAAGTTTGGTTTGAAATTATGGTTTGAGATATGATTATGGTTTGGCCATTGGGCATTGATATGAGTTAGAATTGTGTGTGTTACTCTAACTTTACCCTCGTTTTGCAGTATTCAAAATGGTTGCACCCAGGGGCAGAAATGGTGGCAACAATGAGGATGGATCGGGTAGTTCCCGAGGAAATGGGATCGACCTAGAGGCTGAATTCGCCAAGGTGTATCAGACACTGAATACGTTGATGGCATTCAACGTGGCGCAACAGCAGCAAGCTCAGCAGCAGCAGAATCCGCAGCCAAATCATGGAGCTGGACATGGATTGGTGAATGCCGACCCCATCAAGCAGATCGAATCCTTTAAGAGGATGAGGCCGCCAGTCTTTGAGGGGCAAGCTGATCCAACTGCAGTAGATGATTGGATTAGGAAGATGCAGACGATCTTCGAAGTGTCGGAGACTCCGGCAGCTAGCAAAGTGAAGTTAGCTTCGATGCAGCTCGAGAAAGATGCTGGTGTTTGGTGGGAATCGCTGAAGAGGAATTTGGGAGATCAGCAGTTGACATGGGAAGCTTTTCTGGAGGAGTTCAGAGATCGCTTCTTTCCTCTGGATGTTCAAGAGAAGAAGGCGACCGAGTTCATGAACCTTCAGCAGGGCAGCATGATTGTTCGGGAGTATGAGACGAAGTTTGCTCAACTTTCGAGGTATGCACCAGAGTTGGTCATGGACGAAGCAAAGAAGGCCAAAAAGTTTGAACAGGGCTTGAGGCCAAACTTGAGTTCAAGGATGGTTCCGTTGGGTATCAGAAGATTTGACAAGCTGGTCAGAAGAGCAGCGATGACTGAGGAGGATATGGATCTATTTCAGAAGAAGCAGGATACATGGAACCGGAACAAGAGGCCAGCATCAGGCCAAAGTGGGAAGGGATTCCCCGCGAAGCAGGCAAAGTTCAGTGGATCAGTGCAGAAGGCACCTGCAGCTCAGGGAGTGACCTATTACTACTGCAAGGAGGTAGGGCATTACAGGTCAGCATGTCCGAAGTTGGCAGAGCATATTTGTTCTCAGTGTGGGCAGACTGGACATTCCAAGCTCCGTTGTCCAAAATTGAAGGAAGATGGTTCGGGTGGAAGCAAAGTCCCGAAGAGGCAAGAGCGAGTATTTGCATTGACCGAGGAGGATGCGAGAAACTCGGAAGATGTAATACAGGAGTTGTTTTAATAAATGGAATAAAAGCAAAGGTTTTGTTTGACACTGGTTCATCGCACACTTTTGTATCGCCGAATTTTGCAAGGATTTTAGGTTTGGAACCTAAGTTATTTCCAGGCAGGGTTTTATCGGTGGCAACGCCGTCAGGTGAAGAGCTGATTGCAGATCGATATTACGAGGGCTGTGATATCGAGATTGGTGGAAGGATGTTCGGCATCGACTTGATCGAGCTACAAGTGTTGGGAGTGGATGTCATCGTAGGCATCGATTGGATGGCTATATATGATGCCACAATTGATTGCAAGCAGAAGGAGGTGTTGGTGAAAGCACCAGGTGGACCTGCAGTAACTTTCCAAGGGAAGAAGAAGATTCCGAAGGTGGCTGCAATGGTATCTAAGATGGCAATTTCGGATGAAGTCAAGGGCATTCCGGTTGTTCGAAATTTTCCTCAGGTGTTCTTGGATGATTTTCCAGGATTACCGCCGCAGAGAGATGTGGAGTTTTGCATCAATGTTCAGCCGGAAAGTGCGCCGATTTCCAAGGCTCCATACAGGATGGCACCTGTAGAGCAAGATGAAGTGAAGAAGCAGATTGAGGAACTTTTGAGCAAAGGGCTTATCAGACCGAGTTCTTCTCCGTGGGGAGCGCCAGTGTTGTTGGTCAAGAAGAAGGATGGGTCGATAAGGATGTGCATTGACTATCGGAAGTTGAATAGGGTGACTATTCAGAACAAGTATCCATTGCCGCGGATTGATGATTTGTTCGACAGGCTTCGAGGAGCAGCGGTGTTTTCGAAGATTGATCTGAGGTCAGGGTATCATCAGGTGCGAGTCAAGGAGGAAGATGTGAGTAAGACAGCGTTCAGGACTCGTCATGGGCTGTATGAGTTTTTGGTGATGCCATTCGGGTTGACGAATGCGCCAACAGTTTTCATGGATATGATGAATCGGGTGTTGAGACCGTTCATTGATTCCTTCGTGGTGGTCTTCATCGATGATATCTTGGTATATTCGAAGTCGGAAGAGGATCATTCGACGCACTTGACAGCGGTGTTACAGACGTTGCAGGAGCACAGTTTGTATGCCAAATTGTCGAAGTGTGAATTTTGGAAGTCAGAGGTAGCTTTCCTTGGTCACATTCTTTCTAAGGAGGGAGTGGCTACTGATCCCCAGAAAGTGGAAGCAGTGAAGGATTGGCCCAGGCCGACGTCAGTGAAGGAAGTCAGAAGCTTCTTGGGATTAGCTGGGTACTATAGGAGATTTATTCAAAGGTATTCTCAGATTGCAGTCCCGATGACAGGTTTGACCCGGAAGAATGTGGCATTTGTATGGACCGATAAGTGCGAAGAGAGTTTCCTTGAGTTAAAGGAAAGGTTGACTACCGCACCTATATTGGCATTGCCGCAAGCTGGGAAAGATTATGATATCTACAGTGATGCATCTCTCAGAGGTTTGGGTTGTGTCTTGATGCAAGAAGGCAAGGTCATTGCTTATGGTTCGAGGCAGTTGCGTCCGCATGAGAAGAATTATCCGACGCATGATTTGGAGCTAGCAACTATCATCTATGCCTTGAAGCTATGGAGGCATTATGTTTATGGTGAGAAGGTCAATATGTACACTGACCACAAGAGCCTGAAGTATATTTATCAGCAGAGGGATTTGAATCTTCGGCAGAGAAGGTGGTTGGAGGTATTGGAAGACATTCGTCCTGAGATCAAGTATCATCCGGGCAAGGCGAATGTAGTGGCTGATGGACTTAGCAGGAAGAGTAGTTTATCGAGATTGATCACGACTAGAAGGGAGTTGGCAGCAGAGATCGATCAGGCAGGTATCGAGGTGGTACTGCGAGGTTTAGGAGCATCTTTGGCTCAGTTGAGGCTGCAGCCGTCTTTGAGAGAGAAAATTGTGGAAGGTCAGAGATCAGATTCAGAGATCCGGAAGATGTTGCAGCAGGTTTCAGAAGGCAAGTTATCAGAATTTCGGGTCCAAGATGGAGTTCTTTGGTTGGGTGAGAGGTTGTGTGTTCCAGATGATGCAGAGTTGAGGGAGAGTATCTTGCAGGAGGCACACAGTACATTGTTGTCAGTTCATCCAGGAGGCACGAAGATATACAGGGACATCAAACCACATTTTTTGTGGTCTGGTATGAAGCGGGATGTAGCAGATTTTGTGGCAAGGTGTCTGACTTGTCAACAGATCAAGGCAGAAAATCAGAGACCTGGAGGTCTGTTACAGCCATTACCCATTCCGGAGTGGAAGTGGGAGAATATCAGTATGGACTTTATCACAGGTTTGCCGAGGAGTTCGAAGGGCAATGACTCGATTTGGGTTGTTGTGGACCGATTGACTAAGTCGGCACATTTTCTAGCCATGAAGATTACTTGGTCAATGGAGAAATTGGCTGAGTTGTACATTGGGGAAATTGTGAGACTTCATGGAGTCCCTGTGTCAATTGTTTCTGACAGAGATCCAAGGTTTACTTCAAGGTTTTGGAAGAGCCTACAAGCAGCTTTGGGCACTGTGACAGTGTAAAAATGGCCTGAGGCCCAACCAGGGCCCAATACAATTCCCACTCAGAAAGGTAAAGATAGCAACCTGGTTCGGCTCCGGATCACTTCAGGGTCGGTGCCGAACCTCGTGTTTGCCCTCACGGTGCCGGCCTCCTCGTACTGACGAGCCTCAGTAGCCCTCGGAGTCCGATCCGGAGCAGTCCCACAGGCCGTCCCCCCTCTCTGGCGGGGCAGAAGGATGACCTGGCGCATCCTAGGCCCTCCAATTCCCCCCAGAGGCACAGGGGGCTCACGATGGGCCACGTCAGCTCCAAATACCGCCAAGGGCTTCGCCACGTCAGCCCTATACCACTCCTGGTATCGCCACGTCCGCCCTAAACCCCCTGGGCCTTCTGCCACGTCAGGCCCATGGGCTTTCGGATCCAAACCCGGCCCCCAAGTGGAACCAAACCCGGTTGGGATTCTCTATAAATACTAGACCCACACCCACCTTTTGAGGTAATCAATCTTTTGCCACTTAAATATACCTAGTTATTGCTACTCTCTCACAGAGACTGACTAGAGCGTCGGAGGGTCCGCCACCGGGACAAACCCCGGTGTTTCAGGACCGTCTGCAGGTACACAAGACCTCGGATCCGACCCTTCCGATCCGAGCCCAACCTTCAACATCTTTCCGAGCTCATCGTAGGTCCCAGAAGGTCAACTGAAGGTCGGCAGACGAGCGGCAATCTCCTTCAATACAAATTGAGTCCGAACTCACACCTGGTGCTTCCACACGTTTCTCAGAAATAAACAGCATCAGGTTGGCGCCGTCTGTGGGAAACGCTGCTCCAGAAGCCGATCCGACCCAGACCCTCAAAGGCCATCGACAGCCGAATCCTCATGGCCTCCAAAGGCAAGGGGGCTGCTTCCTCCGTCAACCAACGGGACTCGCCCCCACCCACTGATGAAGCCAGGCCACGCACGTCGAAACACAAGGCTCTCCCTCGGGAGTCCCAAAGGAGCGTCGGCCGGCCAGCCCAGCCCGACCTCCGGGGAATAATCCTCAACCGCAGGATTACCCGCCGCAGGGGAAGGGCCGCTTCCAACCCGGTCCCGAACCGACCGAGACCGCCGCCCGAGGTACGAAGACCCGCGCTCAGTCGAGTCGGAAGACAACCCTCGGACCAACCAAACCAAGTCGGTGGAGCCCCCGTCACTCACAAGGAGCTCCAAGACTTCCGAAGAGAAATTCTGGGAGCCCTCCGACGGACCCCCAGGGAAGAAACCCCCCGTTCCCAAGCAGGGTCGGACGCCGAAGCCAGCGCGTCCCGCCCTTCAATAATCCAGCCTGAGGATGATGACGTTCTCCTAAGGCGCTTACAAGGGGTGGAGGATCGCCTCGATCACATAGGGGACGGCGGCCGAAGAGCGACTCAGGGGTACAGACCTGTCCGTCCTCCCTTCTCCACCCCCATCCTCCAAGCGGAAATACCCAGGAATTTCCGACCCCCTCAGTTCGAGACCTACGACGGCGAGGGAGATCCTGCTGATCACATGGGGGGTTTCAAAACCCTCATGATGATTCACAGCACCTCGGATCCCCTGCTATGCCGAGCCTTCCCTGCCACCCTCCGGGGTCCCGCTCGTGAGTGGTTCTCGAAGCTCGCCCCTGGCTCCGTTTACTCCTTCGACCAACTCGAGGGCAATTTTCTCGCCCACTTCGTCACCAGCCGGAAGACCAAAAGGACCGGCGCCTCGTTACTCGGACTCAAACAGTTAGAGGGGGAATCACTCAGAGTGTTCATCCGGAGATTTACCGCTGAGGCAAGGTCGGTCTCCTCCCTCGACCCGGGCGTCGCTTCAGCGGCGTTTCGTCACAACGTCCGTCACGGACAGCTGAAGGCTTCTCTGGCGAAGAAACCCCCCGTCGACTTCCCCGACCTCCTCGGTAGGGTCGAGAAATACATTAGGGCAGAAGAGGCCCTTAACCCCGAAGATACCAGGGACGACACCGGGAAGGGAAAGCGGAAGACCGAAGAAGTCGAACCATCGAAGAAAGCTCCAAGGGACCCGGGGGCCATGAAGAAGGTCCCGCCGGTCCCCCGCTTCGAAAGATACACTCCCTTGATGCACAACATATCCGCCATCCTCCTAGAAATCGAAGACAAAGGCATTGTTCGACTACCTCCCCGACCTAACAACGGCAAGAACCGAGATCAGCGCTTCTACTGCCGCTTCCACCAGGACCATGGACACGACACAGATCAATGCCGGGCCCTGAAAGACGAGATTGAGGAACTCATCTCCAGAGGATACCTCCGAGAATTCACCCGAGAAGTCCCGCGGGGTCGACGAGATACTAGGAGCGGGATACACTCGCCCCCGAACCCCCCTCCGAGCCGCATACCGGGTCGGGATCCCGAGTCCGAGGGAGCCGCGGACACACCATTTATCTTACATTGAGCCCATGGAGGGCTAATGGGAGGAGAATCAAATACTTTCCGAAAAGCCTTCCTCCGAGGGATGAATACTGTCCAAGACGATCCCACTCCCGAGCTACAAACCGCGCCAGTCTCCTTCCCAGGGGAGGACCTCGAAGGCGTTCGCCTCCCCCACTGCGACGCCCTCGTCATTAGCCTCCGCATGGCTAAGTGTGAAGTTCGCCAGATCCTTGTCGACTACGGCAGCTCGGCGAACATTCTTTCCCTCAAAGCCTTCGGGAAACTGAAGTTACCTAGAGGCAAGCTCCAACCGGCCGGATACACCTAACATGGGTGTTACGACATCCCTATCGAGCTAGAAGGGATTGTCACAAACGCCAAGACAGCTAACAACGCCATACCCGGCCGATCCAGATTATGCTCCCTCCAAGCGATGCCTTCGGCCTACCATTCGGAGCTCGAATCTTCCACCCCACACGGGGTCGGCGCCGTCCGAAGTAGCCAAGAAGCAACGCGGTCGTGCTACATGACCATCAACGGAGGAGCAATGTTCCCCCCCAACGCCGTCATGCTCTAACCTAAGAAGGACAGCCCTACCCCCGGACCTACCGTCGAACCAGAGAGGTTCCCCCTTGACGCCTAGCACCCAGTGAACTCCTGCAAAGAGCAAGCCTAGACTTTAACTTAACTAGAAGTAAACCTTTTGTAAAGCTTTCCTTTGTATAGGACCGTTTTTAGCGGCCCCCCCTATCTTATACTAAGGAAATCTCGTTGCATCGTACTCCAAACGCCTCGGCAGACCCGACCTAATACCCGGTTAGGGGGTCGACCCCCAAGGCGTCGCCTCGCCCCACTCCAATTCCTCGCGAAACAATAAGGCCGAGCCACATCCCCTTCATCACTTTATATACCGTCAACCGGGGCAAAGGCCGTTACAGAAATACTCCCCTCGTCTCGAGCGGCACGCCACGTCGGAACGACGGGGGCCCACCTCGGGAAGGGAAGCCGCAACCTACGAAGTAAGCCAACTCGAAGCACATAAGCGGGGAGATCCAGAAACGACCGGCGTCGAAACCCTTGGCAAGTCCGAATTACTTTTTTATATAAACACGAAAAGGCGGGGGCCAGTCCGCGGGAGGCAAATACAATCGAAAGGAGGAAAGAAGAAAGAAAGACAAAACTATACAACTCGGTTTCCCTCCTCGGCGTCGATCGGGTTCACAGAACGATCATCGGCCGGGTTGTCAACGAGCCCCTCTACGGCAGGGACCTTCGGGGTCCCATCAATCTCCATGTCGTACTCGAAGTTCGACAGATCGAGGGTCGGATAGAAATGCCTCACGTGACTGAGCGCCTTCGCGTAGCACTCATCCTGGGCGGCTATCACCATCCGCTGGCCCGCATCCGTCAGCTCTTTCCTCTCATTGGCGAACGCAGCTATTAACTCCCCCTTCTCCTTGGCAAACTTCCTCTTCAAAGAGGCCACCCTCTTCTCCCACTCGGTGTCCTTGGCCTCGAGCTCCAGCTTCATCTGCTGCTCCCTCTGACGCGAACCCTCGAGCTCGATCCGCATCTCCTTCGTCTCTCGTCCGCTCTTGTCCGTCCGAGCACGCTCTTGTAACAGGGACGCTTCGTAGAGATTCTTTACATTAGCTCCCTGCATACAAGCCTGCGGCCGAAAGAAGCGGATAAGAAGAAAACTCCTGAGGCAAGACCAAACGGAAAGGAGGAGGTCGACAAGCTTACCGACACGGTGGCCTGCGCCAGGCGCGTGAATGCCACCTCCACGGGCTCGTTCTCCATCATCTGGCGATCGCGAGGCTTTGCCAGCTTCTCCACCACCTCTACGGCCTGGGCTTCCTCGGTCAGATAGTCGCTCATCCGAACCGACCAGTCCGGCACCCACCGCTGCCGCAACAACTCCACCACCGGGTCCTCCTCCTCGACCCCTACCAAGGGACCTTTCCCCTTGTCAAGATCGGATGCCCTCGCCGGGCCCTTACCCCTCAAAGGGGCACCCCCCTTGCCCGTCTCCGAACGAGTCCTCTTAGCCCTCGGCTCAAGCGGTACCTCCGAGATAACAAGGGGCAGCTCCCTCGGCCTCTTCGCCGCCTCCGCCTTCTTCTTCTCGGCATTTTCCTTCTTCATGGCGAGCCGCCTTGCTTGGATCGATGCCTCATCCATATCTGCAGAAAAAGCCATTAAGAGCAATGAGCAAGAATGTACGAAAGGATCGAGGGAAAAGAAACAACTACATACGGAGAACGGCGGGGCTCAGTCCAACGCTCGCCAGGCGAACCTCCGTCACCTTCGTCCAATTAATACTAGGGGACAAACGAAGACGCTCGACAAACCTCCACTCCTCGACCGTCAGATCCCCCTGCCCCGGCGCAGGATAACTCGGCTTGGAGTAATTCCATCGAGTCGGAATGTCCCAGGGCTCTTCACTCCGGATCACCAGATACTTTTTCCTCCAGTCCTTAATAGAGTCAGGGTGGCTATGAACAACCTTCCTCCTGCTCCGGGGGGAGATATAATAAACCCTCTCGGCTGCCGAACAAAACATCAGCGTCGCTCGGAACACGTTCAAGCGCAAGGGTACCCGTTGTTCCTCGCACATCAGTACAAAGCTGATTATCTGCTCCCAAGAGTTCGGCCCATACTGCATCAGCGCCAAGGAGGCCCAGTTCAACACTTCCCGAACAAACGGATGGACCGGCAGCCTCAGTCCAGAAATAAACGCGTCCACGGGGAAGACACAATACCAAGCAGACAGGGGATCGGTTGGGCGAAGAGTAGAGCTCGGCAGCATCAATTCGTAACTAGGACCTATGTGGTACGCCAACTGCAAGACTTCCAAATCCCCGTCGTCCAAGGCGGTCAGAATCGCGTCCATCAACACTCTCGTCCGACTCGGCGAAGAGGCCTGCACACCAAAGAGCTCCTGGTCGGACAGGTCATCAGGATATTGACGGAAATGCTTCGGCTGCGCGGGCGAACCAGTCCCCTGGCTCGAGCCACCGGTCCCCAACCCTACCTTCCTCGGAGCCTTCTTCCTCTTCTCGGATCGCTCCGACGAGGGAGTGAATAAGGGCCCCCGACCAGTCAGCATGGAACTCGGGCCTGCCCCCGGAACCGTGGATCTCCTTACAATGCCGCCCTCGCCTCTCTCACCCTCGGTAGCCGGCTCCAAAACACGGACGTCGTCCGAACCGTCAGTCGCTTCCTCCGACTCACTGCTCTCCACCACGAAGGGACGACGAGAGCGCGACCGCCTCGCACCATGTGCCGCCTCCTCAACCACCGGTTCCTCCCACGAAACCGTGTCAGAAGACTCGTCAACGTACACTGACTCCTCCTCGAGTACGGGCTCCTCCCAGGACGTCGAGTCAGAGATAGGCTCCACCTCCCCCCTAGACGTCGACGCTGATGAGCCGGACTGAGCCCTGTCCATCTATGCCTAGGCTAAGTAGACTTGCTAACTCACCTGGGGTTACTTCGGAAGGGCAAGTCTGGTACAGCAAGACGCGAAGATGAGCGCTGAAGTGTTGAAAAATTTTATTTTGAAAGAGAAAGGAGTGGACAAATAGGGGAGAGGGGGGACTATTTATAGGAGATAGAAGCGACTCCTCGAATCCCGCGAGTACTGTTCACCTATCCAACATGCAACTGCCGCCTAAGAATTCGCGCCACATCCTCAAAACGTGCGACGCTGACATCATCCATTGACAGGCTGGCAGCCAGTCAAGGAGGCCAGCGCGGAAGAAGTATTCGGAGGAGGGAACATTTTTATTTTTAAGATTTAAGGCGCCGTCCTCAGACAGACGCCCCGGGCTCCGAGACTGGGTCGGTTCCCCTTTCACCCGCGAGCAGCTCGGGGCTTACAGCGTCATCGGCCGAAGACCCGAACTGTTCCCGGGTGAGACAGAAACCGCCTCAACCTGGAGCCCTATTGGGACACAGAATAGTCAGCCTCCAATCGGAGAACTACTCATCTACCCGGGGCCCAAAGCTTCAAGACGCCCCCCTCGGCAAGCACCCCGGTCAAAAGCAGATCAACACCCGAAGGCCGAAAGAAGTGCTCCATTCCGAGCCAGTTGATGCAACTGCAAAGGCCCAGCCTACTCTAGCAACGGAACCTTCGCAGTTGCAAACAACCGGCCCGGAACGCCCTTCATCCCTCTCGGAAGGATAGAACCTCCACAGTTGCAGACTGCTCACCCTTCGAAGTTCGGTCGTTATCCCTCTCGCCCGGATCCCCCCTGGATCTGACCGCCACATCAGGCCATCAGATCCAAGAGAAGATCGGGCGACAAAGAAACTACCTCTCCAACAAAACTGGGGGTAAGAATTATCAAAAAACAGGCGTCCGCCGAAGCAGACACCTTAAGGGCCAAGCAGACCACCTTTACTTTGATCTGAACCACAACGAGAAAGAGGGAGGGGGGTACTTATAGCCTCCCCCCAGGGGCCGGCCTTTATGATATGGGGAAAACCAAACGACGGAAGACCATGCGCCATACATTTATTAGGCGGCGCCATTAACGCACCTAGGAAATGGGAATCTTGCACAGGTCCCAGGGCGCCCCCAAATGCTCCGCGAAAACAACGGACTACCCTACTCAAACAACCCCAAGGCACAACGGTTCGCCCCCTAACGGCCCGACCTATGATCCCCTCACCAGCTCGAGGTCCGGTCTGGCACCAGGGCACCCCTCTTCGGAGGATCCACGGGCTGGCCATCACCCTTACCAGCCCGTAACTCCCCCTCATCTCGAGGTCCGGTCTGGCACCAGGGTACTCTGCTCAGGAAGAAACAACGGCTCACCTTCACCCTCACCGACCCATAATCCCTCGTCAGCTCGAGGTCCGGTCTGGCACCTGGGTACTCTTCTTCGGAAGATCCACCGGCTGGCCATCACCCTTACCAGCCCATAATTCTCCCTCATCTCGAGGTTCGGTTTGGCACCAGGGTACTCTTCTCAGGAAGAAACAACGGCTCGCCTTCACCCTCACCGACCCGTAATCCCTCGCCAGCTCGAGGTCCGGTCTGGCACCTGGGTACTCTTCTTCGGAAGATCCACCGGCTGGCCATCACCCTTACCGGCCCATAATTCCCCCTCATCTCGAGGTTCGGTCTGGCACCAGGGTACTCTTCTCAGGAAGAAACAACGGCTCGCCTTCACCCTCACCGACCCGTAATCCCTCGCCAGCTCGAGGTCCGGTCCGGCACCTGGGTACTCTTCTTCGGAAGATCCACCGGCTGGCCATCACCCTTACCGACCCATAATTCCCCCTCATCTTGAGGTTCGGTCTGGCACCGGGGTACTCTTCTCAGGAAGAAACAACGGCTCGCCTTCACCCTCACCGACCCGTAATTCCTCGCCAGCTCGAGGTCCGGTCTGGCACCTGGGTACTCTTCTTCGGAAGATCCACCGGCTGGCCATCACCCTTACCAGCCCATAATTCCCCCTCACCTCGAGGTTCGGTCTGGCCCCTGGGTACTCTTCTCAGGAAGAAACAACGGCTCGCCTTCACCCTTACCGGCCCATAATCCCTCGCCAGCTCGAGGTCCGGTCTGGTACCCGGGTACTCTTCTCAGGAAGAAACAACGGCTCGCCATCACCCTCGTCGACACATAAACCCTCATCCTCTCGAGGTTCTGGCAGGCACCAGGGTAATCCTCTCCGGAAGATACCGACGGTTCGCCATCGCCTTCGCCTACCCATAAACCCTCGACAAACTCGAGGTCCGGTCAAAGCCTCAGGACAGCACCACCAGGAAGGCCCTGTGATTCGCCCTCCCATTTTTTTCTACAACCATAAACACTCCTCCACGGCTAGCTCCCGCACCCCCTGCAGGAGTGGGGGGCTTGTGTGACAGTGTAAAAATGGCCTGAAGCCCAACCAGGGCCCAATACAATTCCCACTCAGAAAGGTAAAGATAGCAACCTGGTTCGGCTCCGGATCACTTCAGGGTCGGTGCCGAACCTCGTGTTTGCCCTCACGGTGCCGGCCTCCTCGTACTGACGAGCCTCAGTAGCCCTCGGAGTCCGATTCGGAGCAGTCCCACAGGCCGTCCCCCCTCTCTGGCGGGGCAGAAGGATGACCTGGCGTAGCCTAGGCCCTCCGATTCCCCCCAGAGGCACAGGGGGCTCACGATGGGCCACGTCAGCTCCAAATACCGCCAAGAGCTTCGCCACGTCAGCCCTATACCACTCCTGGTATCGCCACGTCCGCCCTAAACCCCCTGGGCCTTCTGCCACGTCAGGCCCATGGGCTTTCGGATCCAAACCCGGCCCTCAAGTGGAACCAAACCCGGTTGGGATTCTCTATAAATACTAGACCCACACCCACCTTTTGAGGTAATCAATCTTTTGCCACTTAAATATACCTAGTTATTGCTACTCTCTCACAGAGACTGACTAGAGCGTCGGAGGGTCCGCCACCGGGACAAACCCCGGTATTTCAGGACCGTCTGCAGGTACACAAGACCTCGGATCCGACCCTTCCGATCCGAGCCCAACCTTCAACATCTTTCCGAGCTCATCGTAGGTCCCAGAAGGTCAACTGAAGGTCGGCAGACGAGCGGCAATCTCCTTCAATGCAAATTGAGTCCGAACTCACACCTGGTGCTTCCACACGTTTCTCAGAAATAAACAGCATCAGGCACCATAACTGATTTCAGTACAGCATTTCATCTGCAGACAGATGGTCAGACGGAGAGGGTGAATCGAGTGCTGGAAGATATGTTGAGAGCTTGTGTTATGGACTTCGGTGGTAGTTGGGAGAGATACTTGGCATTGGTTGAGTTTGCATATAACAACAGTTACCATGCAAGTATTGGGATGGCACCGTATGAGGCGTTGTACGGGCGGAGGTGCAGGACACCTGTTTGTTGGTATGAGGTTGGCGAGAGGCAGATGTATGGTCCTGAGATCGTGCAGCAGATATCAGAGCAGATTGAGCTGATTCGCAAGAGGTTGGTCGAAGCTCAGAGTCGGCAAAAGAGTTATGCTGACACTCGACGAAGAGATTTGGAATTTGAAGTTGGGGATGCAGTTTTCCTCAAGGTTTCTCCGACCAAAGGAGTGATCAGATTTGGTAAGGGAGGCAAGTTGGCGCCGAGGTATATTGGACCGTACAGGATCGTGGAGAGGATTGGCAAGACAGCATACAGATTGAAACTTCCAGAGGAGTTAGCGCAAGTACATGATGTGTTTCATGTGTCGCTATTAAGGAAGTATGTGGCCGATCAGAATCATCAGTTGGTAGAGGTTCCTGAAGATCTACAGGTGAACTTGAGCTACAAGGAACAGCCTGTTGAGATCGTTGATCGTAGGGAGAAAGTCCTTAGGAGCAAGGTGATACCTATGGTCAAGGTGTTGTGGAGGAATCAACAGTTCGAGGAGGCTACTTGGGAGCCAGAGGACCGCATGCTGAAGGAATTTCCTGAATTGTTTGTATGAGTGTATTTCTTGTATGTGATTGGAATTCTTTGGATGATTGTACTATTGACTGATATATGATGTACTCTTTTGTTTTGATTGTGATGTTATAAGAAATTGTTTGGATTATGTTCTATATATATATATGAAACACTAGTTTCTTTTGTTTGGTGTGTGTTTGAACTCATTAGCCGTAGTTCTGAGGACAGAACTCTTCTAAGGAGGGAGTGATGTAGAACCCCATATTTTCAAATATTATTTTAATTATTTGAAAATGAATTTAAATGATTTTTTGGAGATTTAATTAATATTTTCTAAGAAATTTATCTTTTGTACACGTGCAAAACACGTGCAAATGACTTTTTAGAAGTTTGAAAAATTAAGATTTCTTTATGAAAAATCATTAATTATTATTTAGAATTTATGTAGCATTTTTCCAGATTTTTCTGAAATTAATTGATATTATTTGCAATTTTTGAGAAAAGAAGGACTTATTTGCAAAATTGACATTTTCAAGGGTTGAAATGCAAAATTGGCATTCTAGATGTTTTGGGCAGTATTGGCTGAGGCTAAGAAGTATATTTTCTATTAGATCCTAATTTAAAGGAGTTTTATTGAATTTACAAGACTAATGTATATATATATATATATATGTAAGTTGTAATTTGGGAAGGATTGTTTTGCAAAATGTGAGTAAAACCCTAATATTAATCTGGCATATATAAGGGGATTTCTTTCCCCAGCCGTCATTTACAAGAATATTCAGATTTTTGAGATTTTTTTTTAGGAGCAAGAAGAGGCTTTTGGATCTAGCAAGGAGAAGAGCTTTTTGTGGATTTTCTTCAAAACAAGTGAGTGGTTTGTTTTTGTTTTGTTTTGATTTGTTTTGTTTGTTTTGATTGATGAATGACGTAAGATCTTTTGTTACTCTTCGTTTGGATCGGTATGATATTGTTTGTTTGTCTCATTATATGCATGATATGGATCTTTCATTTTAATATGGATTATGAGAACACTTATGGATATTTGGACCATGTACGAGAACTATCAAGATTTGTTGAGGAAATATTGATCTATGGAATCGTATTGTTGGAAAGCATGTTAAGAATTGATTAGTTTGTGATCGGATGATAGACATCTAGATCTTATGATTTTTAATTCAGAATTTGATTATGAGTTGAGGAAGAAATTTTGTTGAGAAACCCTAATAGAAGATTAGTGATTTAGATCTTGAGAAGTTGAGATTTGAGGAATTGATCGATGAGTATTGTGTCCGTATTGGATATTATTTTGAGAGTTATCTTTGGCTTGTGTACGAACTATTGATTGAAAAACAATGAACCATGATTCTTTAGAAATCTTCAGTTTAATTCTGTATCCAGACTTATTTTTGAAAACTGTAGGCCGACAGTCGACTGGCCTATTGTGCAGTCGACTGGTACGACTCTACTGATTATTTTCAGTCTTTTGAGAATTGTTCGGGACAGTCGACCTAGGTTATTGTCAGTCGACTAGTCTGCTGATTGTAAATTTTGTTTAGTCCTTTCTGGACAGTCGACCTATGAACCCTTCAGTCGACTTAAATACTTAGAATATTTTCTTGAGAATTATTGGAATTTGTCTCGGGGCAGTCGACTGATGACTTCCCAAGTCGACTGATATGCTTTAGGATATTTTGTGAAATTCTGGAGAATTGTCCTCTGGACAGTCGACTTACCTCAGCATAAGTCGACTGGCACTGAGGGATCTGTGTATTTGATTGGAGACATTTTGTTCAGTAATTGATTTTGAGATCTTTGTTCAGTTTTTGATATTGAGATATTTGTTCAGTATTTGATTTGAGACCTTTTGTTCAGTATTTGATTTTGAGATATTTTGTTCAGTATTTGATCTTGAGATATTCAATCAAGAAAGAGGTTTTGAGATATCCATTTTAGCCACTTGTTTAGTGGGAATTTGTTTAGATACTTGATTTTGAGTCTCTAGAGGTACGTGACCCTAGTATACCGGTGTTGAGTTATTTGTTGAGGCCCATTGAGGCGAATTTTCAGTTAATCATATTTTTAGTCCGGTGGGGTACACTACTCTAGGAGATTTGTTCAGTAACCAAAATAATAAGGACTTGCACTAGTAGTGTCATGACGAAGGGGACATGAGTTATGCACCTCAGTAAGGCTTTAGATGTGGGATTTAATCTCCTGAATTATCCAAGTGGTTAACTTGAGATGTGGGATTTATCTCCTGAATTATCCAGGTAGACAACCTGAGATGTGAGATATGTCTCCTGAATTATCCAAGTAATTATCTTGAGATGCGGGATTGACCTACGGAATGATCAGAGTCGAGGCGACGCTTTTGGGATATTATTGTGATAATGAGTCTATGTTTAGATGTGGATTGATCTCATGAATTATCCAGGGAAAATACCTGAGATGTGGGATCTATTCCCGGAATTATCAAGCATGGGCAAATTCTCATAGTTTATCTTCATCTCTTAGTAGTCATCGTTGTCAGCATATAGCATTTGTGTTTTATTGACTCATCTGTATGCATTCGGATTTTCTGTTTCCACATTTGATATTTGGTTTTGGTATCACCTATTGTTCTATTTGGTATTTTGGTTATTATTTGTTGGACATTACGATTTAAGTTCATTTATGTTGTTGTTTGATTTTTATACCACTCACACCATTTATGGCTGACCCCTTTAGTTTGGGGGTTAGGGTTCAACTCTAGCCTCACATGTTGCAGGTTATTGCTTAGAGTTGGAGATTGGATGCTTGAGTTAGCTTTTGGGATAAATGGACTATTTAGTGTTCAGTGATGAATTGTAAAGACTTGTTGAGTGAATTTTGGTTTGTTTAGCTTCCGCTGTGATATGTAAAAGTTTTGTTGTAATAATGTTGAAAATTCTAGTGGTGTTTGGTTGTGTTTATTGTTATATTGAAGTGGATCACTGGGAATGTGCCACGTATTTTCTAAGCTCTCATATTAGAAATTCGGGGCGCTACAAGATAGGAAGAAGAAACCTAAGCAATTCATGCGAACATCATCATGTTGGGTTTTGAGTAGAGCTTCAAGTGAAAGGCGTAGAAGTAGAAACTTGAAGCCAATGGCAGATGAATTGACACCATCATTACTGGTGGCATCAGCATCATTCCAAGGCGTGGCTTGTAGATCAGATAGCTTATACAGCACGAACAAGATCTCCCCGCGTAACTCTTCACTGTTGAAAGATGTAAACAAAAGCCATGTTATACGAATGCAATCTCCATTTCTATTTCTTGTTTGTTTGTTTGTTTGTTTGTTTTTTAAAAAAAATAAATAAATAAATACTTGAAAGCTTTGGGGAGCAGCACAGGTATCATTATTACCTTGGGAGCCTAAGCCCAGTGACAAGGTTAGAGTAAAGGGATATTTTGTCTGTGATGTAAGAAGTGGGATTGCCATGGTTGTGAGAATTGAGCAGGACACCGAAGCAGTGGAGCTGTATTGCATTGCATTGCATTGGTATATGAGACACAAGTGTATTATTAAATGGCTTGGGAATGCACATAATTACAAACAGTTGGAGAGCATATTTATATTTAAGAAGGAAGAGGGATGAATGAATGAATTTGAATACCAAGTGGAAGTGGCTGCTTCTTTGATTCCAGGCAATGGCAGTGGCAACTGAGGTTGAGGAGAGGTGATGTGAAAATCGAGTGATGAAATGGGCAGACAAGGAGGGAGATGTGGAGGAAAGGTGGGTGATGAGATGGATGAGCTGACGAGCAAGGGCATCATCATCATCATTGCTCAAATTGACAAGGGCACGGACGAGAGGGGAAACGAGGAGGAGGAGGAGATGGGCATCGTGGTGGTGAATGTTTTGTAGAGTTAAAGGAGGAGGAGGAGGAGGAGGAGGAGAAGAGAGGGCGAGGGATAGCTGAGAGAGGGCATAGGAGACGTGGTGGGAGAGGGATGAGGGATCGGATACGAGGGCGGAGAAGCAGACCAGGCATATTTTTCCACCCTCTGGTGATGTATGCAAAACCAGAGATCGCCGATGACCTTTTCCGCAACTCTGTTCCTGTTCCTGTTCCTCCGACGACGACGATGATGATCCTAATTCTAATCCTAATCCTTCCTCCTCCAAGTAGCTGTAGTAATAATCTCCTTCTTCTTCTTCTTCATTAACTTGTTCAGCATAATCATCATCATCTTCTTCTTGTTCTACCATTCTCCTTGTAAAACTCCTACTCTCTCTCTCTCTGTCAACAATTTCTCCTTGTAATAACGGGGGCGATGGCGCACCACTCAAAGAGGAGTGGAGACAGGAGACGAATTTTATCCCATACTGTGCCATTTTTTGGAAGTTTTTTCCAAACTGCCATACTTTTTTTTAAAAATTCCAAAGTACCTCCCCCGCTTTCCGAAAAAATGAGTGTGTTTAAAACCTCATCGCTTTTTTAGAACGCAAGTGTGAGGCTTTGAAAAAGCGAGTGTGAGACTTGATTTTCGAAATCCTACACTCGCTTTCTGAAAAAGCGAGTGAGTTTTAACCAAACTCGTTTTCTCAAAAAGCATTCATATCAATTAGTCACTCTTGCTTTATTGGTCAGTGGGTGCGTTTTAGGGCTGTTGGGTCTGGGTTCGAATCTGGGATTTCCCACTTTTATTTTTTAATTCGTTTTTTTTAGTTTTTTGTGAAACAAAAGTTGGAAAAAATATTATAATTCCTTATAAAGTTAGAACATTAATCCAATTAAATCTGGAATGCAAATTTTACTCTCACCATGTATGTATTACAGAAAGTTTCATGCTTACAAGCTTCTTCAAGTAACTGATAATACTAATGACATGAGAAGCAATAGAATTCCACTAGAAGGGATCAGACATAAGGGCAAGCAATTCTTAAAGAGCTAAGTCATTCAGAATTGAAGAAACTACCATATTATTGTATAGCACAAGTTTCTCAAGTCTCCTATGGTCTCAATCCCTAACCTCCCTAAACCCATCAGCATTCGATTTCAATTATTTAATTTTCTGCAAAAATTCTTTACATTCTCATAAGAAAAATAATCAAACCAACTGCCTACAAGTTATATTATAAAGTAAAGAATCTGAGAGGACACAAGAAGTCCCAATAAGTCGTTACAATGCCAATAAGGAAATTGGAAAGTGTAAAACTAGCAAACTTCAGCTGGGATTTGATTAATGTTCTAACTTTGGACGGTCCAAAATCCAGATTTAATTGGATTAATATTCTAACTTTATAAGGAATTATATTTTTTTTTCAACTTTTATTTCACCAAAAACTCAGAAAAAAAAAACAAATTAAAAAATAAAAGTGGGAAATGCCAGATTCGAACCGAGACCCAACAGCCATATGAACAGTAACAGCCCTAAAACGCACCCACTGACCAATAAGGCCTGAGTGGCTAATTGATATTAACTAAGTGACACTCGCTTTTTGAGAAAGCGAGTTTGGTTAAAACCCAAACACTTTTTCAGAAAGCGAGTGTAGGCTTTCAAAAATCAAAAACCTCACTCTCGCTTTCTGAAAAAGCAATGAGATTTTAACCACTCGCTTTTTCAGAAAGCGAGTGAGGCGTTTTGGGAATTTTTTTAAAAAGTAGGGCAGTTGGGGAAAAACTTTCAAAAACTGGGACAGTTTAGGGAAAAATTCGCAGGAGACAGGAGACTGGAGCGAAGTGGTGAGAGAAATAATAATAAACAAATGAAATTGTAAAAATGTTATTTTTAAAAGTTAAAAACTAAGATATACCCTCACTTTTGACGGAACTATTAAAATTTCGTTAAGTGAACTTACGTGCATCACACGTGATACAGACAGGGCTGCAAACGAATTAAGCTATTCGCGAGCTATTCGGCTCGAGCTTGGTCAAAGCTCGGCTCGAACCGAGCTCGAGCTCAAAACTGAGCTCGTTTCGTAAACGAGCCGAGCTCGAGTTTGGATTTTTTTTTTTAGGCTAAGCTCGCGAGCTATTCGGCTCGAATACGGTCAAAGCTCGGCTCGAACCGAGCTCGTTTTGTAAATGAGCCGAGCTCGAGCCTGAAGGTATTCGGCTCAGCTCGGCTCAATTGCAGCTGTAAATACAGTAAATGACCTAAATATTTACGATAAAGTTTTTTTTTGGACCGGTAAAAGGTAGGATATATTTATAAATAAAATAGTTAGAGTTACAAAAAAAAAATGGTACAAAAATGGATGAAAGAAAGGTGCTAGTCCATTGTAAGTATAAGAGATGAGATCATACCTAGTATTAGGTCGAAGAGAGGGCAGCGAACTTCTGTCATACTCCTCAACTTGCCCCAATACATGGTATTCAGATCACTTATAAATGCAAAACAACAAAACGATAAAAAGTAATTTGGCAAATACCCCCATGCAGAATCTGGAAACTAGCATATACCTTCACTATTTAAAAAAACTAAGATATACCCTCAATTTGGACTATTTTTTTAGTATGTATAGATGGGACTGAAAAGAAATCTGGAATTTTAGGTCTTATAAATGAGTTATTAATATGATGTTTGTTTATGAAAATATTCTTAAATACTTAACTTTATGGGAAATAACCCAACCTTTATTATAAATGCATTGAATTATTTAGGGTTTTCATTCATGTGATTGGTTAGGGTTTTCATTCTTGTGATTTTTTTGTATGCAGTCACACTCTGACGTTCTTCCCCCTAGATTGAAGAGACCCACCAGGTAGACTAAGGACAGCTAGGAGAAGAGACCCAAGTGAGACTGTTGCTGCACCAATAAGGCAGAACAAGTGTGATTCATGTGGAACTTTGGACCACAAAAGATAAACACAAATACAGCTTATTGGAATCGAAACCCATAGACCAAATAATACAGTGCTGCAATCGTCGACAGCACCCAGTTGCGGTCGACTGCAATGAGTTTCACCAATACCCGAAGACTGGACGGTCGATTGCACGGTTGACTGTGCCACTCTCACTACAACACACAATGGGTTTGGTGGTGTTTTTTCTGAGATTCACCGGCGTTTTAAAATGCCGGTGAATAATTCACCGGCGTTTTTAAAATCGCCGGTGCTAATGCCTCCGAAGAAGGCATCGCAGAAAAGGGGGGGTCTACACCGGCATTTTTTACGAACGCCGATATTTCTGTAAGAAACACTAGCGTTCGCAAAAACGCCGGTGTATGGCTTATTCAAGACTACTCTCTTCTTCCCCTATAATCATTCTACACCGGCGTTTTTACAAGCGCCGGTGTAGGTATATAAATTTAAAAAAAAAAATTTTAAAAACATGCAACACTCTTACAATTAAAACCAGAATATGGAGTTCAAATTATTGAATTACAAAGAGTGGAAAAGAATACTTTCACTGTCAAATTCAGGTAAAAATGCTACTAACTAAAATGAAACTTATACTTTTATAATACTCATGAGATAACTGTCAATTGAAACCACAACATAAGTTCAAACAGGATTATTTCATCACTAGTCACTCCTCTGTAAATCATAGTATGCAACTTCAGTTACATAATCCATCTTATCATCACTTAAAACCATACGGCAAAGAACAATCTCATTTTCAAACCCAAGCAACAAGCATGAACATTACGTTAGAAACTGATACTCATGTAGACATCATGATTTAATTTTATATAAAGTTTAGATAAAAAATTTCCATCACTAGTCGCTCCTCAAAAAATCATAGTGTGCAACTTCGTATACATGATGCATCGCACCTCCAAATTCAGACAAAAAAACAACTAACCCATCTCCAAATGCATAATAATTCCAGTTTGCTCTGAACCAAACTAAAACTCAAATGCATAATAACCCATCTCCAAATGCAAAAGAAAACAAACTCAAACTGAAGAATGAAAAAAATGAACCTGCATGGTACCAATTTTTGTTTTAATCATGATAAGCTTCAAGTATTGAACAGTGACAAAAATGAAGCACATAATATACAAAGAACCCAAACTAAAGACCCCTTTCTTCAATCTAAACCTGAATATGAAGATCAAAGCTGGAAGCCCCCAAAAGCAAAATCATTTGCTATTATATATCCTGATTTTTTCCCCCCATCATTCATATACCCTAACATTACCTTTTGCATAACATCATAATAAAATGAGCCAAATATAATAGATTGCCAGCATGGAGAACATAACTTCATTAGTATGTAGCACTACAATCTTGCCGACAAGCAATTATGAACCAAATGAACAAATAAGAATACATATACCAATCCTAGAATCTCAGACAATAAAGCACTTCATCTTGTCATTCAATGTTACCTCAGTTCTCACTTAGTCTATACTTATCAATTAGATCAAAACAAACATTAGATTGCTATACATGCCATGACATTAAACCAAGCAACTAAGTGCCATGCTCTAATTGCAGCAAATATAACATACATATATAAGCTTGAAACTACATCAAACTAGAAAAGGCCCTCAATTTAATCATGACACATTGACACACTTCACTAAGAATCCAATTGTAACATAACAAAATGGTTACACAAGAGTCTTAAACAAATGCTTAAATAAGGTTCCAAACTCCCAATATCCTTTTCCAAATTAAGGAAATTTCATAAACCCAAAGCACCCCCACCATATGTAATAAGAACAACATCAACAACAACAAACAACAACTATAATATTATTGCCATTCTCCACAGCTACATTCAAATTCCTCCCTAAAATTGAGTATATTGCCACATTTTTGGCAAAACTCCAAATCTGAGTATATTGCCACATTTTTGGCAAATTGAGTTTCAAATCTCCCCTAAATTACTCCTTACAAAAACAGTGAACCAAAAATGCCGAAGCTAAAATAGAACCAATCACAAAGTAAACAGAGATTCGAGATCTCCCCTAAATTGAGTTTCAAACCATTACCAGCCAAAATTCCGACAAACACAAACATAAATAGAGACGAGATTCGAGATCGCATGAGTTCTTGAGCATAGCTCCCAAAACAAAATCAAGAAGTATAGAGAGAGAGTGAGTGAGTACTTGCGACGGCGGCCCTGAAGGGAAAATCGACGTGGAACCCACTCTGATGGCAGAGGAATTGTCGAGGAAGGGAAGGAGGCCCATTGGCGACGGCGCGCGAAAAAATTAGGGTTGGGGGAAAAAAGACCAAAACGAAATGTAAGGGTTTCGCGGTAGGAATGAGGATTTATCCCAGTAAATTCACCAGCGTTTTTATTAATAAACGCCGGTGAATGGGAGAGAATTTGTGGGGTATATTGTCGCTTTCTATCCCCCGGCGTGTTTTTATAAAAACGCCGGTGAATATTATAATTCACCGGCATTTTGTAGAGGCCGCCGCCGGTGTATAACTATACAATTTTGTGACCCAATCCTGGTCTAATCCTACCCCGGCGCGATTGGTAAAACGCCGGGGGAATATACGCCGATGTAGTTCGCGAATCTTGTAGTGTCTTTTTCGGCATCCTGTACACTCGAAGAACTGAACAGTCAAGTGTGCGGTCAACCGCAACTTTGGACAGTTGACTGTAACTCTTACTGCAGCTACTGACATCTTTCTCCTCACTGCTTCGTATCTTCTATTTTTTTCTCCAACTTTTAGAACTCCCGTACCTACATGTATTTGAGGCCACAACCCTAACACTTGTGTGGTATAGAGTCACCCTCATAATTTTCTAGTTGCACGTCACATCAAAGCTGCTAGAGGAATTGGTTGCAGATCGGGATAATGCCTTGGCACGCTGGGAACTTAGTGCATGTTCCTTAGAATCAGGGTCAGCCCTACCCTTGAGGCGGGTGATGCCCCCAAATTTGTATTCCCCTTGTAAATATAGACACGTATTTTGTGCGTAAAACAAATATATATTATTATTAGGGGCCCCCAAAAATAATTATTTGGGACTTCAGAACTTTTCGACTCGGGCTTCCGGAAACTCAGGGTCGGCTTTGCTTAGAATCAATATTTCGTGAGTTAGTACATCTTCACCTTATGTACTCTTTGTCATTTCTTTTTATCAGCTTATTAGAGAGCCCATGGCTGCATACTTATTATGATCCAGAATATTACCACATGTTACCGCTTTATTTTGATATTATCCTAGAAAAAATCCCCGACTCACTCGTTCCATTTCCTTGCTGCTTCTTTGAATTGGCTATGGGTGTTGCAACAGCTTCGTTCTAAATTCTATATATTTCTTTTTTTCTTCTGAGAATCTAAAATTTAAATATTCCAATAAGCGTATGGTAATCTTCTATTTTATAGTCGATTCATATGATATAAGGTGGCGAGGATGATAATTGTGATGTTTTTTGCAGTGATTGTAAGATACTGAGCATATTGGATTTTTTTTGAAAGTGTCTTGTTGGATTTTCTTTTGTTTATTTGATGTAGGTTTTATTTTATATAGGTCTTGTTGAAATTTAGTATACATTTAAAATAATATTTTTTTTATTGTTAATATTGTCTTGTGGCCCAATAATTAAAGTTTTGGGCTCACACTAGATTGGATGATCAATTCCCACCTTTCACATTTTTTGCATATACCCCCCACCCACCCCACCACACACACATATATTTGGTATAGATTCAGTGAGTTATTAGTTTGCAATGTGTGCCTTGCCATCTTTTATTCGAGTTCTTTTGTGTAGTGTGAATCTGTCCTTAATTCAATAAATATGGCCGTATAAAGAGAGATAATGGGATAATTTGTCCTACATTACATGAAACACTATACCTCATGGTAGGATAGATATGGAAAATCATACATGAAATGTATTCATTTGACAACGAATTTTTTCCCAAACTGTTCCACTTTTAAAATTTTTCCCAAACTGCCCTACTTTTTTTTTATTCCCTAAACGCCCTACTCAAAAAGCGAGTCTGGAATAATTATACTCGCTTTTTCAAAAAGCGAGTCTTAGGTTGTAGGATTTCCACACCCCAAGACTCGCTTTCTGAAAAAGCGAGGGGATTTATCCCAGACTCGCTTTTTCAAAAAGCGAGTGTCGTTTGGATCTTAAACCCCTCACCTCGCAAACAGATCTCAATCTTCTCTTTTTCCTTCTCCGCTTCGTCACGAAACCCTAACCCAATATCTTCTCGCTCTGATTTAAGCCATTAACCCATCAAATTTCCTCCGAAATACCACTGTTTTAAATTTCCTCCGATACGGCCGAAATTTCGTTTTGGCTAGCTTTCCGATATGAAATCACATATTTTATACTCTACATCGTTTTGGACCGAAATGTGTAGATTTCAGCCGAAATTACCGAAATATTGCCGAAATTGGCGAAATATCAATCGAGATAGACAGAAATGTTATTGTGAATATATTAAAAAAATTATTTTACTTTTTGCATATATGTCTTTCAATATAGAACTTTAAGCTAAAATAATGTGAAGATTTTGTATCGCTATTGTTTGTATATATGCAAAGTCAAATAAGTTTATTAACTAATACATTTTTTCTTATCAATGCAAATACGATTTAGTTATATATTTATATTACATTCTCTTCTATATTATTGTTAAATTATGCTAAAATTTACCGTAATTGATTCATGTCATTAGTTAGAATATACAGTATTTTATATGATAAATGATATGTAGGACATATAATATCTTATTTAGTAACAAAAAAAAATTGTTGAGTATAGGAAATGAACATCCGATATGATCACATTTTCCCGAGATCTCCTCCGATATCTCCGATCCGAGACGAAACACCCCTTGCCGAGACGAGTCCGAAATCCGAGATTTAAAACCATGCGAAATACTTCAATATCTCATCTCCGTTCAATTGGCCACTTCGTTTTTGGGGGTTGCTTCGATTTTGCGGGTAACTGCCGTGTAGTTGTTCAAATTTGGGGTGAGGGTTTTGGTGGAGGTGTAGTGGTTCGCATCTTGGATAAAGATTATGGTATATTTCTCAAACTCTATATTTTTTAATATTGTATATATATGTAGAATTATTTAGTTAGAAATTGCTTGATATTATTGGGGGTACAATATGGACAGTGTCGAATTGTGGAAAAATCGCGGTAAAATGTGGGGGTAATTTGGGTGTAAAATTTGGATCGTGTAGGTGGAGTTGTATTAGTTTTAAAAAGTGGATAATTGTCAAATTTGGGAGTAAAATTTGGATATAGTTAATAATGATTGTATGTTCGTATGTGTTCTATATTTGTTGGTTATATATTTTGGTAATGTTAATAACGATTGTGTCTAATTTATATACAAATATTTGTACTTGATGTGAATATTTGCAAGTGTACAAAATCACAACAAGTAATATAGTAAGTGAATAGAGTGTCGAACCCACAGGGACTAGATATTTTATTGAGTACCGAATATACTAGATTAATCACTATTTGGAAGATCGAAATTTATAAATAATAAAACAACTAAATTAAATTAATCTAATTAAACTAACTAAATTTGTGAATAGGGGGAGGGCTGTGAAACTATGAAGCTTTTGTACTTTGTTAAGGGTAAAATTAGTTCTAGGGCTCTTGGTTTCACCTCGTTTATCACACACACAAATTATAACTCCTTATGAATAAAGATATTATCTTTCCAAGTTGTAGACCAAAATCCTAAAGATATTAGCCACTCTATCCACGTAGTCTAAAAATTATTCTCAACAAATTATTTGCTTATCCATCAAATTATTAATTGAAAATTTGGATTCCTTAACGGTCACATCCTCCAACAACGGTATTTAATTTTTATTAATCACAAATTATCTTTTCGGTCTCTTTATGATATAAAAGATCATACAAATGTCTATCCACCATTTTGCACGCATAAATAATAAAAGTTAAAACACAACCAAAAAAAATAGAATAAAAATAAGGAATTAAAATTTGTGTTCTACAAAACAAGGATACATCTTAGCCTCTAAAACAATAAATTCAGTTCATATAAAATTTGCAAAATAAATGTTTTGGATTGCATCTAAAAAATATAGAGAAGAAGATGAGATACAAAAAGATTAAAAATAATGCAAACCCCTCTTCTGTCTCAAAAACTGAACCCCAACTTGTCTCATAGTTGCCGTCTGCCTTGGAAACGCTGCTGCTGCACGTTAGAACGAATGCCAGGAGAAGAGACAGGATTCCCTACCTGTCACATGGGCCCGCCTGCTTGTTGTTGTCGCGTCGAAGTCGACCGCCTGCTGCTTCGTCCTCGTCGCAACAGAAAGCGCGTCAGGACTTGCACGCCAGCACGCAAGAAGAAGAAGAAAGGCAGCCACGTGTGCTGGGTCCCGCACCTAGTTAGCCGACAGCGACACGTGCCCCTGCTGCTTCTGCTCTCTCCCTTTCTTTGTTTCGTCCGCAAGCAGAGAAGATAGATCTCTCTCTTCTTAATTTTTTTTATTATTCTTTTGTGTTAGCCGTCACCTCTTGAATCTTCTCTCTCCCTTTTGGTTTGTACTTATAGAGAACGGGAAGGGGAGTTAGGGTTTGCACTTTTTGCAGAAAAGTCCTTTTATTTATTTCCTTCCTTATTTGATCTGAATTTTATTTCTTTCTCTTTTCTCCCTTTATTTCCCTTTCTTTCAACCACGTGCTTCTGCATACACAAAATAAGACCAAAATTTAGGATTTAAAAATAAAATAAATTAATTATTTTAAAATTAATTAAACTAACCAAAAATCATATTAGCTCGTTAAAATCCTTCTAAAATTATTTCGCATTTTTAACTCAACAAAAGAATAAAAATTAATAAATCCATTATTTTATTTTGTTTGTTGATTTTTTCCACAAATCTTTACTTTTTGCATCAAAAATATTATTTCTTCAAAAATAATTAATTAATTAAAATTGTATAGAAATAAGATGAAGTATAGACAATATCAACAAAAACAAGCAATTTTAATTGGTAAATGAATACAAATATTTGTATATAAATTAGACACATCAAATACCCCCAAACTTAAGATTTGCTTGTCCTCGAGCAAAAAGTAGAATCATGAACAAGGGAATAATAATAAAGAGTAGGCTCAACCCATCACACTAAGAATTCTCATCATGCAAGCATCAAAATTTCAATTAAAAATATAAACAATAGCAAATAAAGTAAAATCAAGCATACCCACTTTCTCTAGTGCAGTTATTTATTCATAATTCCCAACCCAATCATATTTGTCATGCAATTAATGTAGTTATAGTATGTAACAACTCAATCTGTGATTATCCCTTCTCACTACTATAAACCGAGTAGCAAACTAGAGTTTTTTTTATATTTATTATTATTATTATTATTATTTTAGTCAATTCTTTAAGTTGTCACTTGCCGTTTTACGTGAATGCAAATTATTTGTGATGAATTCACCCGGTTACTCAACAAGCCACAAACTTAAAGTGCTTTGCATACTCATATTTCAAATTGCCGTTTTACGTAAGTGTAAATATTTGTGATGAATACTCCTAGTTTAAGCAACTCAAAATATTGGAGTAGATTGACTTTATGCATTTTTTTTCATTATTACTTTATTTACTTAAACTCTGTTTAGGACTAGATCAAAGGGGATAATCACAAGAACATGCATCACATTTGTCTTTTATGTATAATAGCATGACCCACACAATTTTGTAAGGAATTGTGAAATTCAATAATCCTAAAATAAATAAGTATGCTTACTCTTGCTATATAAGAAATTGTTTATCCCAAAAAAAATTATTTCAATGCATATCTCAATGAGGAACTCAAAAGTGTAATGGTGAGCTTAATTGAAATCCTTTTAAAAGTTTGTTTTTCTTTTCTAAAAAATAAATCATAAATTTGTAAACCTTCCCCCCAAACTTGAATATCACATTGTCGTCAATGGGAAAGCAAAAAGAATGCAAAAGTTCAGAATTTCTCCCCTGATTCGTCCTTAAATTTCTGCACGCGCAGCGTTCAGTATTTTGGCGATATCTGGAGCTGTAGATGTCCAAATGGGCTGAATTGTTTTTTGCTGGAAAGCTAAGACAATTATCTACAGTTTCTCTTTGAATCACTTTTCTAGATTCTGACTCCATACTGCTCAAAAACAGCCATCAATGAAGGTGTTTAAAATAGCTCCGCCCGGCGACTTTCAAAATTTCTGCAATCCTACAAAAAAAATCAAAAATTAAAATAAAATAAACTAAAAGATAAATCAAACCTAAATGTAATAAATGAAAACATGGGTTGCCTCGCAAGAAGCGCTAAGTTTTAAGTCTTCAGCCAGACTTTCTTCATCTTTTCATTATTGTTTGGCCATCTCGATGTACATGATTTCCTTGCTAACTTCACTATCCATGTATGCCTTCAACCGCTGTCCATTCACCTTGAATGTCCCTTTTTGCTCATCATAAATTTCTATTGTTCCATATGGAAACACTCGTGTGACAACAAATGGACCCGTCCACCTAGATCGCAATTTTCCTGGAAAAAGTTTAAGTCTTGAATTAAATAACAATACTTTCTCCCCTTCCTTGAATTCTCTTCTCAAAATATGCTTATCGTGCCATCGTTTAGTCTTTTCTTTATAGATCTTGGCATTTTCATAAGCATCATTGCGAAACTCATCCATCTCATTTAGTTGCAACATTCTTTTTTCGCCAGCATCTTTCATGTCAAAATTTAGTGTCTTTATTGCCCAATAAGCGCGATGCTCAAGTTCAACTGGTAAGTGACATGCTTTGCCATACACCAATCTATATATGGACATTCCAATTGGTGTTTTAAATGCCTTCCTATAGGCCCATAATGCAACATCCAATTTTCTTGCCCAATCTGTTCGTGCCATATTCACTGTTTTTTCAAGTATTCGCTTCAACTCTCTGTTTGAAACCTCCACTTGACCACTTGTTTGAGGATGATATGGTGTTGCCACATGATGAGTAACTCCATACTTAGCAAGTAAAGCATCAAATTGACGGTTGCAAAAATGTGTTCCTCCATCACTAATAATTGCCCTTGGAGCTCCAAATCGTGAAAAGATATTTTTTCTAATGAAGTTCACCACTACTCTTGCATCAGTTTTTGGTAGTGCAACAGCTTCCACCCACTTGGAGACATAATCTACAGCAACCAAAATATATTTATTAGAAAATGAGAATGGAAAAGGACCCATAAAATCTATCCCCCAAACATCAAATAATTCAATCACTAAAATATTATTTAGGGGCATCTCATGTTTCCTAGAAATACTTCCCACCCTTTGGCAATTATCACATAATTTTAAAAAATTAAAAGCATCTTTAAAATTTGAGGGCCAACAGAATCCTGATTGTAAGATTTTTGCTGCTGTTTTTGTTCCACTAAAATGGCCACCACATTCCAATGTATGACAATGTTTGAGTATGCCTTCCATCTCCTCTTCAGGCACACATCTCCTTATTACTTGATCTGCACAATGGCGAAATAAGAAAGGTTCCTCCCAAAAATATATTTCAAGTCAGAGAAAATTTTCTTCTTTTATTGATAAGTAAAATCAGGAGGCAGAATTTTTGACACCAAATAATTTACTATATCGGCATACCATGGAGGATTTTGTATCATCATTAAATACTCATCTGGAAATTCTTCATTGATTGGTGTAACCTGAAATTTGTTTTCATCTTGTGGTTCAACGCGTGATAAATGATCGGCAACCACATTTTCCACACCCTTTTTGTCTTTTATTTCCACATCAAATTCTTGTAAAAGTAAAATCCAACGAATCAATCTAGGTTTGGCTTCCTTCTTTGCAAGCAAGTACTTGAGGGATGAATGATCCGTGTACACAACCACCTTTGAACCTATCAAATAAGATCGAAATTTGTGAAAAGCATATACAACAGCTAATAATTCTTTTTCAGTAGTAGCATAATTAAGCTGTGCTTCTGTCAAAGTTCTACTTGCATAATAAATGGTGTGAAAAATTTTATCTTTTCTTTGCCCTAAAACAGCACCTATTGCCACATCACTAGCACCACACATTAATTCAAACGGCATATTCCAATCTGGTGCAATAATAATAGGTGTTGAAATCAATTTCTTTTTCAAAGTTTCAAAAGCATGCAAGCAATCATGAGAAAATTGAAAGGGTGTGTCTTTATTTAAAAGTTTGTAAAGAGGTTTAGTGATTAAAAAAAAATCTTTTATAAATCTTCGATAAAATCCTGCATGACCCAAGAAACTTCTCACTCCTTTAACATTAGTTGGTGGTGGTAGCTTTTCAATGACATCAATTTTTGCACGATCCACTTCAATTCCCTTAAAGGAAACTTTGTGGCCTAACACAATCCCTTCTTTTACCATAAAATGAAATTTCTCCCAATTTAGAACCAAATTTGTTTCCTCGCAATGCTGCAAAACCAAAGATAAGTTAGATAAACAATTATCAAATGAATAACCAAAAACTGAAAAATCATCCATAAAAATTTCAATAAATTTCTCAACCATATCCGAAAAAATTTACATCATGCAGCGTTGAAATGTGGCGGGGGCGTTACAAAGACCAAAAGGCATCCTTCTATATGCAAAAGTTCCATATGGGCAAGTAAAGGTTGTCTTTTCTTGATCTTCTGGTGCTATAGCAATTTGATTGTACCCCGAAAACAATAGAAAGAATGGTCTACAAGTCTTTCAAGCATTTGGTCAATGAAAGGTAATGGAAAATGATCTTTTCTAGTTGCATCATTTAGTCTTCGATAATCTATGCACACTCGCCATCCCGTGACTGTTCTTGTTGGTATTAGCTCATTATTATCATTTTTTACTACAGCTATTCCTCCTTTCTTTGGCACAATGTATAGGACTTACCCACTATCTGAAATTGGATAAATGATACATGCATCTAAAAGCTTCAATACCTCCTTATGCACCACTTCTTGCATTGATGGATTTAATTTTCGTTGTGGCTGCACAATAGGTTCAAAATCATCCTCCATTAGAATTTTATGCATGCAAATTGAAGGACTAATCCCTTCTATATCAGAAATGTTCCATCCCAAGGCAGTTTTATGTTTTCTCAAAACTCTCAACAATTTTTCTTCTTCAAAATTATTCAAAGAATCATTGATAATAACAGGAAAAGTGGAGTTTTGGCCTAAAAATGCGTACCTCAAACTCGATGGGAGTTGTTTAAGCTCAAGTGGTTGTGGTGATGAGAAAATGAGTGGTGTATCTTCCAAATGTTTATCATAATCACAAATCTCCTTATTTTCTAATTCAAGTGTTTCTGCATTTGTTAAGCATTCTTCTAAATGTAATTTAGCAATTTCATCCAAATGTGTTTCTCCCATGACTTCACTTACTTGAAAGCATGCATGAATTTCTGAGGGAAGCTCCATGGATTTAAATACATCAAATGTTACATGTTCATTGTCAACCCTTAGAATAAGTTTACCTTGTTGCACATCAATCAATGTTCTCCCTGTTGCAAGAAAATGTCTCCCCAAAATCAAAGGAATTTGTTCATCTTCCTCCATGTCAAGTACAATAAAATCAGCTGAAAATATGAATTTGTCAACTTTCACCAAAACATCTTCATGATCCCTCTTGGATATTTGATTGACCTATCAGCCAATTGCAAGGAAATTGTTGTAGGCTTTGCTTCTCCAATACCTAGTTTCCTGAAAACAGAATATGGCATGAGATTAATACTCGCTCCTAAATCACATAGTGCTTTATGAAAAGGAGAATTTCCAATAGTGCAAGGAATCGTAAAACTCCCTGGATCTTTAAGTTTAGGTGGCAGCTTCTTTTGTAAAATTGCACTACTCTCTTCAGTTAACATCACCATCTCATACTCTTCTAGCTTCCTCTTGTTTGATAGAATGTCCTTCAAAAATTTAGCATACTTAGGCATTTGTTCTAAAGCTTCAATAAGAGGAATATTAATATGCAATTGCTTGAAAATATTTTAAAAATTTGCAAATTGATTATCAAGCTTATTCTTTTTAAGTCTTTGTGGAAAAGGAATAGGTTGATCATAAGGAGAATTAGTACAAGTGTTAGAATTTAACTTCCCTGAAATGGTTTGGCTTGACTCTCCTTTTTGCTGCGTTTGTTCTTCCATTGTTTGTTCATTCTCACCTTGCTTTTCATCCACATCTTGTTCTACCTTTTTTATTTGTGGCTGCCCAATTGTTGCCCCACTTCTAAGTGTTATTGCCTTCACATGCTCCTTGGGGTTTATAACTGTGTTGCTTGGTAATGTTCCGGCAGCTCTTTCATTAAGAATATTAGAAATTTGACTAATTTGTACCTCGAGATTGTGAATGGAAGCCGAAGTTGAATTTGCATCATTTTGAATTACTTGATCCGTCTTTTGCATGTATTGCTTAAACATTTCTTCTAATGTTGGCTTCTTTTCTTGTTGTTGAAAATTTTGTTGTGGTCTAGCTCCTCCTTTATTATTGTTCCAAGAAAAATTGGGGTGATTTCTCCATCCTGGATTGTATGTGTTTGCATAAGGGTTATTTTGCCTTTGAAAATTTGACACATAATTTGCTTGTTCGGCATTTAATGGAGCAAAAGGGTTCCCCACTTGGCAATCTGCACTAGAATGATTTCCTACACAGTGATCACAAATGATATGAGATTGAATAGCATTAACATTCATATTACCTATTTGCTTAGATAAAATATCAATTTTTGCATTTAAATTAGAAATAGAGTCAAGTTCAAAAACTCCCGCCATTTTTCTTTGCATTGTTCTTTCTGAGGACCACTGATAATTATTAGATGCCATTTCTTCTAAAAGGTCATAAGCTGCTTCATGAGTTTTGCTCATTAAGGCACCTCCAGCTGCTGCATCTACCATGGATCGATTTGTAGCCCCCAAACCGTTATAGAATGTTTGCACTTGTAGCCATTTTGGAAGTTCATGATGAGGACACTTTCTTAACAGATCTTTGTACCTCTCCCATGCATCATATAATGACTCTGTCTCAAGTTGAGTGAATGTTGTGATGTCATTTCTTAACTTTGCTGTTTTTGCTGGGGAAAATACTTTGTCAAAAATTTTTGTGCTAAACCTTCCCAAGTTGTAATAGCTCCCTGTGGCAAAGAATTCAACCAAGCCTTTGCCCTATCTCTAAGTGAGAAAGGAAAAAGTCTCAATCGAATAGCATCATTCGAAACTCCTTGGAAACTCTGCTATTGCACGTCAGAACGAATGCCAAGAGAAGAGATAGGATTCCCCACCTGTTACGTGGGCCCGCCTGCTTGTCGCTGTCGCGTCGAAGTCGAGTGCCTGCTGCTTCGTCCTTGTCGCAACGGAAAGCGCATCAGGACCTGCACGCCAGCACGCAAGAAGAAGAAGAAAGGCAGCCACGTGTGCTGGGTCCCGCACCTAGTCAGCCGACAACGACATGTGCCCCTGCTGCTTCCGCTCTCTCCCTTTCTTTGTTTCGTCCGCAAGCAGAGAAGAGAGATCTTTCTCTCCTTAAATTTATTTTTTTATTCTTTTGTGTTAGCCGTCACCTCTTGAATCTTCTCTCTCCCTTTTGTTTTGTACTTATAGAGAACGGGAAGGGGAGTTAGGGTTTGCACTTTTTGCAGAAAAGTCCTTCTTTTATTTATTTCCTTCCTTATTTGATCTGAATTTTATTTCTTTCTCTTTTCTCCCTTTATTTCCCTTTCTTTCAACCACGTGCTTCTGCATACACAAAATAAGACCAAAATTTAGGATTTAAAAATAAAATAAATTAATTAGTTTAAAATTAATTAAACTAACTAAAAATCATATTAGCTCGTTAAAATCCTTCTAAAATTATTTCGCATTTTTAACTCAACAAAACAATAAAATTAATAAATCCATTATTTTATTTTGTTTGTTGATTTTTTTCAAAAAAATTTACTTTTTGCATCAAAAATATTATTTCTTCAAAAATAATTAATTAATTGAAATCGTATAGAAATAAGATGAATTATAGACAATATCAACAAAAACAAGCAATTTTAATTGGTAAATGAGTACAAATATTTGTATATAAATTAGACACATCAGTAATGTTAATAATGATTGCTTTTAGTTGTAGGATACTCTATTTTTTTAAAAATGGCACGGACGATGGGAAATGTGGAGGAAGGATCTCGTAGTAAACCTCCTCGCGGCGATGGACCACGTACATCTTTTGGCCCACCTCCTCGCGGTGGACGTGGTGGTCGTCGTGGTGGTACCATGCGTACTAATGTAAGCTTATAATTTTTTATATTCGATTTGTTTCATTATCATACAATTAAATGTTATATTTCTCTGTTGATGTAAATGTTGTTGTTGTTGTACAGGTCCCAAGTAATCCAAATGTGGCAGGTACTTCTTCCCCGGCCCCTTCTTCATCTTACATTCCCCTTGGAGGTCTAGGTCCCCTCGACCCCACACTCCTTACTCTTCAGTCGCAGCATCGTTCGAAGGATGTGTGGGAAGGCGATTCGAAGGAATGTACATTCTGTGGGGGGCATCCACTACCTATGCACCCACGGATTCACCAGATCCTAAGGGATTGTAGACTGTATGGTATTGCATTGATGAGCTCCATCAAGTGCGATCGGCCTCTTCTTACAGCACTGCTTGAGAGATGGTGGCCTGAAACACACAGCTTTCACCTGACAGTTGGGGATATGACAGTGTCGCTGCAGGACGTCTCTGTACTCACCAGCCTTCCAGTTGATGGGCAGGCAGTGACAGGCTCAATGGACTTCGACCCGATATATTTAGTGGAACAGTATCTCGGTGTCGAAGTGGAGGCCGGAGCAGTGAATGGAAAAAAAATTCGGTTGAAGTGGTTAAAGGGTAGATTCAAGAACCGATTGAAAGATGATTCCACCGATGAGGAGGTCCAGTGCTACTGCAGGGCCTACATTCTGACACTGTTTGGAGGGGTGTTGTTGTAACACCTCGAATTCCAAAATACACTGAATTCGAGATTCCACGGATCTTTACACTTCATTTAGTATAATTTTACAAGGAAATAAAAACTCTTCACTTTACATCAGAGTTACATGAGATTTTTACACTTTACATTTTACAGCGGAAGCATATATCACAAATAATTTACATGTAATGACAGCGGAAGCAATTTACAACATTATACAAAGATACAACAACGAATTATCTATGAGCATCAGTTCTCCTTTAATCTTTATCAAGCCATTTATCCTGCATACAAAACTGTGGGTACGTCAGTTTATTCAACCGACGAAAATTATACATGGCCATCCTCTCTATGCCAGAAACAGTATAATGATTCTCATTTCTTAACAAACCACAAGCTTGTTCACAAACAAAGCTAAAGGGACTATTCTGTTGATGTCGTGTTGTGATTGTGCACTTAGTCCTTAATGCAATTATTATGTTATATGACACTAATGCGCACTTGTTCGGATTCTATACATCCCATACTACATAGGTCCGAGGGCAAGCCCTTAATCGTACTTCATTTTATAGGGTTCAATTCCTCTCCATGGCTTAATCTACTACTGTAACTACGGTAAGTATCCTAGATGTTCTATGATCTACGAGCTCATGTCCAGACAGCCTGGAGGGGAATCCCACGTCATGTCACGACGCATCGTGAAGACAGCCTGTGGTCAATTCAGCCTCCGTCATGGGACATGACACCACCCGCAGTCACCAAACACCCCACAAGCATCGCCACCGGGACGGTACTTTGGAGCAGTGCTCACGTCATGTCACGACGTATCGTGAAGACAGCCTGTGAAACACTCTCACACCGCCAATCCGATGGCCCTCGTACTTATGTTTTTCTCTTACTTTCATCACATCTCTACTATGTATCTAGTCCTTAGTTTATTAGAATCATGAACAAAATCAATTCTCTAGAGCCTCTCGACTATACCGGACTTAATCATTCATCCAACATGACCCAAACTTTGGTCTTTCATTTCGACAATTCATTTCAATTCATTTCTTTTCAATGCCGGTGTGAGACTTAGCTACCCTCTAGTTCTCAATTTCAATTCACAATCACCAAGAATTGAGCATTACAAGCTCATAAGTTCATTTTTCATAATCACAATAGATTTTCCTTTTCATGTTCATAGCTTTCACAATCATAAAACTTTCATAAATTCAATAAAATGATTTACTTCATTTCATGTATAAATTCATGCAAAGACAAAGAGAATTTACTTCTTCTAAATTGTCACAACAAATAATCATTCATCAACAGTAGATCCATAATCTTTACCTCAAAGCAAATTTAAAATTATGAGATGTCAAAAAGGGTCTGGACAGTCGACTCAAACCACATTCAGTCGACTTGTTCAGCAAGGGAAATTATTCAAGGAAAAGTTTCGGAATAGTCGACTGCTGCACATGACCAGTCAACTGTGCTGCAGTGTTAACAACTCTAAAATATCAATCACGGGTCAGTCGACTGTTACTCAAACCAGTCGGCTGTTCTACAAGGTTTTGATTCGAAAACTTTCATTGTTCAGGACAGTCGACTAATACATTTATTCGGTCGACTTAAAAGAGTTAACTTCGAATTAGGGAAATATTTCTTCCTTCTTTCTTTCGATTAGCACACAGAATTTTGTTAGACTACAGTATATTCAATATCGATACAAACATGCAATTGTATCCGGTTATCATCACCATAAACATAGTTTACAATCTAATGTAGAATTCTCATAACTAGTATTTTTCTTTCACACAATTACGATTTCTAACCATACACTTTTCTTTTACTCATTGTCTATCTACAGAAATAAATATCAACTCCGATTTAGCATGCTCGATTAAAATCAAAATAATAGCACACATTAATCCTTTCATTTCATGGAGTTTCGAACTGTATATGTTTTTCATTTTCTTAGACCAGTCGACTGTTCGACGGATCGGTCGACTGTACCGCTAATTTCCCAATTGCTCAAAGATGTCTTTAATTATTCCCATTCATTCAAATTTTCACATGATATATATAGCAAGGAAGATTTTCATTACATCTATTAACAGTCATTCAATCAATCTAACTTTATCACACATATAAAAACAATTCAATTTCAATCCTAGCATGATTTCTACTTTAGAAGTCCTGAGAAACACCCACCTTTTTGAAGAAAATCTAATTAAGAAATATCCCCTAGAGCCTCCTAGATTGCAATGCACGCCTCCTCCTCCTTGCCAACACCGAAAGCTCTAAGATGTGGTGGCCGGCTTCCAAGAACAACTCAACTCACACTAATATGTCTCTTATAAAATTTTCTCTTCTTTCAATATATTACTAATGTCAAATACAAATAGATGGAAGGAGTATTTATACTAACTTTGAAGTAGATTGGAAGGCTAGGATTCAATGAATGGTTATAGAATGGAGGGCTAGGATAAGAGAGGAAGTTGTAGTAACCACCCACACATCAAGTAACTACCCATGTGCACAAACCCACTCTCCATCATCCAAACCCATATCCGGCCACCAAGAATTGGTGTGCATTGCACACTACGTGCTTCGCACGTGCCACCTAGTCCCCATATTTAAAAAATGTACAATTTTAATAAATCAATTTGTTCACTATTTGTCTCTACATGACAGGTCTGAGCCCTTTAATTGATTAATTAAATTGTGGGCTTCATAAATAGTGGGCTTAGGTTGTGGGCCAAGACAACCAAATCTATAATTAGTTAAAGTGGGCTAAAATAAATAAATAGTGTTTTTAGACTTTAGAAATAAGCTTTTAGAAAAATGAAAATAATTGTTCATACAAAAATGAGATTTCATATAAAAATAAATAAAATAAAATACACATGAAATTTGCACGTGCACAACACGTGAAAAAAATAAATAATATTTTTATTAAAATGAAAGTTTGGGGTATTACAGTTGTTCCCAAATTCCATCAGACTCTCTGTCCCCTTGATGTACGTCCCACTGATTGCAGATCTGGGACGAGTCAGTCAGTACAGTTGGGGTAGTGCCGCCTTTGCGTCCCTCTACAGGAGTTTGTGCTTGTGCAGTCTTGGTTCCGTGCAGATGAGGTTCGTTCCAAGCTCCATTTTGGCCAACAAGGTTAGAATCAACTTTACGGTGGTCCTGATTCAACGTGGGATTCGTACAATTATGAGGCCCAACTATCTTCTTCACCACAAAATTTGTCCCACCTTTTAGAACAATTGCTCGTAATCTCCAAGGGCATCCACCATCACTTACTCATGGGGGACCTTGCACGATCTGCTCAATTGTACATTTTCTAGGTGCCATTTTGCATTTAACAGTGTACAGTGACGGTGAAGATTTCAATGTGACGAATTCACGATGTTTCTTGATAGAATACAGCTTCACAGCCTGCTGAATCGACTCTTTACTTACAAACTCCTATCCAATGTACAATTCGTCTACATTGGATGAACCAGATGACTCTTGTGGAACTTGGTGTACTCTAGCACCTTGTGTCATCTCCTCGGTAACATGAGCATTAACATTGGCATAGCTATTAGTAGCTCTCACTTCATTAGAACTGTTGTTCGTAGGATTTACATTTGCTACATCATCATCTTCGTCTCCATCATCATTTTCCACACTCTCATCAACCTCATCGTCTGTTTCTTCCTCTTCTTCATCATCGTCTAATAAGTCGTTGTTAATGGTAGCATTTTGAAAGAGTTCAAATACAGTGTCAACTGGAACATAGTCATAAACCGGACTAGGTTGGCGTGGCAACTCAACATCTGTAGAATCCGGGTTTGTGAAGGTGTTTTCTTGTGAGGACAACGGATTTTGTTGTGAAATTTGAACAGGGTTAGACCTCATCTGCTGTGTAGGTACTACTCTTACGAAGCTTGAACTAGGAATATCATGTGGCTGAGCATTCGACATTTGAATTTGCTGAATATATAACTCTAATGCAGACCAAGTATAATTGGAATCAAGTGTCCTAGCAATCATTGACTTCATAGCATTATCAGTAGATACAGGGCACTGTCATAAAATACTGACCATTTTCTCTACCTACAACGTATCGAACCAAAATTTTCACATTCCATTGATCCTTATCCCAATTAGTAACTTCATAAATTTTCTCAACTAATTCTACCAATGTAATGGTATGAGGTACCCAAACTATTTCTGGATCCACCACACTATAACAACAACCGATCTTTGGATCATGAATAATTTCACCAGCAAAGTATAACTGTAACCCCTGTTTTTCCAAAAATGTATTTTTCGATATTTTCTGTATTTAAAAATTTTCGCAGTGTTTTTTTTCGGTTTTCAAATTTCTTTTGTCAAAATGTATTTTTTTGGACCTTCTATTTTAAAATCTGTTTTCGATCAAATGAATTTATTTGTAACTATTTTTCTATGGTCTTATATTGTAATAAAAATCTCAATATTATTATTGTTATTATTGTTATTAGTTTCGACTGGTTATTAACGATCTAATTTTATGTACAAATTGTATTTGTAGTATTTTAAATAAATTATATTTTGTAATGCAAACTGCATTTTATTAGAGACAATATTTTTATTTGTTATTTTATTGAATTTCATATACCCATCTAAACTCATACCCAATTATACCAATACCCATTATCTTAAATAAAACCCCTACCCATCATCAGATTACAACCAACCTAATCCTACTATTAATCCTATTCCTATAACCATCCAATACCTAATCAGCATATCACCATATTATACCGAACTCTATTTCATACTTTCCTTTTAAATCCTATACCTTTTATTCCTAATGCTACACCATACCACATCTCAAACCGTGACCTCCCTTTGTTTCCCACCCGGTTTGCATTCCTAGTGCACAACCGACCCAATCTTTTCTTCTTTGCCGTCAATTTCACCCTTCCCTTCTTCAAACCCTAAAATATATCATACCCTATATATATATTTGCAATTCAACTACCTATTCTTTTTCTCAAAACCGTGCTGCATATTTTCTTCCAAACCATTGAACCCTATTTTCCATTGAACCCTATTTTCCGTGCCTCATCTCTCCCACTTCCGCTTCATCCGCCGTCGCGCACTCTCTCTCTTGGGATTTTTATTACGCGTGCTCGAGTGCGCGTGTGGATCGTTCGTGAGTTCGTGAATTTTCGTTCGTGGGAATTTCTTCACTTTTGATTTGCATCGTTCTTCATCTCCAAATTCAGGCAAGTAACTTGTACTTAAATTTCTTAGGTTGATACAAGTCGAAAGTTCACACATAGGGTAGTTTGAGACTAGAGACGGCCAAAGATCATGTTTTTATTTGTGGGTTTCGTCTCTATTGTTCAAAACAGGCCATAGATGACTTAGGACATGGAGTTTGATAGGTTTATGCCTTAGAATTCACCCAAACGCGATTTTGATCACTTATGCGACATATTGTATGCCCGATGTATGTTTGAACGCCATATGAAGAATATTAGATTTTGACATGTTAGAAACCCTTAGATATGATATTTAGATAATGGGTAGGCTGCGTTTCGAATTTGGATGAGTTTGGTTAATTTTTGTAGAAGTTATGACGATTCTAAGATGATGTGAGAAATCTGGAAATTCGGATTGTGCTGTGTTGATTACTGTTTTCACCTGGGTTAGAGTCCGAATCTCAACGTGGGCATTTTACAGTAAATCGTAGAGAATTGAATCTATTTTCAAACCCAACTGGTTTCACTGCGTTTGGAGTTCGTATGCAGGAGATATGATAATTTTGGTACATGTATGTCGGTAGTTTTCAGATTCAGTTTGGGGTAGTTTTTGTTAACTATTTATTTTCAAGATCTATGTTATACATGATACCATGGCATGATACTTTGTCCAGTGTTTCCCCATGATGTTAGAAAGTTCCCTGATTTTTGTGATAATTAAAAGATGAGTTTTGAGTGATGTCTTATATTCTTTTCCATAGAGCACTTTTGCTGTAAACTGCGTGTTGCCCTATGTTGAATGCCGTTTTCACCCTAGTTCTAATTACTGTATGGATATTTTGTGTGAGATATGAAAGTTGGGTAATTGTATCTACTTTCATCCCGTTTTGGCGGAAGTGGATTTCGATGCGCTGTTTGCAAGTTGTGTTCAATTTTGTACAGCAGTGTTGAGGAATTCCAGATCCATCAAAATCGTGTTTTGTGTTACTTTTCATTTTTGACAACATATCTATACTTTCTGGAAAATTATGAAAATTATTATTTTGACTATACATATATAGGGGATTACCCCAGAATTTTTGTGGATTTATTTGATGACTTTGCATGCTGTTTTTATGTGTAGGAAGTCATTCCCCTGTTTTCTGGCTGTACTTGAAAACTGTGTTGGAATGTGGTTTAAGTCGAGATGTTGTGAACTAGTATATAGAATTATTATACCCGTTAGAAGCGTGTGGATGTCTAGTTTCCAGATCCTTCGACGGATCATGATTTGCATGCCTGTAGATCTTTGGATCACTATTTTTGTACAGACTGGTCTTGCTGACCTGATTATAAACATACACTATTTTGCTCGTATTTGTGAAGGTATAGTACCTATACTTGCTGATCTAATTCCCTGAGTCTAAACCTGATTATAACCTGTTAGTTTGATATTATTTAGTACACTCTCATGCCTGTTGATGATCTTAATAATAAAAGAAACAAGCCGGGGTTTAAGGGAATGATCTAGTAGTGGATAATTCAGAAATGTGTACTCGGAAGGGGGCCCGTGTTTCCCATATTTGGAATTTGGTATATGATTTGGACTATTTGGAATTTGGTATATGATTTGGATTATTTGGAATTTGGTATATGATTTGGATTATTTGGAATTTGGTATATGATTTGGATTACTGTTCCTGTACCTGAGTATACTGCCCTGCTATGGTCCACTATGAAATCTAAAGCGAAACTGCATTGACTGTAACAACCATGTGATAAAAGGATGGCACATGAAGTGTTACCTAGATAGTAATAATACAAGATATTAATACATGATTACCTATTACCTGATTATCCTGATTATCCTGTTACCTGTTTTCCTGATACTTAATACATATTTACCTGTTGATCATAATTACCTGAATACCTGATAATACTACATGTTACATGTTTACCTGTTGACGCTAGACATATGTTACCCTTACCTGTTAGTATATCCTGTGGTTAGTTAGTTTCCGTGTGCTTGTATCCTACTCTATTTTGTGACCCGGACTTGCCATTGACGAGTACTATGTTTTCTCTTTTCCTTTTTCCTGCATTCTATGAATTGCAGATTTTGGAGGACAGGTTCCTAAAGGTATTGGCAAGATGATGGGCTAGAGGCTGAAATTTTGCTATTACTATTCTTGTTGCTTATTTTGGACAATATTGTATTTTGAGACTTGTATTATTTCCTGTATTTGGGCGATGTGACCTAGAATTATTTGTGTTATTCAGATCATGACTATTTGAGATTAATGCATTTTATTTCAAGTATTCTTGTTGGTATTTGGTTCATATGTGCATGTGGTTGACTTTTCTGGCTTCCGACTCTGATTTTACTGTGACATGTTATAAAGATTTCTTGAAACAGCTTAAGGATGATAATAATCATTCGCTGGGCTTTTGTTACGTGCTCGTATTCCATATTTTTGGGAATCGGGGCGTGACAATAACCAAATAGGAATATCCAAATCCATACCTACGTTTATTTATACCAAAATACGAGTTATTATCTACCCATAAACAAAACCTATGAAAATTAACAAAATAATAGGGCAATAAACATCATACCTTCACAAGCTTATTTGAAAAGAAAACTGCCTTAGATATTTGGGTAAAATAGTTGAAGTTGCTTTCCGCTTCAAGTATATCAAAATTCCAAAATTTTGATGTTTCGGAAGATGGGTTTAGGGTTTTAAAAGCAATTTTATGGGTTAATCCACAAATTTCGGTGGTACTTTGACGAAAATGAGATGAGAGATGGGTTAGGGTTTCGGGGTTAGAAGAGGAGGAAGATAGAGAATATGAGATCTGATATCGGGCATGGGGGCTAAATCCCCAATCGACACTCGCTTTTTTAAAAAGCGAGTTTGGGATAAATCCCCTCGCTTTTTGGGAAAGCGAGTGTAGTTGGACAAAAAAATCCATACTCGCTTTTTGAAAAAGCGAGTCTGTGATAAATCCCCTCGCTTTTCAGAAAACGAGACTTGGGATGTGGAAATCCTACAACCTAAGACTCGCTTTCTGAAAAAGCGAGGAGAATTATGCTAGACTCGCTTTTTCAAAAAGTGAGTAGGGCATTTAGGGAATTAAAAAAAATTAGGGCAGTTTGGTAAAAACTTTCAAAAAGTGGGACAGTTTGGGAAAAAATTATTGACAACTAGGGTCCCTTGTCTCAGATGTCTGAAATGGAAGCTTTTGGTCATCCGAGAAAAACAAAAAAGGAAATAGTGAAGGCGATATGTTGATATTGTTTTAGCATTATAAAATAGATTTATCTTCGTTAGTGGCTTCTGCTTATTTTGCCACCATATTTGCCAAGATTCTTGTTTGCATCCTATATACAACAACAACAAAGCACTTTTTCCCAACTACTTGGGATCGCCTGTGTTAGGAATGTATCTTGAATACTCATGGTTCAGATTAGAAAAATATAAGATGAAGTACGGAGGTCAAAGCGTCGAAGAGAGTAGAAGAAAACAGCAGCAGCAAGGTGCACGCATAGTTGCGGTTGATGTCCCAAGTTGCGGTCGACCGCACCCCCGACCGCAGTTGCACTGGGTTTGGCCGAGAGGTGGATGGTCGACCGACCGCGGCGCTGTGTTCGTTTTGGACCTCGATTTGTTAGGTTGTTTCAACCCAATCTTCAACTCCAAGTTAGATCGTATGACTCCTATTCAGTTACTTCTTTTCCAGGTTATATCGGAAGACTGAGAATCAAGATTAGAACTAGGTTTCTCTCTATTCTTCTATATATATATTGTAAACTCCTCCTTTATGAGAGTATATTACTTCATAGAATATTTTACAAAGAGAGGCTCGAGAGAGAGATAGTTCTTGGTGAGTGAGTTTAATTCCTTGTATTGAGTGAATCAGTAACTCCTTGTAATCTCTTCTAGTTGAATATCAGATTTTCCTATATTTCCCCCCGGATTAAGCAAAAACTAATCGGGATAAGTCATTGTTGTGTTTGTGTTAGTTTGGTGGATCTACTTGCTTGCTCAATTGATTCGTATCATCTACTTCGACTTCCTCATTGCTCTATTTAGTTCCGCTGCGACAACAGGCATTGGTTGACGCCCCAATCCCAACAACTGGTATCAGAGTTTCAGGTTGCCGAGTCCCTTGGTTAAGATGACAGGCCACAATATTTTGAAGATCAAGCAGTTCGATGGAAAGATCAATTTCAATGTTTGGAAGACTGACATGTATGATGTCTTTGTTCAAGAACGTTTGCAGTTAGCCATTAAGAAGAAAGAAAAGCCAATTGATATGAAGGATGACGGTTGGGAAAATATTCGTGAAAGAGCCATAAGTCTGATCCAACTATCCTTAGCGAACGAGGTCAAGTGCAGATTTCTTGAAGAAACTGATGCGGCGAGTTTGTGGGAAAAACTCTTAGCTGACTACTCTAGTTCTTCGTTATTAGATTGGATGCATTGGAAGAGGAAGTTATTTTGTTTATCTATGAAGGAGGGTACCGATCTCCAAGACCACATTAAAGAGTTCAATAAGGTATTATCTGAACTTAAAGCGATCAACACAGATGTGTGTGAGGAAGATAAAGCTTTCAACCTGATATATTCACTGCCGGATTCGTACGAACCTTTGATCACTACTATGCTACACGGTAGATCTACCAATGAGAGTATTTCGGTAGATGGTGTAATCAAAGCATTGAAGGAAAATCAACTTAGGAAGAAGACTCAGAAATCATCGTCTATTCCGAAAAGTTGTTTAGCAGTGGCGGTCCTTCAGGGGGAAGACAAAGTGCTTTGCAAAAGAATTCGATCCGTTGCCTATATTGTAAGAGGCCAGGGCATATCAAGAAAGACTGTTGAAAATTGTAGAATCAGGAGAGCGCAAAGAATGGGAATTCAGCCGCTAATGTGGTTAGTGCCTTTGATTCAGGTGGTTCGTGTCTTCTTTTTTCAAATTCTTTAGAAGTGGATTCTAGTTGGTTTCTTGACTCAGGGAGTTCTTCTCATATTTGCTCCGAGAGAGAGTTATTTTCTACTTATAAGTCTATTACAGGGCGTTGTGTGACAATGAGAACTGGAGAGATTTGTGAAGTAGTAGGTGAGGGGACAGTTGAGTTGAAGATGACAGGTCTAAATATGTTAACTTTAACGGATGTTTTGCATATTCCTCTGCTGAAACAGAATCTGATTTCCTTGGGAACTCTTGATGCACGAGATTGTAGGTACACAACTCGAGGTGGAGTTCTGTCTGTTTTTCAGGGCCGTCGTAAGGTGATTAGAAGTATAAGAGTGGTTCAGCCAAGCCAAAACAATATCTACAAGGTTTGGGGAATCCGAAATACTTGCACAAGTATTGCTCCTTTTCCCGTTATTCCTGCAAGCTCTGCTAGTTTGCCGCAACTAGATTTATCGAGATGAGACCACGACATTCGAATATCGTCAAGAGGTGGAGAAAGCCTAAGGGTATGTGGAGTTCGTGCGGAGTTTGGCAACTTCGTGAGTACATCTACGGAGGTGTACCCTTGAAGGGATATACTGGATTCGGTGAGATTGGGTAGAGATCATTTCAACTAGAAGAAGAAGCTATTGTTCTAAGTCCTTTTTTGCAAGTGGAATTCATTCGAGTTTGAAGATGAATAACACATCATGTTATAGCACTCGTATGCAATCCAAGATGGAGTTTGTTAGGAATGTGTCTTGAATACTCGTAGTTCAGATTAGAAGAAGATAAGATGAAACACGGAGGTCGAAGCGTCGAACAGAGTAGAAAAACAAAGCAGTAGCAAGGTGCATGCATAGTTGCGGTCGACTATCCCAAGTTGCGGTCGACCACAACCCCCCGACCGCAGTTGCACTGGGTTTGGCTGAGAGGTGGATAGTCAACCGGCCTTGTTGGACGGTCGACCGACAGCGGCGCTATGTTCGTTTTAGACCTCGATTTGTTAGGTCGTTTCAGCCCAATCTTCAACTCCAAGTTAGATCCTACGACTCCTATTCAATTACTTCTTTTCCAGGTTATATCAGACGACTGAGAATCAAGATTAGACCTAGGTTCTTCTCTATTCTTCTATATATATTGTAAACTCCTCATTTATGAGAGTAGGGTACTTCATAGATTATTTTCTCCATTGCAAAGAGAGGCTTGAGAGAGAGATAGTTTTGGTGAGTGAGTTTAATTTCTTGTATTAAGTGAATCAGTTACTCCTTGTAATCTCTTCTAGTTGAATATCAGATTTTCCTATATTTCCCTCCGGATTAAGCAAAAGCTAACCGGGTAAATCATCATGTGTTTGTGTTAGTTTGGTGGATCTACTTGCTTGCTCAATTGATTCGTTTCATCTACTTCGACTTCCTCATTGCTCTATTTAGTTGCGCTGCGACAACGGGCATTGGTTGACGCCCCAATCCCAATAGGCTGCTAGCATCCTATATATGACCCGAAATTCTTGCATGAAATGTGGCAAACCATCAGTTGGACCAGAGTCACCAAGCATGTACACTGTATTCTTGCTTTCATGTATTAAGAAAAGCAGATCATGTTCAGTGACTTGATAGCATCATTTTCTTTTCTGCATGCATTTTCAAAAGGTTGAAACTTCTTGGAGCTGTTAGAAATATTTTTGGCATATTTTTCGGGTCGGATTCCGGTGGGCTCCGGCCACCAGCGATGCCGAAAAGTGATTGGATTACGTTCTTCTCGTCGAGTACTATTCCATAATGTACTCATTTGCCAAAAACAGATTCTGTATGAATGAGAAATATTGGTCCAAAGTTGGGTACTCGAAATATACTAACTTGTGAATTTGGAGAAAATGGATAGTCTCACATCGGAAGTTGAGAAAGATTTCTCTAGTATATAAGCTAAAGAAATGGACTAAAGGGTTACCACTAACGTATAGTGGAGAGAGGACCTAGCCAAAGTTACAAACACGCGCGCGCGCCCGGCCCAACCCCGGGTTCGGTTTGGTTTGGTCTACATTTTTTTAATTTTTTGAGGCGTTCGAAATTCTGTATCTGGTATCATTATTCTGTAACAGCAGAATAATAGATCCATCAGTTACGTTTTTTAAGCCATTCCTCTGCTGTTACAGAATAATGGATCCATGATCCATCAATTACGCCCTCATCACCTATAAGACTCTACAATTTGGTCTGCCAGAGACACAGGTTTTTGACCTTAATAATCTTCTTCTTCATATTCCTCTGAGTCTGAGAGTACAACACAGCTAGTGGTTCGCTGATATCTCTGAAGCTAGGGTGCTGCTCTTCAGGAAAAGGTAATACAATTGTATCCTAGGAGGCAATTCGTCAGCTACTGTCACACTATGGGGCGAATTTTGCTTTAAGAAGAGAGATCTTAATCTCGACTCTGTATTGAAGTGTCTGTTTTGTTCTTTTATTCCTGTACTTGTAGTTCTTCACAAACATTGTTAGGAATTTTCTATTTTGTGATATTCAAGTTCTGACAGTTAACTGGGTGCCATTCGTAATCAGGAAAATAGCAGAAATGAAAGATATTGAATTCCAAATCTCCATTGAGGACATTATGTACTTGTTGGTAGTCCACAATTTCCATGAAATCAATGTTCCCATGATTCCAAACCTTTCACACTGCACCAATGACGAAAGAATGGAGATCTGGTCGTCAAAGGAATAAGAGCTGGGATCCATCCATGAACCTCAGATGTTAGAAATGGTGAAGGAACATGTTTTAACATTCTAAGATGGCAAGGGAAATCTGACACTGTGCTGAAGTCCGTCAGCATTTAAAATCAAGAATATGCAGCTTAGCCGGGTTTATTCTGCTTCCATCGTGTATGGATACTTCCTGAAGTCTGTGAGTCTGAGGCACCACTTGGATTCCTTCAATTCATATTCCGGCCTCTACGTTTCAGAAGCAGCATCGGAGGGAGAAGAATTTGGCCACTGTATGCTGTTCAAGTGACAGTATCATCTTCCTCACGATCAAGTTCAGGTGGAGGAAGAAAGGCTGACTGCTTTCCTTTTTCTTCGATCATTCGCTCCGAATCCTTTACTTGTATCACCATCTTCTTCACACCGAATAAGAATGTAAGACATAAAACCCAACAGGATGTTGAAAAGTACATCAATTCAGTACGGATTGAAGGAGCAGTGAATTTTCATCATGATTGAAGTACCAAATGAAGACTGAGTTCCTTGTTGTCAATCAAAATATGAGATTGCATTCAGTTGGAAAAAAGTTCCTAGTGAGTGTTATAAATTGTGATCAAACTCTTAACAAGTAGTTGGATCATGTTGTTTCATCTTGGTGGTTCAATCCAAACGGCTGACCATGGAAGACTGTAGTTCTGCCAGTACAAGTATGCATAGCTGCTTTTCATGTTAAAAGAATACATGAATTACTGAGTAATATTTGAGCATTATTACAGAGCTTCTTCTATAAATATTGTTGGTCCCCTCTGATGTATAATTACAAACAAAATTATATGAATATTGTTCTCCTAAACTACTACACAAATCTTAAAGCAAAGATTTGTTCAAGTGCTCAAAATTCATCCCAATTGTTGATAGCTGATATGAGTTGGTGGCACCAGTTTTGTTCCTTTCCTCTTTTTTCTATGCATGTTATGTATTTGAGGATCGGTACACCATTTACCGAGGTGGTGAATGATCGGTATACCATTTACCCTTTCAAGTTTCAGCAAAGCAACATTGGTAGCTCTTGCTCAAACGGAAATCAACCATAACCTAATACGTCAAGTCTTATAATCTTCCCAATTTAAATAAACCAGCTAACAAGCAGGTTACAATAACAGGGAACACTGAAACGCCCTTCCTTTCTCTTTTAACAGTGGAGTACAGATATATGGCATTTGTGCTTCCCTTCTTGCTAAAACTATTTCTCTGGGGTTTGAGCTCATTCATAGGCCTTGCAACTTTCATCATCTTTCGTGCAGTCGCCCTTCTCATAGTTCTGTTCGTTCAGCTGTTGAGAGTTCCCAGCATAGCCATCGAAGTAGCACTGCAACACATCTCAAGTCTATTTCGAGCTGGATTAGAGATGATGCTGGATGCTCTGAGATATGGGGTGGTGTCTCTCATTTCAAGCGCGGTCGAATTAGTGAGTGGTACTGCCACAGGGTCCATCTCCCTCACCGCCTCGGCAGCCATGGAGATGATGGAGAAGATGAAGAGGACAACTATTTCAACCATATAATACTTATTGAATCTCATGGATATAAAATTCATCAATAAAAAGTAGCTCAAATTGCTAACAAAGGTATTTAATTGATTTCAAAAGAAAATAACTAAAATTCTTTAAGAAATGAGACTCCTTAAACTTCAATAAATAATTCTAAACAATTTCATAAATACAACTTATCAACTTTAAAAGCTCTTTTAGATAATTTACTCTCAAGAGACATAAACTTCTAGATCTGATAATTTATCCCCAAAGATTTAAGTTTGCAGATTCTTTATTCTCTTCAAACAGCCTATCTTGATGCACTAATCTGAAAAAGTTTATTAACAACAAAATGAGCTGATACCCAGTAATAATTGAATAAATATAACTAGTCGATAATTCATAAAATACCGCATGAACATTTAAACATGTTATTGCACAACCATATAACTGCAAATATTTGAACAAAAATAACTAGATTATAATTAACGCTCTTATTACATATAAATGCATCAATAATTAAGGTAATCATACAAGCAAACAATGCAGGATGCCCAGTGTAGTATTTGTCTAATAATCTACGCATCACATACTACGTAAATAATCAGATACAACTATTGCAAAATTACACTAATCTCAAAATTGCAAATTGCAAAATTGTTAACGCCACTACAGTCCGTGGTAGGAACAAACAAATTGCAAAATTAAAATGTCATACGGCCCGGGGTCGAGACAAATAACATGTGCAATTTGGTCAACATTTATAGTCCGGTTGCAAGGTAAACGCCACTACAGTCCGTGGTAGGAACAAACAACACTCATAGAGTGGACACATTGAGAGCCAAATGAGTTACTTAGATTCCCGACTCGTATACCGATATACAAACATGGATGTTGACACATGAGTAACACAACTATAAATATGGTAATAACTTATAATAACCATCTCAATATTCACAACGTCATAAGACCACTCATGTATATACATCCATATACAAACTATGGAAAATAATGCATAATGTTATAGTTTAAACTGACACATTACATATATTACTGAGCACAATGTACATACAGATAACAACACTCGTATATCACAATTCTATAGTCATACAAACATACCACATTACACTAATCTCAATTAATTGTGGCACATCGTTACATCACATCTCATAAAATAATCTTAAAATATACACAATATAACAACAATACAAAACAATAAGCATTTTATAGAATTATATTCTACAAGTTATAAATATTCAATTACTTACCGTGCTTGGCACGAAATTAAAATCAATAATGGGCTTCGAGACACTCCTCGCCAAACCCTTAAATAAGCGTAGCAGATCAAATGCAAGTAACTCCGAAAGATCCCTTCTTTCCAATCCAAAACTCAAACCCTCGCAATTGCAACGGCAATCAACCGCATAAATAATTGGGATCAAACAAATTGATTAAGGGATTTATAATGATGATGGTGATGGGTAGGAATAATGACAAGGAGGAGGAAGGAGGAAGAAGGAACTGAGGGATGGCTTCTTTTCTTCTCTCTCTTTTTTTCCCCCTTTGGCGGCGGCCCGCATCATTTCGGGAAGAAGAACGGGAAGGAAGGACGCAATGAATACACAACTCATTTACACTTAAGTCCACTAATGCAGTTTAGTAAATAAGTCCACAATAATATATAAATTGCATAAAAATTCTATTTAATATAAAATCTCTTATCTATACTATTATTAAGCAAAGCCCTATTTTTGCGCTTTTTTACTATCATGCCCCCATAAACATAAAAGGCTTAAAAAAATATAGGGTTAAAATTGTCAATTTTTACAATTGCTACTAACCGGTTTAAACTTAACATCGAGAAGCTATTAATTGCAATTTCCCTTAATAATTCTGATTGGGAAATTGCAATTTTATTATGCATTGGGAAAGAACTTAACATCGGGAAGCTATTAATTGCAATTTCCCTTAATAATTCTGATTGGGAAATTGCAATTTTATTATGCATTGGGAAAGAATATATGGTAACTACTGTTTTCCAAGAGTCAACTTTGCATGGTTCCCACAAAATTCTTCATTTTCCGAAATTGTTAGCCTATATGGTAACTACCGTTCCTCAAGAGTCAACATGCATGGTTCCCATAAACCCTATAAATTCTTCATTTCCCCAAACTCTATCTACAATTTGATCAAGAAATTTATAAGAAATTGGTGGTTGTGAGAGCAAGAGTGAAAGCAAAGCAGAGGAGCAAGTTGAGGGTGAACAGGCTGGTGTTGAGTCAGTTGCAGTGAAAGCTGCAGTTGTTGTTGGTTCAGCAATCACAGTTGCTGCAATCGGTTGGGGTTTGTCTCAAATCGGCTTAAGTGATCAAGGAAAGAAGATGATGAAGGCTCCTCGTAAAAAAGGGCATTGATTTTTAGAGATGTATTTGAAAGCGATCTCAAGGCTTACTTCCGCGGTCTTCGTGACAAGTGAAGAAATTAGAATGAAATGGAATGAATTAATCAGTGTTATAGTTTGCCATGCATGTTGTTTTCTTCATATTCTTCCTCCTTAACCTAAACTCCCCTCCCTTTCATTTTCTCAAAAAAAAGGAAAGAAGGGAAAAAGGGTTAGGGTTTCGAGATGGCGGTGACTTCTTGATTTCGAGATCCGACCGATGGGATGCATCCTCGAAAAAGGCGCTGGCGACCGATCGATGGGATGCGTCCTTGGGAAGGCGTTGGCGACCGATGGGATGCGTCCTCGGGAAAGGCGCTGGCGACGCCTTCCCATCTCCCCCGCCTCGCCACGTGTCGTCCTCACGGAGATCACAGTCCTCGGCGGTCAAGGTTAAGGCCAGTGCTGACGTGGCGGACGATCTGTTTCTAGACATTAAAAAAAATAAAAAATAAAACGTGCATTGCACTTGCAGATTACTAGTTCTTAATTAAGAAAAGCCATCAAATAAAAAAAAACAAGTTATGCAATATAATTACTATCAACAATATTATTAATAATATTCTGGGTTATTACAATGGAGAAGATGAAGAGTGTTGTTGATATAGTGGGTGAGATATTCCCTGAGGTGTTCGATGGGGCGAGGGAGATGGGTTGGAAGATGATGTTGGATTTGTGGGACAAATACAGGGATGCAGTTGGATACATCCTGGAGAATGCTGTAAATGAGATATAGTTTCTTAATAATATTAATTTGTAGTAGGCAGCTAATTTTGATTTTGATTTTAATTTTTGTAATCTTGTTACTAAATTGAATATTTGCTCAAAATCTGGCCTGATCGCCCATAAATTAAATTGATCAGTAAACCACAAAAGACAGAATGAACATTTACAACCTTAATTTAACCAGTTGTAAAATCCTTTGAACAGTGCATAATTCCTTGAATAACTTGTTGAATCTCCAGATTCTTCATCAGTTTCGTATCTCCAGCAACAAACTCCTGCACTATACTGCCAACCTCGATCAAACTACACCCAGGCGCCCTCCTACCCCTGTGCTTCCTAACTTGTTCCTTGTCGTCCCACATCCCCAATTTCGCATATGCGTTTGATATGCTAACCCCATCATTGACACTCTCGTGCTCCAATTCGAGCAGCCTTCTTCTAGCAAGTTTCCCGAGACTGACATTACCCTTGAGACTGCATGCACCTAGCAAAGTCCGCCATATAACAGCATTACCCTGAATCGGCATTCTCTGAATAAACTCGTAAGCCTCCTCTAACTGCCCAGCCCGACATAACAAATCAACCATGCACCCATAATGAGCCATGCTAGGCTTCAACTTGTAATATCTCCTCATAGTCTCCCAGTGCCACTTCCCTTGGTCGACTAGCCCCGCATGACTACACGCGGTCAGAACACCGACAAATGTCACACCATTGGGCTTGCAGTTACTGCAAGTCGTCGTCATATTGTCAAAGAGCTGTAAAGCCTCGTCAGCTCTCCCATGCAAGGCATAGCCGACGATGATTGAAGTCCAAGTCGTAACATCTCGTTTGTCAGTCATCTGAAATAATTGTCGAGCTGTCCGAATGTCTCCACACTTGCAGTACATGTTGATGAGCCCTTTTATTGTTCAGGAGGGTGCACCCGGGTATGTGTACCAGCCTCCGGAACCGCAGAGCCAACAAGTTCCGGTCTTCAAGAAATCCAGTTCCGCAGTATCAAATCCTGACCTGCAGCAAGTGGTCCTTGTTTACGGATGTAAGTGTGGATCTAAGAGGAAAGGCACACTATGGAGACAATTCTTCCAATACTATAAGGCTAAGAGGAAATTCATGTTTGTAAAGTCTCGAACGGAGGAAAGACCATTGCTACCTAATTTTTCTTTTGCTCGGTGTGCAGTAAGGGTACGAGTTCGTTGCTTGGTAATTGGTAAATTCCTGGTCCGGGGAGGGTACGCTTTGTTAGTTTGCTATTTTGTTTGCACTAAGCTAAGATATTTTGGTGGTTTAACAACTAAACATTCACTTTGATCTCTGATCATTATTGCTCCTCCTTAAAGTTTCTTCATCACATCCACATAACAAATTTTGTTTCTCTCTTATCTAACAATTACTTCTATTCTTGAGTCCGTTATAGTGTGATGTTCAAATATACGGATAAACATCCAACCAAAAACCATGTAAAAGAGTAATAATCTTATCAACATCATTTTGTTGGAATAAGTAGAAGAATATAATGGAGGACTTATATGCGAACAATGACAAAAGGACATCTGGGCTTTATGATATTATCAATACAAGAACAATCACAAATCTATCACACACCAGTATGCACTCTTTCTCTCTTTGTGTTTCAACACCTATACTATACCTTACTATTCACACTATACTCTCTTTACTACTCACTGTATTTCTCTTCATAGGAGCTTGATCCAAATAGCCAACCTTTAAAGGGTATTTATGGTTGGGTTAGGTTGGTGGGAGAATCCTCTAGAGGAATTCTCTAGAAAGGTTCATTAAATGGGAAGCTTCTTGATGAAGCTATGATTGAACTTTCTAGAGTGTAGTCTAGAAATGATGTTGAACTTTCTAGAGTGTAGTCTAGAAATTTGGTGATGATCCTCAACACTCCTCATCATCACCAAATTTGATCATCCTGAGCTTGATCTTCAACTTCTCAAATACTTCGGTCTTTAATGGCTTAGTAAAGAAGTCAACAACTTGTTATTCTGTTCTGCAATAATTGACATTTACTCTCTTCAGCTTGGATTGGTCACGCAGAAAGTGGAACCTTATCTCAATGTGCTTGCTCTGCCCATGTACAACTGGATTTTAGCCAGTTCAATCGCAGACTGATTATCCACGTACAATATTGTAGGTTCCTGATATTGATGATTTAACTCCTGCATGAGAATGCTGAGCCATTTTCCCTGGCATGCCTATGTTGTCACTGCTATGTACTTGGCTTCACATGTCGACAGAGCAACTACTAATTTCTTGTTCGAAGTCCATAAAAATGCAGTTGATCCGATGTTGAATGGATACCCGGACATTCTTTTCCTTTCATCTAAGTCACCTTCGTAGTCGCTTTCAGTGTAACCAACTAACCTGGACTCTTCTGGGTGTGTGTACAATAATCCATCTCCAATAGTGCCTTTGACAAACTGACATACCTTGATATTCTCTTGGCGGCCTTGAAGTACCCCTTGCTTTGGCCTCTCCATGTATCCACTTACTAGCCCCATTGTGTACATGATATCTGGCCTTGTAAAGATTAGATATCTTAGACTTCCAACTAGGTTCTTGAACAGTGTAGGATAAACTGGTTTTCTTGGCAGGCCGCGCGGGAGTTTTGTGAAAACTGTTTTCACAAAACAACCTAACCAAACGGGTTTTGGGGTTTTGGAAAACAAAAAAAAGAAAAAAAACAACAAACCAAACAGACCCTTAGCTTTATTCTCTTCGAAGAAAGGAATTTCTGCTAGTTCATCCACGGGTTCGGAGCTGGCTTGTCCCATATCAAGGGGGAGTTCCAGGGCATCGAGGCAAGGGCCGAGCCCCCCTTTGTAGCAGTGTAGCACGCCCGAGCAGCTTCCTGACTCTCCTTTGCTTTCCCTACTCCACCGTGGGGAACTTCATTTTCCGGTGTATGCTAAGGCTACCGCTTAAAGGATAGCTATCCCTGCGCAACCGAATATAGCATTGTAGATGGACTTCATATTGACCACCATGAAGTCTAGTGCTTCTGTGCGAATAACCGGAGCCTTTCCTAAGGCTAAGGTTACGTCAAGGGTAACAATTCTCTCGATCATCACGGGGGCCCCATAGAATCAATGGAGAGTGTACCCGGGAGGCTTGAGGCAATCCCGCTTAAGCTTGAGGCCTTCAAACACAATCAGAAAAAGGATATTGACAGAGCTGTCGTTATCGACTAGAACTCGGTGCACTTCATGATTTGTCATACACATGCTGATTACGAGTGCGTCGCAGTGAGATATTCGGACACCTTTCAGGCCTTGATCCGAGAATGTGATGCTAGCTCCTGGACTTTTCGGAGTCGGGATGTTGTGCACTAAACTTACCTCCTAAACAAAAGCTTTTCTCGATGAGCTGAACGCTCCCCACATAGGTCCTCAGTGGATAGCATGAAATACCTTCATCCGCCCCGATCCCTAGGACTCGTTGGCCGCTCAGCTCGCTTGTTGGCTCCCCTTCGATGAGGGGGTTTGGTGTCATTTACTTGGGCAAATTTGGTGAGGTATCATCGTCGGAGCAACGCTTCAACCTCATCATTAAGGGCTCAATAATCATCTGTAAGGTGACCAAGATCTTTGTGGAAGGCACACCACTTGGTTTTATCCCGTCTCTTGCTCGGAAAATTCATCTTGGGGGGAGATCGAAGAATCCCTTCCTTGTCAACCTCCATAAGGATGGTGAATATGCTTGCATTTAGTAGGGTGTACTTCTCAAAACGAGGCATGGAAGGTGGGCAGCGCTGACCGGTGGCATCCTTCTGGAATTTTCGGGGTTCATCTTCGTTAGTGCCTTTCCTTTTGTTCTCAGACGAGGGCATTTTTTGCTCTTGGGGGCGGATCGTCTCTTCGACTCAGAGAAGTCCCGATGAAGTCTTTTGACAAGAGAAGCTTTGAGGTCATCATGTTTGGCATTATATCTGAATGCGGCTGTTGCCACCACGGAATTGAGTGAGGGGATGGATCTCGACTCAGCTGTGAAGCGTTGGACATAGCTCTTGAGAGACTCTTGGTCCCTTTGCTTCAGATCTAACAAGGAAGCACTGGTCTTCTCCAACTTGCGGCTGGTGATGAAGTGTGTGAGGAAGAGCTCCTCAAGCTGGTTGAAGGAAAATATGGAGTCTGGAGAAAGGCGAAAGAACTATTCTCGTGCAGAGCCCTTCAAAGTTACCGAAAAAGTTTTGCACAGGAAGGAGTCGGATGAGGGAGAAAAGCGAGAGAACCGTTCCCGTGCAGAGCCCTTCAAAGTTGCCGAAAAAGTTTTGTATAGAAGGGAGTCAGATGCTTGGTGGATCATCATGAGAGTTTTAAAACTCTCGATGAGGTATACTGGATCGGTCTTCATGTTGTATGGCTCAAATGTCGGAACTATGAAGTTAATACGGACAGGAGCCTCAATAATCTTCTTGGAGAAGGGAGGTCTGACGGGACGGTATCTTCCTTCTTGTTTTACTTCTTCCTTCTTCAGCGATGATAGTCGATCTTCCATCTTGTGGAAACCTGCTGATCAGATCTTATGGACCCACGGGATTCTTCGTGTCACGAAGGAGTAGAGCGGTGAGGATTGAGATGTCGGGTCTTGGGAGGAATTATACTGAGGGCCTGAAGAACCTCATCTTTGAACTCTCGGAGCACAGCTCTAGTAACGGGTACTTCCTTATCCCTTCCCGTTCTAGGAGTTGTCCTGCTGGTTGGAGTTGGACGCCTTATCTATTGAGGAGTTCTTATGCGGTCCCTTGGGGAACGACGATCTCTTCACCCCCAAGGAGAGGGGATCTCCTTTGTCTTCTAGAAAAGGGAGTTCTTTCGCACCCCCTTGGAGAGGGAGCTCTCTTGGATCTTAGTCTTCGTGGGCAAGCACTTCTCCTGCTTCCACGTTGCTCCGGATGGGAGACTTCTTCACGAGCTCTACACTTGTTGAGATGGGTTCGGAGGCCAGACCCATACTAGCAACTGATCAGGTTGTGGTTGAGGGAGTAAGGGATAGAGGTGTAAACTGATTCTCTGTTTTCAACAAAGGGTCTTGCAGATGGTTCGGGACGACTTCGACGAGAGCCCCCGACATAGCTTCTCCAGGTAGGGGTTGAACCTGTTGAAGGAGGGGCTCTTCCTGCTGAGGTTGCATTTGTTGAAAGACGGGAGGAAGGTCCTCCAGAGGAGGAAGAGAGTCGGCTCGTCGGCTTGAGACCGCCGCCTTCTCTTTCCTTTTAGGAGGCATGTTGGAAACTTGTTTTCACCAGTGAAGTTTGGTCAAATTTTCTTTGTTGTTCGCATCGACGACGTTAATCTATTAATGCTTTTTTCGGTGTGGGAACAATCAGATGATATGGATTCTTTGGAGGAACAATCAAGAACTTGACATTTTGACTTTCAAGGGTGTTGACTGCCTTTGACTGCGATTGACTTGACGATATGACTCGTTTGCGCGGTAGGATTCGATTCGTGTGGTGACGATCGCCTCCGCTGACATGCAAAAAGTCTGAAACACCGGGGTTAATCCTAGTGACAGACCCTCCGACGCTCAAGTCAGAAATCAAGAAAACTATGAAAAAACTTTTGTGGAGAAAATACTGATTACCTGTTTCTGGTGGAGGTGGGAGGGTATTTATAGTCGTTTTGGTCGGTTTCAAGATAATGATTTATCTATACTTTCCAGTGTTTTTGGATTGGATTAGTTATCTCTTCTTCATGAAGAGATAGGAGAGATTGAGAAGAGTTTAGACTTTCTTTAAGATAAGAGATGCTTACCGAACCATCTCTTATGGATAATCATGGGTTTAAATCGTATTTAAACAACCTGGACCTATTCTCATTGGGATGGTAAGACGACCCAGTTAAACAGATCCGTTTTGGGCCGTTGGGTTTGAAAGAGACCCAATTCTCGTTTTATAGACATGTTTTTAGTGAAATCGCCGTTTTACCCTTAAGAGCTTTAAGATGTGCACTCGATTTGAACGGTCCTGATTTGGTTCTATTTTTACCAATATCAATACCATTGCTAACTTAAAATAACTTCATTTGGATGAATAATTTCCATCTACATCTATTTAAAATTTCATACAACCAAAGCATTCTGGATTTCTGAGTTGAAAGATCAGATGTTAACTGCATCGTTCTGCATCGTTCTTATCAGAACTGCAAGGCTATAGTTTTAGAGCAAAATTACCATGTGGAGATTTAAGTTAATCACATAAACTTATTTCTTTTGAATCAATATGTTCCATCTACATTTGTTTAAGATTCAAACAACCACAGTGATCAAGATTTCTGTGTGCGATCGCAGTGTGTGAAATAGAAATTTCCTGAGCAAACTAATTTTCATACTCCCAAAAGATAGGCTCATGTTGTCTATAAACACCAATGACCGCAGCCTAATAAAGTTCTGAGTAAATTCTGACCGACTCAAACTAACTACCCAGCCTAAATCCATCTGATGCCAACAGAAACTCAACTACATGAGGGTGTGCGGTCGACTGAAACTCATACATGCACAAATAAAGTGTGTCGAACATGAGATGATTTCTAACACTACATCCCTATAAATGTGAAATTTCTTTTCATAAATATACTGTGCTTTCGAAGATTGTGTTGTAAATTGGGACTGCAGTTACCAAAACATCATATTCTGGCACTCCAAGAATTTTGAAGGAGAGAGAGAAGCACCAAAGTACGAAAGAGAGGCTACAACCCACTTGAATTTATAAATAATAAAAGAGGTACACAGTAAAATCTGATTTCTTCAGCTTCAGGGTTGTAACTATTTAGAAATCTTTTGAAACTTTTTTGGGCATGTATGTATTGAGAATAAGATAAATCCTGTGTGCTTTTGCATTGATAAAGTAAATTTAATAAGGATTCAAGTTGATTAAATTATAAAAACTATCTGCAAGACTGGCATGTTCTACGTAGTATGTGTGTGTGTGTACATATATATATATATAGAGAGAGAGAGAGAGAGCCCTTCCATTGTGTACTACCCTCCGTGTGCACTCCGTGTGAACTTTTTACACGGAGTGCACATGGATAATCCGAACCGTTTACATTGATCAACACGTCTAAATTAGTCAAAATATGTAAAATCAAGTCATTTGGAATTCAATTGCCCATCCATCAAGTAAGTATAAAAACAAACGATATTCAGCCATACAATTTTGTAATACTTCAATGGATGGGTCAATAAATTCCAAATGACTTGATTTTATATATTTACACTAATTTAGACGTGTAGATCAATGTGAACAGTTTAGATCATCCATGTGTTTACACGGAGTGCACACGAAGGGTAGTGCACGCACACACTCATACACTATCATAAACAGTATAGGAATATTATCCAAGTATGTATATCAGATGCACTACAGTATATATGACCTGGTTATGTCAATGTGAGCATTTGTAGAAATATTATCCAAGTATGAATATCAGATCATGAATATACGAACCCATAAAATTGTAAAATATTACGACATGACAAAGGAAGGCAGCGCCAACAAAAAATGATCATTTTCTTACGGGAAATTTAATGTTTACACTAATCATGCAAAAAAAAATGGTAATAATAATAATAATAATAATAATAATAATAATAATGGCAAAGTTTATATGTCACGAACAAAACAAATTTAGAGTTCATGCATGGTTAGGATAACTTTTTTTAGAAAAGAAATAGTTGAAATGTTCTGTGTATAAAAATTAAAGAAAAATACATAATATAAAACAGAGTGGAAAATATACAGATGTTATCAAGAACTCTACGAACAAAAGCACTAGCATGTGTAAGTAAATTCATAAAACTGATTTAGATTTTTCCGTTCTTAAATTTTTCTGCAAATTTGTTCTCTTTTAAATTTCCTGAGGTTATCATTTCCGTCACACAAATGGTGTGCATATACTCAAGCATGGCTTGTATAAAACTTAGCCTACAATTGTTGACAGCTATTACAGCATACAAATGGCTTACTTTTAGTACCTATAATCAAATCCACCTCAAGTTGTTCATGGTGTGCATATACTCAAGTATGGCTTGTACAAACACAAATGGTGTGCATATACTCAAGCATGGCTTGTATAAAACTTAGCCTACAATTGTTGACAGCTATTACAGCTTACAAATGACTTACTTTTAGTAGCTATAATCAAACCCACCTCAAGTTGTTCATGCACTTTCGTATTCCTAATATTGTTCTACATATATATCATGCATTGCTGGAGAAAATACCAGCCAAAAAATTATCTCAAACAATATTAACTAATACTAATTCTTTGACAGGACCTGATCTAGAAGTATCTTAACATATATGATGGTATAGTCAGCATCATGTAACCTGCCTATGCTTAGACTTTCATTACATAATTTTCTCTCCATTCACTTCCTAGTGGGTCAAATACTTCAGAATGTTCTGTTCAATGCTGCTACATAATCTGGCACAAACATTTTCAGGAGAACACACCAATCAACTTTAGATTAGCCAAAACAATCACTACTTCTAGAACGACAGGGAGGAGACAGGATAACATTTTAGAGGAGACATGGCAACGACGTCAATCATGTTGTGGGCTATGATTTCCTTTTCACTATGCACACCTAGATATCTAAACCATTAAGCTGAAAAACTATGAAGGAATGGCTTATAATCCTTCTTGTCCTCTTCCATGTCCCCATTTCTTATATCTTGAAGGGGTCGCAAGAGGGACTTTCGAACTTGGCTTCTTCACCTTCTCAAAATCAAGTAAATACTTGGGAATTTGGTCTCCCACAGACTGTCTGTTCGGGTCACCAATATAGAAGTCCAATCACTACTAATATAAACTATTAACCTAAAGATAAAAAATGATGGAAATCTCGTAGTTCAAAATGCACTAAACATGTTTTTTAGAAAGTTATCAAGGGTATATCAAGAATAGGAGATACTCGTAGTTATCGTGCACAAGAGTTTCCACCGTATATACTAACTACACCAAAACTAACCTCTAATTTTAAATTAAAATACAGTAAGCAATACACCGACCTATTGGCTATTGCTGTTGAGCAGCATCCTCCGAAAACCTGGCATCCAAACCGGGTTGCGGATTCGAGCCACCTCCAGAACCCGAACCCGAACTCGACCCCGACCCGTGCTGGAGCTCAATAACGAGCCACCGAACGGCCTTGCTCATCTGCTCCAATCGGACGGCGCTGATCGGAGGGATACCGGATGCAGATCCGGCCAAAGCGGGTACGGATCCGGTAGCTTCGTCGACGAGGCACTCGGAGCCGATCCGCTGCTTGAGGGACTCGACGAACTCCTCGGCGTTGTCGCATGCGACCTTGAAGAGCTCCCACCGCTGCTTGAATGATTCGAGGGCGGCGTCGGTGGCGGCGGATTTGAGGCCGTTGGAATGAGATTTTGATTCGAGGACGCCGGCGGCGGCAGCGACGAAGTCTTGGTAGGCGGCGGTGAGGGAATTGACGATGGGTTCCATTTGATGGCGATGATGGGTTGGGAATTTTGGGAAGTGACTTTTCCTCCCAAAACAGCGAATTTTTTGCCGTACTAGGCCACTTTTTGATAGTATTTGTATTTTTAGGCCAGGTCCCAAACTATTAGTGTTCGTGGGCTAGCCTCTGCCACGTCAGCAACGGCCGCCGATATTGGAAATAGCGGCTCTTCATAGATACCAATTTTGTGCTCCCACACTTGGCAGAGTACGAAGGGGATCAGGAATGAAGAGATAATGGACTGGTCGCTATTGGCACTAGCGACCTACTCTAACTGAGGTCGCTAGTGGAAATCGCGACCTCAGAAGAGGTCGAGAGCTACTTCTTCTATGTGAATTTAACTCAAAATAGGTCACTACTGTGGCCGCGAATGCCAATCGCGACCACAGTTAACTGTGGCCGCGAATGCCAATAGCGACCTCAGTTAACTGTGGTCGCGATTGGCATTCGCGGCCACAGTAGTGACCTATTTTGAGTCATATTCCTTATGGTTACAGCATAATCGCTGATGCCATTCGCGACCTATATTAGCTGTGGTCGCGATTGGCACTAGCGACCACAGTTAGAGTAGGTTGCTAGTGCCAATAGCGACCAGTCCATTACCTCTTCATTCCTGATCCCCTTCGTACTCCGCCAAGTGTGGAAGCACAAAATTGGTTTCTATGAAGAGGCCGCTATTCCCAATAGCGGCCGCTGCTGACGTGGCAGAGGCTAGCCCACGAACGCTAATAGTTTGGGACCTGCCCTAAAAATGCAAATACTATCAAAAAGTGGCCTAGTACGGCAAAAAATTCCAAAACAGCTTGGGAAGTAACTTACTTGAGTGTGAATTTTATTAGTACATGTAATACACGTGTAAAGTTATACAATAGGTGTGTTTTGTATGGAACTATGATGACTTCTGGGGTGTGCATAGTAGGGTTGGCAACTACAGGTGGTATATTGTACCAAGATCATTGCTCTACCATCAACTTTACCAAGATAATTGGTACACAGATTTCTCTACGATTATCATGCCAAGATTTTGGTACTACCGAGTTCGGTAATACCATAATATCGGTACGACAATAGTAATATCACGGTAGTACCAGATCTTAAAAAGAAAAAGAAATCTTCTGTTGAGTAGAAGTATATATATTTGATTAACGAATAAACAGATACTTGAAGTTTTCAACCATCAGCGTCGCAACAATTTTAGATGTAACTTAATATCGGTACGACCATGGTAATGTCATGGTAGTACCAGATCTTAAAAAGAAAAAGAAATCTTCTGTTTAGTAGAAGTATATATATTTGATTAACGAATAAACAGATACTTAAAGTGTTCAACCATCAGCGTCGCAACAATTTTAGATGTAACTTGGTTGCCACAAGTGCTGGTAAAGCTTCTTAACCACAAAAAAAATCAATATTTGTTTTGGATATAGGGCCTCAGAGCATCTGTACTCGTTGGCTATTTAGCCAAATTTTGGAAAATTTGGCTCTCAACGTCCTGCAGTCGTTGACTATTTAGCCATTTTCCCCATTTTTAGCTACAGTACCCAGCCATATCTGGCAGTCGATTTGGCTAAATGGAAAAAATAGCATGACGATAGATTATATTTCATCTGAAGATTGGACGAAATATAATTTACCGTCCTAAAAAAAAAAAATTAACGAACGGTAAACTATACATCATCGCACAACATTTTTAAAAATTTTTTACGGGACGGGACATTATAAACCATCCGAAATTGTGTAAATTTTTTTAGGGACGGTAAATAATCTACCGTCCTAAATAAAATTAAAAAAAAAAGAGGTGACAGCCGAAGGATTATACACGTCTAAGGCTTTTGGCCCATTTTTTTGATTTTTTAAAATTGATTTTTTATTTTTTTTAATGTCACCATCATTGTGTATAAAAAAATTTACTATTTTTTTAAATAATTTTGGACGGGAGATAATTTACCATTTGGCCAAATTTTAGTTAACAATGACTACGACGAAAGCTATTTTTGCTATTTGCTATAAGCCAAATAGCCAAAATTTGACAATAATGACTACAGATGCTCTAAGCCATCATTAATTATCAAAGGTACACTTACGATTATAAAGGATAGATTATAACAAAATAGAGAATTCAAAAGACACATAGCATCCACACAAATTCAGCATTAAGCAACATCACACAATATTTGCATTAAGCTACAACCCATCGAAGGCAAAAAGTGTTAGGTTTCGAAGGCAATCACAGATTAAATACACAGCGAAAAAATTACAAAAATATCAAAACCTAGTCATGGATCCATGCGAAAACCATAAAATTGTGTTTAGAGGTTATACCTTAAAGATGGATCTGCTGTTTCCACAGTATGCCGATACAGTACTGAAATATTGTGGTGCCTCTACAGCATCCACACGAACGGAACTGTCACCCCCGTTTTCCCGTTTTCTGTATTTTTGGTGTATTTTCTTTTTCTCCGTGTATTATCTGGGTTTGAGTTCTTTATAAAAATGTTCGTTTTCTTAAATTTATTTTATTTCAAAAATATTTGTATCTCCTGTTAAAATCGATTCTTTTCATTAATTGTACTTATTACTTTTCTCAACCTGTTAAATCGGTTCTTTTCATTAATTGTACTTATTACTTTTCTCAAATGAGTCTTACTGTTCTTTTCATTAATTGTACTTATTACTTTTCTCAACCTGTTAAAATCAGTTCTTTTCATTAATTGTACTTATTACTTTTCTCAAATGAGTCTTACTGTTGTTGTTGTTGTTGTTGTTGTTGTTGTTGTGAAAAGTACATTATTTGTATATGACTACTCTAATTTGTTTGTGAAAAGTTAAAAACCCATTTTGTATATGACTACTCTAATTTGTTTGTGAAAAGTTAAAAACCCATTTTAATCTCATACCCTATTTAAAACCCCAAACCAATTAATACCTATACCAGTCATCTATTACCTAACTCGTTAGCATCTTTAACCTAATACTCATCTATATATAACCGTACCCCTGCTCCTGTTCATCCCTACCAACCCAGCCACCTACCTCTTTTAAACCCAATCCCCTTCATTCCTCTCTCCTTCTCCTCGCCCCATCTCCTTCTACCTTCGGTGCCAGCCCCCATCTCCGCCTCTCTCCTCCCTATCCCCTGCACCGCCCCTCGTAGCCCCCATGCTTCCTCTGCCCGAAGTCGATAGTAGCACAGCCAGAGCTTCGCCTGCAGCGCCTCCCTGCCTCCTGCAGCGACGCAGCGACAGGCCCTCTGTCCCCTGTACCCTCCGCCGTAGCTAGCGACCCACCTCCAGTGCAACCTTGTCTTGTAGCTGCGACGCTAGTGAAGCCAATGGCAGCACAACCAGCAACTGCCAGGCCACAACCCCATGCCAGTCACAGTCTCGACGTCACCTACTTCCCGTCGTGACTCCCCTCTCGTCGTCGTCTCCTCCTCGCAGAGCAACCCCCTGGCTCTGTTGCTTTGATCAAGTGATTGTAGGCCATCCAATCTTGATCATCTTGATCATCCGATCAGATCCTAGCTGTTCGATGTTGTTGATCTTGATCATCGCCTCTTGATCTCTTGGATCTTGGCTGTTGGATTTGCTTGATCTTCATTTTGATCATCCTCTTGATCATTGAGATCCGTGCTTGTGTTCGTGGTTTCGATCGTGATCGTGTGTTCGTGTTTGGTTCGTGATTCGTTCGTTGTGTTCGTGCCCAGAAATCCGTTCCCGTTATTCTTTCTTTTGTGTTGTTCCCGTCATCGTCTCTCAGGCAAGTAACTTGTATTCTTTTCTTTGTTTAATACAAGTACTAAATACCGCTTGTAGTGTAGTTGGGTTCTAGAGACAATTCGTGTGTGAATCCTTCTTATATATTGTCTCTATTGTGTTGATTCGACCATAGTTGCCTCACGACATACATGACATGAAACAACTAGGGATGACCACTTTTTGGATGTATACATGCATGTTATTTTGTGATATTGTGTGCTTGATGTATTATTCGTGCTATACTTGTCGTGGACTTGCAAAATACCCTATACCATGTTGTTTGGACATCTAGTACATTATATTTCATGTTTGGGTTGATTTCGATGAGTTTCATGTGAACTAATTGGTATTGTGCATGTAAGATATTTTCTGTTTTGTCGGTTCCCCATTTTTTATCAGTATTTTAGACCCTATTAAGGTCAGTATATGAAAATATTTTGTGAATATGTATAGAGAATTCTGTCTACTTTCCAAATTTTCTAAAAGATCTCAGTTTCGATTTATGAGTTGTGAGTTAGGTCTATTTTACTGCAGAGGTGTAGAGATTTCCAGATTTTATTTTCTATGAATTCTGAAGATTAATCTACTTTTATCTTGATGTTAAAAGTAATACTTTGATTCAATATTTTGCACAATATAAGTAGACTTGAATGTAATTAACTCTGAATTTTTGTGGATTTATTTGATGAGTTTTATAAACAGTTCTATATTTCCAAACAATTACTAAACATGGAGAATTTTCATACTGTTAAGTAAAGAACCTGAATTTCGACCTAATTCTACTTGCTGTTTGTAAAATATTTGTGAATATAAAAGTTAGCCTACTTTGTCTATTTTATCACCCTTTTGGAGGATCTGGATTTCGATTTATATTTTGTGAGATATCGCTGTTTTAGTACTACATTGTTTGTGATTCCAGATTTACCAAACTACCGTATCTTGCTACTTCCTGATTTTACTTGACTAATCTATCCATGCTGGAAAATTATGAAACTTTATTTTCTTTTACTAAACATACTAGGGAATACCCTAGATTTTCCGTGGATTTAATTTGTGAGTTTTCATGCTGTTTTCCTGTTCTAGAATACAATCTTTTGATTTCTGGCTGAACATGTTATCTGGATTCAAACCTGTTTTGAGATTTGTTTTTGTGAAATATTATATGACTTATATATATATTCTGGATTCAGCAGGGAGTCTTTTTTCCAGATTCTTCGACGGATCCAGTTTGCATGTTGGTGGCAACAGGAATCACAGATTTGGTGCAAGACTATCTTGCTGTTCTGAACTAGAATTTTCGTTGTCCCACTCTTTTATGTGTTGTCTTTCACTTGTACATGTTTATCTTTCAACCTGAACTTATTACTTGTTTATACCATGTTATACATGCCTTGTTTATGCACATACATGCATGTTTAATAATAATAATAATAAACCAAGCCGGGGTTAGAGGGAAAGATTTAATAGTGGAAAATACAGAAACGTGTACTCGGAAGAGAATTCATAAATCCTATTTGGTTATTTGGAGCTTGTTATTTGGTTATTTGGAGCTTGTTATTTGGTTATTTGGGGCTTATTATTTGGTTATTTGGAGCTTGTTATTTGGTTATTTGAAGCTTGACACGTGATTACTTGACACTTGCACTCTTGACACAGAGCTTGATATTTGGTTACTTGGAGCTTGATATTTGGTTACTTGGAGCATGATATTTGGTTACTTGGAGCTTGATATTTGGTATTTGGAGCTTGATTACTTGAGAGCTTGTCCCTGAGTACACTGCCCTCTATGGTCCACTATGAAATCTAAAGCGAAATTGTTTGAATGTAGCAACCATGTGGTAAAAACCTGGGACACATGAAGTGCTACCTAGATAGTAATAATACAAGACTTGAACATGATCACTTGATACTTGTTACTTGTTACTTGTACTTAATACTTGACACTTGATACTTGTTACTTGTCACTTGTTTACATGATACTTGTTCCCTCGACACTTGTTACTTGTACTTGACACTCGTTACTTGATACTTGTTCACTTGAAACTTGATATATGCCACTTGCACTTGTTCATCTTGCCATGCTAGTTTTTCTATTTTATTATCATGCATATTTCATGCTATTTGTTATCCTTTTTCCATGTACTTGTGTCTGCACTACAAGCGGCCCGTAACTTGCATTGACGGAAGTTTGCTTTCTTTTTCCTCTTCATGCAATTTATTAAATTGCAGATTTTGGAGATCAGCTGTCCGATGGAGTTGATGATATGAGATACTAGCTGCTGGATTTTTGTTATTATTATTTCTTGTTTCTTTTTTTGAATAATTGTATCTGTTACTCGGATTATTTGTATTTGGGCAATGTGACCCAGAATTATTGACTTGTTTAGATCTGGTTTATTTGAGATTAATATATTTTGTATCAAGTAAATTCTATTGGTATTTTGATTCATATATGCATGCGTGGTTGACTTTTCTTGCTTCCGACACTGATTATTCTTGTGAAATATTGTAAAGATCCTGATAGCTTATGGATGATGAAAATCATTCGCTGAGCTTAGTCACATATCAGTATTCCGTATTCTCTTTTTGGGAAGCGGGGTGTGACAAGGTTTTTAGTGACATCAGAGTTCAGGTTTGGCTAATGTATTAGTTTGACTGATATATTAGACAAGCTTGACTCGATCTGGGATTGGTACAACAGTTTACAGACCATGCATACATGAATGAATTATAATCAACATTGATCTGGATACTAGTCTTATTCAATCTATTTTGATCCCTTCTTATTCGATTCCTTGATTCTTTGATTCTTCCGTCTTTTTCAGTCGTCCCCTTTGATTGATTTCTTCTTGGGTATGAATTCATTTCTTTTCGTACCTATATCTTTCTAATTTTCAGTGCCATCCATTCTTTTTATTTTTTGTTTGGTTCTTCGATCGGCATCGCTGGTTCTAAATTGACATGTCAGCAGCTTGGATCATCACCAGGAGATGGAGATGGAGTGCCAGCAACTGCCAAGCCACAACCCCGCGCTAGTCTCAGTCTCGACGTCAACAACTTCCCATCGTGGCTCCCCTCTCGCCGTCGTTTCCTCGAAGAGCACCCCCCTGGCTCTGTTGGTTTGATCAAGTGATTGTAGGCCATCCGATCTTGATCATCTTGATCATCCGATCAGATCCTAGCCGTCCGATCTTGTTGATCTTGGTCATCACCTCTTGATCTCTTACATCTTGGCCGTTGAATTTGCTTAATCTTCATTTTGATCATCCTCTTGATCATCGAGATCCGTGCTTGTGTTCGTGGTTGTGATCGTGATCGTGTGTTCGTGTTTGGTTCATGATTCGTTCGTTATGTTCGTGCCCGGGAATCCGTTCCCGTTATTTCTGCTTTTGTGCCGTTCCCGTCGTCGTCTCTTAGGCAATTAACTTTATTCTTTTCTTTGTGTAATATAAGTACTAAATACCGCCTGTAGTGTAGTTGGGTTCTAGAGACAATTCGTGTGTAAATTCTCTGTTATATATTTTCTTTATTGTGTTGATTCGATCATAGTTGCCTCACGACATACATGACATGAAACAACTAGGGATGACAACTTTTTGGATGTATATAAGCAAGCTATTTTGTGATATTGTGTGCTTGATGTGTTATTCGTGCTATACTTGTCGTGGACTTGCAAAATATACACTATATTTCATGTTTGGGTTGATTTGGATGAGTTTCATATGAACTAGTTGGTTTTATGCATGAAAGATATTTCTGTTTTGTCGGTTCCCCGTTTTTCATCAGTATTTTCGACCCTATTAAGGTCAGTATATGAAAATATTTTGTGAATATGAATTATAGAGAATTCTGTCTACTTTCCAGGTTTTCTGACAGATCTCAGTTTCGATTTACGAGTTGTGAGTTGTCTATTTTACTACAGATGTGTAGAGATTTCCAGATTTTGTTTTCTATAAATTCTGAAGACTAATTTATTTTTATCATGATGTTAAAAGTATTATTTTGATACAATATTTTGCACAATACAATTAGACATGATTGGGATTAATCCCCAGTTTTTGTGGATTTATTTGATGAGTTTTACAAACTGTTCTATGATTCCAAACAATTACTAAATATGCAAAATTTTCATACTGTTCAGTAAAAAACCTGATTTTCGACCTAATTCTACTTGCTGTTTGTAAAATATTTGTGAATATGAAAGTTAGCCTGCTGTGTTTATTTTATCACCCTTTTAACGGATCTGGATTTCGGTTTATATTTTGTGAGATATCGCTGTTTTAGTACTGCAGTGTTTGTGATTCCAGATTTACAAAAAAACCGTATCTTGCTGCTTTCTGATTTTACTTGACTATTCTATCTATGCTGGAAAATTATCAAAATTTATTTTCTGTTACTAAACATACTAGGGAATAACCCCGGATTTTTCTTGGATATAATTTGTTAGTTTTCATGCTGTTTTCCTGTTCTTGAATACAAACTTCTGATTTCTGGCTGAACATGTTTTCTGGATTCAAACTTGTTTTTAGACTTGTTTTTGTAAAATACTATATGACTTATATATATTTGCTGGATTCGGCTAGGGGTCTATTTTCCATATTCTTCGACGGATCCAGGTTTGCATGTTTGGGGCAACGGGAATGTAACCCCTGTTTTTCGTTTTATGTATTTTGGGGTATTTTTCATTTTTGTGTATTTATATCTCTCTTGTATTTTTCTGAACCGTACAATGGATTTATTTTCAATATATATTCATTTTTAATTCACTTTGATCTCCTTGTGTTGTTTGTTCGTCGTTTTGGTTCGTTTTTGCCATTTTGGTTTCTTTTCTTCATTTTCGGCCTCCTTATCTCCGTTATATTTTTCCATGGTGTTGTAATGGTATTTTGGTGGTATTTTTCCAAACCTATGATTTTTGACCCCTAATGAGATTTTTAGGAGCCATAAAATTTACTATAAATTGTATCCCCAATTGAAATCTACCCAATACCCATTAGCCCACATTAATCTCCTATATAAATACCCTAACACCCCCATAACCCTAACCCTAATCTCTATTAACTCTCTCCCTCTCCAATTAAACCCGGCCTCCCCTTTTTTCCTCTCCTCTCCTGGCTGCATCTCTCCCTAAAACCGAGCCCACCCTCCTACTTCTACATCCCGGCCACCACTACTCCTATATCCGTCCTACAACCCCATTGATTCCGGCCACCACTAAACCCTACACCACCATACATATCCGAGCCTTTCCCCCCTCCTTGTTGGCCAGCAACCACCAAGAACACCACCATCAACATCAACATCATCACCAATCTCTTCTCTTTATGGATTCTTGAAGTGGGTATTTTCCACTTCGTTCGTTGCATCAAGGAGATTGTTCGTGTGGGATTTCTTATTCGTAGTTGCTTGGATTCGTGCTTGGAGAGGATTTTGTTCATGGGTTTTGCTTCTAGGACTATTTGCATCGTGTTCATCTCCATACTAAGGCAAGTAACTTGTACTACAATTCCTTAGTTTGATACAAGTCAAAAGTTCACATCTAGTGTAGTTGGGTCTAGAGACAACCAAAAATTGTGTTTTCCTTAATGGGTTTTGTCTCTATTGTGATAATTTGGCCGTAGATGACTTATGACACCAAACTTGATAGGAGATAACCTAGGTTGTGCCCAAAACTTGATTTTTAGTCCTATATGTGAATAATGTGTGAATTTGTGTTTGGATGAATACCCATGTGAAATAATAAGTGTGGACATATTAGTAACCCTAAATCATGATGTTTAGATATTTGGTAGGTTTTATTTCAAGTTTGGATGTGTTTGGATCAATATTCTTGAAGTTATGATGTTCTTGATTAGAAGTGTGAAATCTGTATTTACTGGGTGTTCTGTTTTGATTGCTGTTTTCGTCCATGCTACAGTCCGAATCTTGATTCCAAAATAAAAGATGAATTTTAGATAATTTTTTCTATTTTCAAACTCCACTGGTTTTACTTGATTTGGATTTCGTATGACTGAGTTATGAATGTTTTGGTACATAGGTATCGATCAATTTCAGATTTTGTCTTGGGTTAATTTTGTTAACAAACTATTTTCAAGAACTATTCTATACATATTATCTTGATCTAATATTTTGGTCAGTATTTCTTTATGATATTAGGAACTACCCAGATTTTTGATGAATTTTAAAGATAAGTTTTATGTGGTGTTTCATGCTCTTTTCTAAAATCTTCTTACGCTATAAATTGCACGCTGTTCAGTAAAGAACTCTGTTTTCACTATAATTCCTTACACTTTATGAAAATTCTTGTTGAAATATGAAAGTTAGTAAAATCTATCAATTTTCATTTCCCTTTGGCGGAATTGGATTTCGATTCACTGGTTGCGAGATATCTTAGTTTTCGTACAGCAGTGTTGAGATTTCCAGATTCGTTAAACTATGTTTTCTTGATGCTTTGGTATTTTTGATGACTGATCTATACTTACTGGAATATTATGAAACTTGTTATTTTGATTCTAGAAATATAGGGGAATACCCCAGATGTTTCGTGGATTTATTCAAAGTGTTTTCATTCTGTTTTCTTGTTCTTGAAGTTGTTTTCCTGATTTCTAGCTGAACCTAAATTATGTATTCAAATCAGTTTTGAGCTGTGTTATTGTGAACTAGTATGTGAATTATTTATATGCGTTGGATTCGTGTGGATGTCTAGTTTCTAGATCCTTCGATGGATCTAGATTTGCATTTCTGTAGAGTCCAGAATCACTGTTTTAGTACTGATCTATCATGCTGTCCTGATTATGAACATACTATGTTTTGCTCATTTATGTGACTGTATATTATCCATGCATGCTGATTTGTTTCCCTGAACCTACTAATGATTATGCCATGTTAGTTTGACCTAATTTTGTACACATTCATGCATGTTTGATGACATTAATAATAAATAACCAAGCTGGGGTTTAAGAGAAAGATCGAATAGTGGATAATTCAGAAACGTGTACTCGGACGAGGGCCCGTGTTTCCCATTTTGATTCATGTTGATACATGAACCTGCTGCTGCATGGACCTGCTGGTTCATGTACCTGTTACCTGTTGCTGCATGGACCTGTTGGTTCATGTACCTGTTACTAGTTACTGCACAGACCTGTTGGTCGTGTAATTGTTGCTTCATAAACCTGTTGCTGCATGAATCGGATGATTCGTGTACCTGTTGCTTCTTGAACCTGTTACCTGTTTCTGTTCTGATTCCTGAGTACACTGCCCTTTATGGTCCACTATGAAATCTAAAGCGACACTATTTGATGCAACAACCATGTAAGGTGTGCTGCATGAAGTGCTACCTAAATAGTAATCCCATAAGACTTAATAAAATCTGAACTCTGAATCTGAATCTGTATCTGATTATCTGATTATCTATTATCTGTCTGACACTACCATGTGACACATTATTTTGACACTATCTGAATATCTGTTTGCATACTATCTGATACTTGATACTTAACACTTGACATATGTTAGTATAACATGCTAGTTGACTCTACCATACCATGTTAGGTTTTTTTCTGCTATTAGTTAGATCTGTTAGTTTTCCTCCATGTGCTTGTATCCTACATTATTTGTGATCCGTAACTTGCAATTGATGGGTACTTGTTTTTCTCTTTTCCTCTTTCCTGCATTCGTTGAATTGCAGAATTTGGAGGACAGGTTCCAGACGGTATTGGTGACATGATGTACTAGATGCTGGAATTTTGCTATTATTATTCTTGTTGCTTATTTTGGACGATAATTGTATTTTGAGACTTGGATTTATTCTTGTATTTGGGCAATGTGACCCAGGATATTTGTGTTATTCAGATCATGACTATTTGAGATTAATATATTTTATTTCAAGTATTCTTGTTGGTATTTGGTTCATATGTGCACGTGGTTGACTTTTCTGGCTTCCGACTCTGATTTTATTGTGATATGTTGTAAAGAATTCTTGAACAACTTATGGATGATGAAAATCATTCGCTGGGCTTTTGTTACGTACTCGTATTCCGTATTTTGGGAAGCAGAACGTGACAGGGTTTTTAGTGGTATCAGAGCATCAGGTTTGGCTAATGTATTAGGCAACTAATATATTAGACAAGCTTGGATCGATCTGGGATCTGAGCAACATTTCACCAACCATGCATGCATAAATGAATTATTATCAACTTCGATCTGGATCTTAATTGTTTTGGTTTTGTGCAGACTATGGCTCGTAGAGGTTCTACTTCCCGTCCCCAGGAAGATCAGTCTGGGCTTGGGGCTGTCACTACTGTGTTAGAGTGGCTGGTCAATATGCTGCAAAACCACAGTGATTTGGTGATGAATGCCTTAGAAGCTGCTCGAGTTCCTCCGCCCGTTGCGCCTACGCATGCCGTTATTCCTCCTGGTCCGGGTACAGTTACAGATTTCATGAAACTGCACCCTGACAAATTCTCCAGCATTGAGATGCCACTAGAGGCGGAGCAGTGGCTGATCCGGACGAAGAGTCTGCTACAGGCAGCTAGGATTGCTGATGCAGAACGTGTGGATGTGGTGAGCATCCAGCTGGTGGATCTGGCCCACATTTGGTGGTTAGCCGAGTCCGAGAGGCTTGTGCGGCCTATTGCTTGGGCTACGTTCACTATGAGCTTTTTGGAGAAGTTCTTCCCCATTAGTACTCGGGTTGAAATGGAGCAGCAATTCCTGGCCCTGAAACAGGTTGGTCGTTATTTCTAGTAATGGAATTTTATTACATATTGTCCAAGAAATGTTGTAACATGAGACTTGCTTGAAACAGGGCTCCAGGTCCGTAGATGAGTACGCAACTGAATTTACAAGACTTAGCTGCTTCGCAGCCGTTCTTGTGGCGAACGAAGAGGATAGGGCTCGTAGATTCATATTGGGACTTGCTCGAGACATCAAGGTGCATCTTGTCTCTCTCCGCTTGCGCACTTATGCTGACGCTCTCGAAGCAGCTCGAGCTCAGGAGCAGGCTCGTGGTGGATTGACTCTTCCCCAGTGGACTGTTCCGCTCTCCTCTGCTGTTGTTAGGCCTTCTGGTGGGCCGATTAGGAGGCCTGTCCCAACCCCTCCGGTCAGGGCAACTCCTTACCCTCTTGCCGCTCCTCGAAGAGAGGGATTCTGTGATTTCTGCCAGATGCCCGGGCATGTGCACAGAGACTGCAGGCGTGCCAATCGCTGTTGTTTTGGTTGTGGTTCTGCTGATCATATAGTGCAGGATTGCCCGCAACGGAGGATGGCTCTTCTAGCCGGAGATCCAGTTCAGCAGACTGCCCCCAGGAGAGGTCAGGCTTTCGACCTGATTGCTTCTGATGCTGAGTTTGATGAGGAAGATGCTCCAGATATATTTTGCATTTGTTGTTTTGTTGTTTCTTTTGCTTCTTCCGTTTCCTTGCATTATTCTCTCATGTTATATTCTGCATTGTGATCCCCCCTTGATCATCAATTCTTTTCTCTTGCTTTTGATTATATCTTAGGTGTTGTCCTTGTTTGTTTTCCCTGCTCATGTTCTCTTTTGATTTCGGTGCAAGAGATCTCTTATTTCTGCTTACCTCGTTGATTCCTTCTTATTTTAGCCGTGTGTCGTTCATTACTTGCCGTGCCTTGCATTCATCTTCATTTGTTGGTTCATTTTGGGCATCATACTTGTTGTTTCTCCTTTATCTTGTTCTCCTCAAATTTTGGTGCCATCCCTTCTTTTGTTCTTGCCGATTCTGGAGGGAGCTGATAGATGCTTTTGACGGAGTCTTCTCGGTCAGAGTGGCACAGCGGAAGCGTTGTGGGCCCATAACCCACAGGTCTCAGGATCCTCTTGTTACTTCTTCTTCTTGTATTGTTTGCTTCCCCTTATCTCTTGCATTTGTTCTCATCCGTTGACTTATTGTTTAATTCAATTCTTTCCTGTCTGTTCTCTCTTTGATTTCAGTTCTACCGAATCCCGTATTGCTTTGTTATCTGGTGTTGATTCCTTCCTTTTTGATACTGTTTATTCTCTTTCTGCATTCCATTTGATCCCAATTTTATTTCCTTCCTTCTTTTTCTAGTGTTGCCCTTACTTTGTTCCTTTCCCTTTAGCCCTCTGTTTTGTTACCCTTCCCCAGTTTGCTTTTGCCTTATCCTATGTACCGCCTAAGCAAATTTCGAGGGTGAAATTTTTCTGTTAGGTGGGTAGGATTGTAATCCCTGTTTTTCGTTTTATGTATTTTGGGATATTTTTCATTTTTGTGTATTTATATCTCTCTTGTATTTTTCTAAACCGTATATTGGATTTATTTTCAATATTTATTCATTTTTAATTCACTTTGAGCTCCTTCGCCATTTTGGTTTCTTTTCTTCATTTTTGGCATCATTATCTCCGTTATATTTTTCCATGGTGTTGTAATGGTATTTTGGTGGTGTTTTCCCAAACCTATGATTTTTGACCCCTAATGAGATTTTTAGGAGCCATAGATATCACTATAAATTGTATCCCCAACTGAAATCTACCCAATACGCATTAGCCCACATTAATCTCCTACATAAATACCCTAACACCCCCAAAACCCTAACCCTAATCTCTATTAACTCTCTCCCTCTTCAATTAAACCCAGCCTTCCCTATTTTCCTCTCCTCTCCCGGCTGCATCTCTCCCTAAAACCGAGCCCACCCTCCTACTTCTACATCCCGGCCACCACTACTCCTATATCCGTCCTACAACCCCATTAATTCCAGCCACCACTAAACCCTAGACCACCATACATATCCGAGCCTTTCCCCCCTCCTTGTTGGTCAACAACCACAAAAGAACACCACCATCAACATCAACATCATCACCAATCTCTTCTCTTTGTGGATTCTTGAAGTGGGTATTTTCCACTTCGTTCGTTGCATCAAGGAGATTGTTCATGTGGGATTTCTTGTTCGTAGTTGTTTGGGTTCACGCTTGGAGAGGATTTTGTTCGCGGGTTTTGCTTCTAGGACTATTTGCATCGTGTTCATCTCCATACTAAGGCAAGTAACTTGTACTACAATTCCTTAGTTTGACCAAAAGTTCACATCTAGTGTAGTTGGGTCTAGAGACAACCAAAAATTGTGTTTTCCTTGATGGGTTTTGTCTCTATTGTGATAATTTGGTCGTAGATGACTTATGACACCAAACTTGATAGGAGATAACCTAGGCTGTGCCCAAAACTTGATTTTTAGTCCTATATGTGAATAATGTGTGAATTTGTGTTTGGATGGATACCCATGTGAAATAATAAGTGTGGACATGTTAGTAACCCTAAATCATGATGTTTAGATATTTGGTAGGTTGTATTTCAAGTTTGGATGTGTTTGGATCAATATTCTTGAAGTTATGATATTCTTGATTAGAAGTGTGAAATCTGTATTTACTGGTGTTCTGTTTTGATTGCTGTTTTCGTCCATGCTACAGTCCGAATCTTGATTCCAAAATAAAAGATGAATTTTAGATAATTTTTTCTATTTTCAAACCCCACTGGTTTTACTTGATTTGGATTTCGTATGACTGAGTTATGAATGTTTTGGTACATAGGTGTCGATCAATTCCAGATTCTGTATTGTGGTAATTTTGTTAACAAACTATTTTCACGAACTATTCTATACATATTATCTTGATCTAATATTTTGGTCAGTATTTCTTTATGATATTAGAGACTACCCAGATTTTTGATGAATTTTAAAGATAAGTTTTATGTGGTGTTTCATGCTCTTTTCTAAAATCTTCTCATGCTGTAAATTGCACGCTGTTCAGTAAAAAACTCTATTTTCACTATAATTCCTTACACTTTATGAAAATTCTTGTTGAAATATGAAAGTTAGTAAACTCTATCAATTTTCATTTCCGTTTGACGGAATTGGATTTCGATTCACTGGTTGCGAGATATCTTAGTTTTCGTACAGCAGTGTTGAGATTTCCAGATTCGTTAAACTATGTTTTCTTGATGCTTTGGTATTTTTGATGACTGATCTACACTTACTGGAATATTATGAAACTTGTTATTTTGATTCTAGACTTATAGGGGAATACCCCAGATTTTTCGTGGATTTATTCAAAGTGTTTTCATGCTATTTTCTTGTTCTTGAAGTTGTTTTCCTGATTTCTGGCTGAACCTAAATTATGTATTCAAATCAGTTTTGAGCTGTGTTATTGTGAAATGAGTTGGATTCGTGTGGATATCTAGTTTCCATATCCTTCGAAGGATCTAGATTTGCATTTCTGTATAGTCCAGAATCACTGTTTTAGTACTGATCTGTCATGCTCTCCTGATTATGAACATACTATGTTTTGCTCGTTTATGTGACTGTATATTATCCATGCATGCTGATTTGTTTCCCTGAACCTACTAATGATTATGCCATGTTAGTTTGACCTTATTTTGTACACATTCATGCATGTTTGATGACATTAATAATAAATAACGAAGTCGAGATTTAAGGAAAAGATCGAATAGTGGATAATTCAGAAACGTGTACTCGGAAGGGGGCCCGTGTTTCCCATTTTGATTCATGTTGATATATGAACTTATTGCTGCATCGACCTGCTGGTTCATGTACTTGTTACCTGTTGCTGCATGGACCTGTTGGTTCATGTACTTGTTACTTGTTGCTGCATGGACCTATTGGTCGTGTACCTGTTGCTTCATGAACCTGTTGCTGCATGAATCGGATGATTCGTGTACCTATTGCTTCATGAACCTGTTACCTTTTTCTGTTCTGATTCCTGAGTACACTGCCCTTTATTGTCTACTATGAAGTCTAAAGCGACACTGTTTGTTGTAGCAAGCATGTAAGATGGACTGCATGAAGTGCTACCTAGATAGTAATCATATAAGACTTAATAAAATCTGAACTTTGAATCTGAATCTGAATCTGTATCTGATTATTTGATTATCTGTTATCTGTCTGACACTACCATGTGACACATTATTTTGACACTATCTGAATATCTGTTTGCATACTATCTGACACTTGACACTTAACACTTGACATATGTTAGTATACCATGGTAGTTGACTCTGCCATACCATGTTAGGTTTGTTTCTGCTATTAGTTATATCTGTTAGTTTTCCCCCAGGTGCTTGTATCCTACATTATTTGTGACCTGTAACTTGGAATTGACGGGTACTTATTTTTCTCTTTTCCTCTTTCCTGCATTCGTTGAATTGCAAATTTTGGAGGACAGGTTCCAGACGGTATTGGTGACATGATGTACTAGTTGCTGTAATTTTGCTATTATTATTCTTGTTGCTTATTTGGGACAATAATTGTATTTTGAGAGTTGGATTTATTCTTGTATTTGGGCAATGTGACCCAGGATATTTATGTTATTCATATCATGACTATTTGAGATTAATATATTTTATTTCAAGTATTCTTGTTGGTATTTGGTTCATATGTGCACGTGGTTGACTTTTCAGGCTTCCGACTCTGATTATATTGTGATATGTTGTAAAGAATTCCTGAACAGCTTATGGATGATGAAAATTATTCGCTGGGCTTTTGTTATGTACTCGTATTCCGTATTTTGAGAGGCGGGGTGTGACAGGAAATCCCAGATTTAGTGCAGTACTGTCTTGTTGTCCTGAACTAGAATTTCGTTGTCCCACTCTTTTATATGTTGTCTTTCACGTGTACATGTTTATCTTTCAACCTGAACTTGTTTAAAGGAATTTGGGGGGGGGGGGGGGGGGGGGGGGGGAATCTCCATACAAATCAAAGCCAACTAAAACAAGCTGGTCAAAGTACTTATTTTAAAAACAAACAAAAAAAATTAAATTTGGGGCTCCTAAAAAAAATAGTTCGAGCAAAATACGTATATATAAATATAAGGAAAAACAAATTTGGAGCCCCTAAAATTGCGAAAATTTCGTGGGTTCGAGGCGGCCGCCTCCATTGGGGGCCCAGGCCTGAGCTCTTGCAGCATCAAAAAGTTATGGATCGTCCTAATTGGTCTAGGCAAGTGAGTTGTTTCTTAGGCTTTTGTACTTCACAGTTGCTTTCTGCAGCAGAATGGCTCACAAAATAAACAAGATGCTTAAAACGTTTGATGAGATCGCAGTCCAGAAGGAAAAGTTCAAACTACCAAAAAGGGTTCGCCCAACCCTTGCGTGAAGCTTCTTGATTGGAAAGCAATATCAAACCTATCATGTTAATTTAATTTACGGGTATTACTTACTTCTCCAAAAACACCGATCTACTGTGAAAAATACTTGTGCATACAATAGATTCCATGATATATAACACCGATCTACTGTGAAAAATACTTGTGCATACAATAGATTCCATTATATATATATATATATATATATATATATATATATATATATATATATATATATAGAGAGAGAGAGAGAGAGAGAGAGAGAGAGAGAGAGAGAGAGAGAGGAAATGCTCTATTGAAAATGGGTCTAGTTTTCACGGGTTGGAAAACACCAATCTGAGCCATTGGATCGCTCATGATCGTGATTAGCGGCTCAGATCAAACTCCCCATAACCCGTTTCAATTGATCAGCAGATGGTTATTTTGAAAATTTCGTCCCAGATAACTCTTCGCCAAACAGATTCTAAAAAAATTGATATAACCTAGTCCGTTGTTCCCAACAACGTCCTAGGATATAAATTTTTTATAAATTTTTATAGCCTAGGCCGTTGTTGGGAACAGAACAACGGCCCTAAGTTATAAAAATTGAGAACAATGTCATTGTTCCAAACAACGGCCTAAGACTCAATTTTTTATAACCTAGGCCGTTGTTCCCAACAACGGCCTAGGTTATATTATTTTTTTCAGAACGAAACAGGCGAAGAGTTATTTGGGACGAAATTCCTAAAATAACCCTCCGCACTTAAGTCATATAGGGTGATAGGCAGGCTCGATCTGAGCTGCTGATCGCAATCATGAGCGATCCAATGCCTCAGATTCGTATTTTCCAACCTGTGAAAACAAACCCGTATATATATATATATATATATATATATATATATATATATATATATCTCACAGCTGCCTCTTGGTTTGGGCAATTGGATCGACCAGTTGTTCGGATAACTGAGGTATTGTACGTAGTTTGGGACATATATTACTGAGTTGCAACATGCATCTAAATCAAATCAGAGGTGAACTCGATATATATTACTAGTCTCCTTCATGTGAGAAACCCAATGTACGGATGCCATGCATGAAAAGAGAATCTAAGTTCCAAGGGAGATGTAGAATAATCGATCATAACATTATCATGGAATGACTTCTGACCAACTAACGTACCATTTTGTTATGCATAATTAAGATTCCATCAGAGAATGCTACACATGTGGATTTCCTAATTAGAGATAGAATATTTCTCCCTACTTCGGAACATGGTGGAGAATATTTCTCCCTACTTCGGAACCTGGTGGAGCTCGATCTGGAACTCTTTGGAATTAGTAGATGTACATATATGCCGCCTTCCACGACTGGGTACAGTTGCCGTTTCTAATCAATATATATGGCTACTAGATTTGCCCGCAGTCACTTGCCTACGACACGTCTTCGGAACGATACAAAATATGAAAAGCCTTGTAAACAATAAAACAACAATTATGTAGCTAAATCTGAATAGTATGACAATAATTAGTTGTAAATAAAAGTCCATGTTTCCATTAGTATATGTTTAAAAATAATTATAAATGGGGTGTAAAATCCAACTTTTTAGAACTTTGAGGATGAAAAATAATGAAATTTAACTGTCGAAGAGATATTTGTTATTTTCAATGTAACACGAGCAATAAAAAAACATAAAAAATCTGAAATTTTACAGACATGAAATCTGAATATCTAAATTTCTGAGTAAATAGAGGAAAAATGAGAGAGAATGAGAGAGAGAAGGGGAGAGAGAAATAGAGAAATATGAAGAAGTGATGAGAGAAAAGAGAGATAGTAATAAAATAATGAGTTTTTTTTAGTTTTGGGGAGAAAAACTTTGGTTTTGGGGGGGGGGGACATTTTGGAGGGAAAATATGTTTTGGGAGGGTGAATCTGAACCGTTCATTTTGTTTCAATTGAAAGGGAACCATTTGATAGCTTTTTTTCAAATTGTCTTTTGTTTTATTATATAGATGCCCAGAATAAAGTAAATAGCTATAAGGGGGCATGCAGAGAGAGTTGTATGGGGAATCAAGCACCAATCAATGTTGCTCTGGCTTGTCCGTCGTACGTCTTTGAAATATATATCTTGCATGCCTTTGACGCCGACAAGTTCAACTTGGAGGAATATGGATAATGCCTGATGACAATGATGATCGATCGATCATGCAGGGAAGTTCTCTTCGGTTGAAATTTTGATTATATATATATATATATATATAGCAAGGTGCATGTCCTTATTTTAAAATACGTACAGATCGTGCCTGCCATCATCCATCCATATAACATAATTGGAGATAGAATCTAGCAACAAGAAGATGCTACTATATATATATACTAGGTTTATCCATGGACACATGCATACGGCACGTCTTCTGAACGATGCAATATATGAAAAATACTGTAAACAGTAAAATATATGCAATCCTATTTAATTAATAAATCACATAGGTCAACATTTATATGCAATATCATCTGGTTAGTGACTACACAATAATTTATAAAAAAATAATTAGAATATCGTAAAATAATTACATACTAAAATAATTAGGGGTGGTTTGGTTGGTTGTAAAAAAAATAAAGAGAGGGAAAAGCACTGTAGCAAATTGGATTTTGATTTCTTAAAAGTAGGTTTGGTTGAATATAGGTTAATTTACTGTAGCAATAATTAAATGTTAGTTTTGTTTGGGTTGTAGTAATACTGTAGCGAAAGTAATTTAAAACACTTTTTCATTTTTTTTTGTTTTACATGAAATTAATCCAAAATTAGAGATTAATTAATTTTAGTTAAGCTTAATCCCTAATGTTTTGATTAGTTAATTAAGCTTAATTAGATTGAAACTAATTAACTTTTAATCCCTAAATTTGAATTAATTAAGAAAAAACTAATTAAACTACAACAATTAAAGTATTTTTTAAATTAGATTGGTGTGATTTTAATTATTCTTTTCTTAATTAATTAGAAGGAGGGATTAAAGGGTAATCAATTTCAAAACCCAAACAAATATCAACTACTTCACACAACATAAAGTATAAATCTGAATGTGGCTACTGTATCTCTCTTGTGAGCATAAATCTGCACCGTTGATTTTCTTCCAATTGAAGGAGCCACAGGATAGCTTTCTTTTGAATTGCCTCGTGTTTTATTATATATATATATATATATGAAGCTGGTGAAGAAGGTTGGTCTAATGCCAGAGTTGTTGTAATGGCAGCGTTCCTAGTGCACGATCGAGGTGTTGTTCTACTACTACTTGACCGAGGATAAACCGATTGAGTTGGGAGGCATTGCATGCGTTTCATTGTGTTGGAGGGTCGGGTACTGTGCACTATTTTGGAGGTGAATGGGGATGAAGGGAGGGTGGCGGCCGGTATCCAAATGTGGTGATCGAGGCTACGCTGCAGGTACGTGGCAGTAGGGTTTGTTACTGCATGTGACTGCATATTTTTTGCTGTTCCGACCGATAATGGGGAGGAGCGGCATGGATGAGGTGGTGGTCACGGAGCCCAAAGCCTTAGTTCAACTTATTTTTCAATTAAGGCTCCCAAATCGTTGCATTGCAATTTAATTTATGCACTGATTGAATCATCGATATTTAACACATGTGCAATGCAACCTAGAATTAAGGTACGGAAAAATTTTATTGTTTCGTTCGTAAAAAATAAAATTTAAGTCATATTAAATAGCTCAACTTTATTTATTCATTTATTAACTATATTTATATTTATATATATCTTAAGCTAATAGGCCTACCCCCTCTCTTATTTCTCTATTTTGAAATGAAGAAAGGAAAGCAAAAGTAGGGATTCTCATTTATGTTAACATGTGCAATATACGTATTTTTTATTAACAAAACAAAAAAAGAAAAAAGAAACAAATTGTTGCCTCTTCCTTTCCCAAATCCCCCCAACCCTACTAACTCTTACCCTTCCAAATCTCCCCGAGATCCGCTCTGTCGCACCCCGCTGGTAGCCTCCCCGTGGCTGTTCGTCGCTCGCCACCCACGCAGCCTCCCCCGTATTCATACAAACCCTAATCTTCCTCATATAAATTCCTCTCCATCTCCTTTCTCTCCTTCCTCTCTCTCACCGCCACCTCCTTCGCCAAATCCCAGTCTCTCTCTGTTTCCCATAGCTCTTCGACATTACTCGAAGAGCTACCCCCCAAACCCTAATCCTCAACCATGGTGAACCAACTCATTAAGAAGCGCAAGGCAAGTATTTCCTCCTTCCAAACCCAAACCCTAACCCCAATCCCTCCAAGTGCAAGGCAACTCATATTCCTTTTGTTGATTTTTCAGTCTGTCGCTGATGGTGTGTTCTTTGCCGAACTGAATGAGGTTCTGACATGTGTGCTCGCCGAAGATGGCTACTCCAGTGTCGAGGTTAGTGTAACCCCTGTTTTTCGTTTTTCATATTCTTGGTGTATTTTTCTTCTTTCTTGAGTATTTATACTCTTCTTGTATTTTGGACCGTATATTAGAGTTGTTTTCAATATATATTCATTTTATTTCATTTTGAGCTCTTTGTGTTTGATTGTTCATTCTTTATCGTTTGTTGTTTTTCCCTTTATTGGATTCTTGCCCTATTATTTTGCTCGTGTTTTGGGTGCTCGTAATTTCTTTTGCCTAAGCCTATTGTTGATAATCCTATTTGCAATTTAAATCCTAGATCCTTATAATTATTCCTAAACCCAATTGATTAACCAAATCCTATTCATCCTAATAACCATCTCCTACTACTTCTCCTATTATAATCCAATACCCAATATCTCCACAACCCAATAACTCAACCCTATATAAAACCCTCACCTCCTACCTAAACCCTAACCCTACCTTGTGCAACCCTACCGATCTCTCCCTCTCTCCCTATTTGCGTTGTCAACACCCCATCCCGCACACCCCCATTCCCTAGCCGATGCACCCATCCGCCGTCCTCCCGTCGCCTGCCAACCCGACCCTAGACCCCATTGCATCCGAGCACTCCTTTACCGTCTCTCTCCCTCTGTCCATCTCCCTTGCCGGCGTCGCGCATCGACGACAGAGGCAGCAGCAGCGCCAGCACTCAGCCAGCGCCACTACCACCTTATGCACCCTCCCGATCTTTCTCTCCCTCTTGTTGAGTTTGCGCGTGCTCAGAGTTGCAAGTGTATTTGCTTCGGTTCGTAATTTGCGTTCGTGGGTTTTGCTCGTTTTGTTCGTTGCCGGGATCCGTTCCCATTATTCTTGGTGTTTGTTTCATCTTCGATTAAGGCAAGTAATTTGTACTCAATTCTTTTGTATGATACAAGTCATAAATTCCGCTTGTAGTGTGGTTGGGTTCTAGAGACAACTCGTGTATGATTATCTTGATGAGTATTGTCTCTATAGTGCTATTGACCATAGTTGCCTCACGATACAAATTTGACATGAAACAACTTAGGTTTTGACCGTTCTTGATGTGGTTATATTTGTGAGATAATTATGAGAAATCGTGTGTTTGTTTGGATCCATGTGATATACTTGTTGTGGACATGCTATATACCATATTTCATGATTTTTGGACACTTAGTAGACTCTATAACATGTTTGGTTGTGTTTGGGATGAGTTTCGTATGTTGTATGTTGATTTGTTGTTAAGAAGAAAAACTGTATTTTGTCAGTGATCAGTTTTGATTGATATTTTAGACCATATTAAGGTCAGTATCAGTATTAAGCATGATTTTTAGAGAAATCTTTCTTCTTTTCAAAATCTCTGATCTTGATGGATTTCATTTTTGTATGTGTGGGATATGATTTTTTTACTACAGAGATGTATTTCATTTTAAGATTCCGTTTCTTGATAATTTCAATGACTAAACAATTTTGATACTAGTACAAAGCATATTATTTTGATCGGAAATTTTGCACAGTATTTTTATATCTATTTAGGGATTACCCAGAATTATGGTGGATTTTATTGATGAGTTTTATATGTTGTTCCATGCTTGTTTATAAAAACTATACTTGTTGGATTTTGCTCGCTATTCTGTAAAGATTTGTATTTTCACCCAAATTCATTTTCCTGTATTAAAAATATTTATGAAATATGAAAGTTAGATTCTTTTGTCTATTTTCATCTCCCTTTAACGGATTTGGATTTCGTTTCACGGTTTGCGAGATATTAAAGTTTTCGTACAGCAGTGTTGGGAATTCCAGATTTGCCAAACTATCGTTTTTTGATATTTTCTGATTTTTTTTGGCTAAACTAAACTTACTGGAAAATTATGAAACTTTATATTCTGATACTAGACATATAGGGAAATACCTCAGATTTTTCCTGGATTTATTTAAGGTGTTTTGATGCTGTTTTCCTGATTGTGAATTCGATTTACTGATTTCTGGCTGAACGTATTTTCTGGTTTCAAATCAGTTTTTAGTTATGTTTTTCTAAAACACTAAATGACTTATATGTATCCGCTGGATTCGGTTGGAATTCTATTTTCTAGATTCTCTGACAGATTTAGGTTTCGATATTTTTGGTAACGGAAATCGCTGTTTTAGTATTGTACTATCGTGCAGTCCTGAATTAGGAAGTACTTTATTTTGTTCTGTTATGTGATTATCTTACCATTTGTACATGCTTATCTGTTATTCTGAACTTGTGAGTCGATATATCATGCTAGATTTACTCTGTTTCATGCACATACACATCTATCTGATAATAATTATAAAAATGATCAAGCCGGAGTTTATGGAAAAGATCAAGTAGTGGAAAAGTATAGAAATGTGTACTTAGAAGGGGGCCCATATTTCCCATATGATTATCTGTTATCTGTTATTCTGTACCCTGTCTACATTACTACCTATAGGAAGGTGTAGGGAAGAAGAGAACCACTAGGTTCTATCTGTCTGTCTGGATTCTGCATCTGTTATCTGATATCTGTTTGAACCCTGAGTACACGACCCTATATGATCCCCTACGAAATCTACGAACATAACTGTTTTGAATGTAGCAATCATGTGATAAAAGGATGGCACATGAAGTGCTACCTAGTTAGTAATTAATACAAGACTTATAAGAATCTGTATCTGACATCTGTATCTGAATTTGAATCTGAATCTGAATCTGTTACCTATATCTGCTATCTGGCTATCTGATTATCTGATTATTTGTTATTTGTCTGACACTATCACTTGACATCATTATTTGACACTATCTGTATATCTGTCTGCATGCTATTTGACTTTGACACTTGACACATGTTAGTATACCATGCTAGTTGATTTTGCTATACCATGCTATATCTGTTTTTGCTATTATTTAAATTTGTTAGTTTTCCATGTACTTGTATCCTACATTACAAACGGCCCGTAACTTGCATTGACGGGTACTTGTTTTTTTTTTCTTTCTCCTGCAATTTATTGATTGCAGATCAGGATATGGTATTGGAGAAATAAAATATTATTGATAGACTTCTTTTGCTATTATTATTATATGTTGATTTTGAACAATGTATTTGAGTATATGGATTTTATTTGTATTTGGGCGATGTGACCCAGGATATTAACTTGTTCGGATCTGTTTATTTGAGACTATTATATTATTGGTTTTCAATTAATTTCTGTTGGCACTTTGTTTTGTTTTGAGATATATATGTCTCTGTGAGGATGATTCTTTTGGCTTCCGACTTTGATTATTCTGATATTTGTTGTAATATTCTGAACAACTTATGGACGATGTAAATCATTCGCTGAGTTGAGTTGCGTATCTGTATTCCGTATTCTTTTTGGAAAGCGGGGCGTGATAGTTAGGGTGAATCTGACGATGACCGAGATCATCATCCGCTCTACTAATACCCAGAACGTTCTTGGTAAAATAAAGATCGAAACTTGCTTTGAGATTCGAGCGCATAATGTTTGATGTGATTGATTAATTTTTTTTTGGTGGATGAAGGTGATAAGGGGAGGACGACTGGGGAGCTAACCTCGGTGGTTCAGAAGAGGTTTAATTTTCCAGAGAACAGCGTGTAACACCCCGCAAAATTGGAAATTACAATTTTGCCCTCGTGTGTTATGCACGTGTATTTTGTAACGTGTTTTCATCCCGTATTTTGATTATCGAATATTTATTTATTTTCAATATTGATTTTTCCCTATTTTGAATCAACAAAAATATAATATTTCGATATTTGTATTCTACGTGCCTTGTACGTGTTTTCAATACACATATTAATTACATATTTTCCGCCGCTACGGGTGATAATTTCTAGGTTCCAATTATTTATTTTATGTTTACAAATCTATTTTTATAAAACGAAAATTCATTTTCCCCTTATTTTGATTTTTCAATTTTTTTTGCACGTATGGTGCACGTGCAAATTTTTATTCTCATTTGGCTACTCTCATTTTACTATTTTTAGCATGCATTAGTTTTATTTAGCCTTTCTTTTGATCCATGGACCTATAAACTAAAATGTGACCCATTAGGAGAGGAGCCCACTAGATAATTAAATAAATTAATTAGTAATGAGCCCATGTAGCAAGCCCATTATTAAAATCACATTTTTAGTTAAGCATGTACTAATACATGACAAGTTACAATTAAAAGGTTCCAAAAATTTCAACAAAGCTTCGGCATAATACCAATCGGTGGGAGTCATTTCAAAATTGTGCATATTTTTTGCGATACAAAAATTATTTACAACTGCTTTATATTCGGTAACAACATGTAGTAAATCAAAAGTAGAGTTCCATCGGTGTTTAACATCCTTTGGAAATCTTCTAAAAGTTATATTTGAAATCCGACACCAATTTTTCCATTCTTGAAATACGCTGGGACTTAATGCAATGAAATGTACAAAATTTCTAATTTTAACTACATATGGATCGGCTATTTTTAATGCATCTTGAACACATAAATTTAAAATATGACATGCACATCTAATATGAAAAATATTGTCAGATGGAGGGTTTAATGTGGTTTTTAAAATACTAATTGATGCATTGTTGTTAGATGCATTATCAAAACTTATACACATAATTTTATCACGAATATGAAAAACATCACAAATTTTTAAAATACGGTTTGCTATTTCAGCGCCACTATGGGGATACGGCAACGCCGCAAGTGATATGATTCTTTTTTGAAGAATCCAATCATTGTCGATCCAATGACAGGTTATGTCCATCGTTGGAATATTGTTGACACCCGTCCAACAATCCGAAGTTAAACTAACTCTACAAGTTAAACTCCATAAAATTGCAATCAAAGCGTCCTTCATTTCATTGTACACTTCAAAATAATCCGATTTGCAAGTATTTCTCGGAATTCTTCTAAAATGAGGGTTTAAGGCCGTTTGATTAAAATTTTCCAAGTCCCTACTCTCGGGATAGGAAAATGGTAACTCTTCCTTTATTACTAATCGGGTCATTTTCCAACGAATAAGATCGGGATCATAAGGGTGGCAATCAACTAGACCGGTCCTAGGGTTGATTTTTTGTTGGCCGGGTAGGTCAACAAGAAGTTCTTTATGGTTATTTAGGATGTGGCTACTAATTGTACCGGTGCCATCACCCCTCTTGAATTTGTATGCCTTAGAACATGTTTTGCAAACTTTTAAACCTATACCCGGAGTTTGTTCGTCCGGGATATAATCGTAAAACTTATGTCAATCACTACTTTCTTCTCTACTTTTCCTACTACTACGGGGTTGTGTGGTTTCGGTTGGTTGTTGTTGTTGTTCTTCTTCTAATTGTATTTCACCGACAACCTCGTCGTGTGTACCCCATTGTTGGGTAGGAGGATCATGGTACTCTTGCGTGGGCTCACTAATTGGGAAAATTGGTGGCCTACGGGAAGAGGAGGAGGAATCATGCCCACTTTGGCTACGACCTCTACCGCGTGATCTAGAAAACAAGAGGGTTGAGATAGAGAAGATTAAAAAACCAACAATAATTATAACTACAACAAAAATAAAATAAGAAGAAAGGTATGAAATTTTGATACCGTTCACCGTGGATACGCGTATATAAAAAAAATCCGTAAAAATAAGAATAGAATTAGAAGTAGAATTCCTCAAATCCGGAATTGAAGAGTTTGGGAGAGCTTGTAGGAGAGTTGAAGACTTGATCACTTGAAGTTGGACGAGAGTTGAAGAGTTGAAGACGTTGAATTTTGATTTCGATACGATCGGAAATTGATCGTGTATATGCCTTGAACACTTGTTTATTCAATACTTCAATTGTTCAAAAATTGCTTAGAAATGAGTAATAATAGTAGAGAGAGTAAGAGAGTAAGGTGTGATTTTTTTGATGGGGTTTTGGGGGGGGGGGTATTTATAGGCTAAAAATAAAATAAAAAAACCAAAAAAAACAAGCAAAACGACTATTATAGCCAATTGCTCTCTTTGTTGTACAGTGCCCCCCCCCCCCAACGGATCGTTTGACCCGAACGGGTCCAACGGTTCGTAACCCGCGGGTTGGCAGGCGGGTTGGGTATTTTTTAACGGGTTCGCGGGCCGGGTTATACTGGTTTGATTCGCTATTTAGGCAACATGGGTCGACCCGTTACTGTTCACGGGTTCGACCCGAACCCGCCCAGTACTTTCACGGTCCGGGTTAATCGGGCAGGTCGCGGGCAGGTCGGCGGTTGACCCGGCCCACTTGACATCCTTAGTATTGTTATTATATAGCTCCATCTTATTTGCAAGTACACAAGATACTGAATGTTGTATCAGTATTGAGGTTTGATCTCATAGTTTTCAACATTAGTTTCTGTGGATATGACTGAACCCAGACTCAACCTCAGCTCGAAAACCCTGCAACTGCGCATCACCATCCTGAGCCTCTTTAATCTGATCAACAAGAGATGACTGAAGTTGGAGCGCCAAACAAATCCGACCAGAACTTGGCAACAAAACATCCAACTCCAACCTCCGCATTTGCTCAATCAAATCTCTCTGCTGAGTCAAGAACATAACTGTCGGTCTCCTGCTCAAAGCATCTGGCACCAAGTTTACTTTACCAAGATGGTAGTGCAAACTAATGTCATAATCGGCCATAAGTTCCAACCAACGCCCTTGCCTCATGTTTAAATCCTTCTGGGTGAAGACGTACTTGAGACTCTTGTGGTTTGTAAAGATCTCCACTCAGTCTCCAAATAAATAATGTCTCCAAAGCTTCAAAGCATGGATCACTGTCGCTAACTCCAAGTCATGAGTCAGATAGTTCTTCTCATGTGGCCTCAACTGGCTCGATGCATACGCAACGAATCGACCCTTCTGCATCAAAACTGCTCCAATACCCTTACCAAAAGCATCACAGTGAATTACAAATCTGCCCAAACCATCTGGAATAGTCAACACAGGCGCTGATGTCAATCTATTCTTCAACTCAACAAAAGCCTCACCGCACTCATCAGACCAACAAAACTTCTGATCCTTCTCAGTCAACCTAGTCAACGGTCCCGCTATATTCGAAAAATCTTGGATGAATTTCTGATAATAGCCAGCCAAACCAAGAAAACTCCTGACATATGAAACTGACTTGGGAACAGGCCAATCCTTCACAGCCTCAACCTTGGCCGGATCCAAAGAAACACCATCGCCTGAAATAATGTGCCCCAAGAATGAAACCCTGTCGAGCCAAAACTCGCACTTGCTGAGTTTCCCACAGAGCTGATTCTCTCTCAAAGTCTGCAGAACCACCCAAAGATGCTCAGCATGATCTTCCCAATTTCGTGAATACACCAAAATATCATCAATGAAGACCACCAAAAATCTATCCAAGAACTGAGAAAAAACTCGGTTCATAAGACTCATAAATACAGTAGGCACGTTCATGTCCCCGAACGGCATCACAAGATACTCATAGTGGCCATATCTTGTCCTGAAAGCAGTCTTCTGTACATCTATCGCCTTCACTTTGACTTGATGATACCCAGAACAAAAATCCAACTTTGAGAAAATAGCAGCCCCACTCAACTGATCAAACAAATCATCGATCCTGGGCAACGGATATCGATTCTTTACAGTAACACTGTTTAGTTCCCGATAATCCACACATAGTTGACGACTACCATCCTTCTTGTTGACAAAAAGGACTGGGTCACCCCAAGGCGAAACACTGGGTCTGATGAACCCCATATCAAGCAACTTCTGAATCTTCACCTTAAGCTCTGCTAGCTCAACCGGTGCCATCCTATAGGGACTCTTCGATATAGGCATCGTACCCGGATGAACTTCATTACCAAATTCTACATCCCTATCAAGGGGTAAGGCAAGCAACTCCTCTGGAAAAACATCCAGGAAACCCCGAACCACTAGAGGCGCAGCCTCACAGCCTGAATGCAACTCCATCGCACAAACCTCCTGATCAACTGCAGCTCGGCCAAGGGAAGACTCCCCGGCATTGAACTCAAACTCTTAGCGATCTGGAATTCTTCACACAACTTTCTTGGTACGACAATCAATAGTGGCATGGGTCTCACCCAACCAATCCATACCCAGAATAACGTCGAATCCTGAATTCCCAATTACAATCAGATTGGCTTTGAAATATGCGCTACCAATAATTACGGGACATTGCCTGCACTCCCGGGAATAAATGACTACTCCACCACCTGTCACAATGTTCCAAGTCTCCGACATGGTGCTACACTCCAACTGATGGCAAGCCACAAATCGAGAGGAGACAAAAAAATGGGTTGCCCCGGAATCAAAAAGAACATGAGCAGGGAAAGAGCAAACAAGGATGACACCTAAGGGAGAATCAAAGTCAAAAGAAAAAGAACGATTGAACAGGAGTGAGGAAAAAAAAATGCAGAAAGATAAAATGGAAGGAACAATGCAAGAGAAATGAAAAGAAGCAAAAGAAAGACAATAAAATAACAAAACAATAAGCAAAATATACCTGCAACGACACCGTCAGCTGACTCAGCATCTGCAGCAGTCAAGTTGAAAGCCTAGCCTCTCCTCGGAACAGCGATCCTCTGACCGAAAATCTGGTGCTGAGGAGGAAACAGTGGCCAAATTGGAACATAAGCTGGGGCAACCTGTTGAACGGGACCCCTGACTGGAAGAGCCAACTGCTGCTGCGGCTGTGGACAATTCCACACAGAATGATCAGCGGCGCCGCACCTAAAGCACCGACAGTTGACGCGCCATTAGTTCTTGCGTTCATATCCAGACACCTGGCAGAAGTCACAAAAGCTACTCCTCTGGGAACCAGCAGAAGAGTAAGGAGCTGCCCTAATAGGAAGGGCAAAAACATGCTTCCGAAGAGGCCCACCAGAAGGCCTAACAACAGCAGAGAAGTGCGGAACAGTCCACTGAGAAAGAGCCAAACTACCACGAGCCTGCTCCTGAGCACAAGCTGCCTCAAGAGCTTCTGCATAAGTGCACAAGCAAAGGGAGACAAGTTGCACCCTAATCTCACGCTCAAGCCCCAAAATGAATCTACGAGCCCGGTCTTCTTCGTTCGCCATAAGAACGGCTGCGAAGTGACTGAGTCTAGTAAATTCAGCTGCGTACTCGTCAACAGACCTGGAGCCCTATTTCAAGAAAGTCCGATGTTACAACATTGCATGGACAATATGTAATAAAATTCCATTTCTAGAAATAACGACCAACCTGCTTCAGGGCCAAGAATTGTTGCTCCATCTCCACTCTAGTGCTGCTAGTAAAGAACTTCTCCAAAAAGCCCCTAGTGAAAGTAGCCCAAGTGATCGGTCTTTCGAGCCTTTCAGACTCGGACTGCCACCAAATATGAGCCAAGTCCACCAGCTGAATGGCAACCACGTCCACTTGATCTGCATCTGCAACTTTAGCTGCCAGAAGCAGTTGCTCTGTCCGAATCAACCAATGTTCAGCCTCCAAAGGCGTCTCAGTGCCTGAAAACCTGTTGGGATGCAGCCTCATGAAGTCCGTGACTGTACCCGGACGGGGAGGAAGAGGTGCCTGAATAGGCGCTACGGGAGGAGGAACTCGAGCGGCTTTCAGAGCAGCCATCACCAAATCATTATGGTCTGCTGTTGATTAATCAGCCGCACAAGCACAACAGTGACAGCCTCAATCGGATCAACCTGCGACTGAGAAGTAGAACCTATGCGAGCCATAGTATGCACAAAACCAAAACAATTAGCATCCAGATCAAGGTTGATAATAATTAAATCATTTATGCATGCATGATTGGTGAAATGTTGAACCGATCCCAGTTCGAGCCAAGCTTGTCTAATATATTAGGCAACTAATACATTAGCCAAACCTGGGCTCTGATACCACTATAAACCTTGTCACGTCTCGCTTCCCAAAAAGAAAATACAGAATACGGATACGTGACTAAGTCCAGCGAATGATTTTCATCATCCATAAGCTGTTCAAAATCTTTACAACATCTCACAGAAATAATCAGATTCAGAAGCAAAAGAATCAACCAATCATGCACAATTGAATCAAATAAATCAACGAAAATTTACTTGAAATCCAAAATATAATTGTAACACCCCGAATTTCAAATAAGGATAAATTCGAGATTTCACAGGATCTTTTAATCGATTATGGGTGTCTCAAAAGAATTCCTTTCATACAAAATTTGTATTTTTGACATATGTCAACATACTTCATAAAAAAAAATTATTTCCTTCTCTTTTCTTTTTCATCATATCTCTAATCATATGTCGAAATATAGCATTCTTTAACAATTTCCCCTACATATCACACATTTGACAAATCACAAATTTGCAAACACTCTAACATGGTTCATAGAATTAATCCTTTAGTTGCACTCTTCTTTTCAACTATCATGGCAACAATCAAAACAAGTTTATGGTATTCAATTAACTTTACAGAATATTTTTGCAAAAGAATGTATTCCCAACATTTTTCATACAATCAATTATATCTTCACTCATGCATACTAATTCATGACAAAACAAGTCAACATTTCTTTCTCATTACTAATTAACATAAGTTGGGTTTGTTTACTCAATAAAGCAATATTTCATTATATCCAATGCATAGGTTTGTCCTATTTTATCAAATCAAATTCTATATTACTCATTCATTTCTATTAACATGCACATTCAAAAAAAATTAGAAAGTAGGAGACCACCCACCTTTTGTGAAGCTTGAACAATGAAGGGAAAGATGAGACACTTCTTCTAGCTCCAAGACAACTCCTAGCAAGCTCCCTTTCCTTAGCAATGGCTTCCTCTAGCAATTCCTCCAAGCAAAAGGACCCTCTATCTCTTTCTTTTCTTTCTTTCTTTCTATATTGTTTTTTGTGCAAGATAAATGTAGGAAATGGGGCTCTATTTATAGGATTTTGGAAGGGTCTAAAGTGCAAAAATCTCACCCTAATAACTCTTCAAATTTATTTTACAACTCTCCACTTTCCTAACTCCTAAAACCTCCATCTCTTCATCTCCCCACTCTCCACTAACTCAACCTACCAACTCTTCTCCTCCCCTTGCCCAAAAAATGGTCCAAATACATTTGTGTATGCATGCACACATGCATAAACAAATATGAACACATTTCTATAACTCTAAATGTGTACTAATATGTGTAACTTGTCATGTATTAGTACATGTTTAACTAAAAATGTGATTTTAATAGTGGGCTTGCTACATGGGCTCATTACTAATTAATTTATTTAATTATCTAGTGGGCTCCTCTCCTAATGGGCTACATTTTAGTTTATAGGTCCATGGATCAAAAGAAAGGCTAAATAAAACTAATGCATGCTAAAAATAGTAAAATGAGAGTAGCAAAATGAGAATAAAAATTTGCACGTGCACCATACGTGCAGAAAAAAATTGAAAAATGCATTTTAATCAAAAACAAGGGGAAAATAAATTTTTGTTTTATAAAATAGATTTAAATACATAAAAATAAATAATTTAAACCTATAGAAAATATTATACGTAGTGGTGGAAACACGTAAAAAGCACGTAAATCCCAGGGATTGAAATATTATATTTTAGTTGACTGAAATCAATAAGGCAAATGTATAAATAGTACGAATCTAAAATATGTAGTGAAATACATTACAAAATATACGTGCGTAACACCCAGGGGCAAAATTGTAATTTTCAATTTTGCGGGGTGTTACACTCTCCCCCCTTAGAGTAGTTCCGTCCCCGGAACTCGCTAGGGTAAAGATTGTATTTTGTACATGTCATAGAAAATATTTGTATTTAGAAAACTGTAACTTTAATAAAAATAAATGTAGTATACGCAACAAACAAGACAAACTCTTTATAGGAAAACGGAACAAGAAAACTAGGAAAATGGCATAAGAACTGAAATGTGACAAGAGATAGAATAGTTTGAGAGAAATTTTCGTACAAAAAATAATATTAGGTAAGCTATTAGATAAAAGGGAAAAAGTCAATTATATCGTTAATTTCGAAATAGTTCGGAAAAACAATGTGGTGAAGAAAACATAGTCAATAGATAATTTAGAAAAATTTATCAATGTAATAAACGGTAGAAAATTCGCAAACTGTAAAACGAAATCGAATTAGCAATTTAAAATTTGACAAAATATGTGAAGTAATAGTGGGTAAACAAAAAATGACATAAACACATGAAAGGCGAAATTTTAAGTTTGAAAAATAGATTTAAAATATCAAGACTAAGGAAGATAGATAAATAATAAATATTCAAATGATTTAATAACATAAGAAAATATTTATTTGAAAAATATTGACTACGGAGAAAGTACCATGATAAAAATCTACAAAATAATTTGAGAGGAAAGTGTGTAAGGTATCATGAATGACGGTCCAAGCCAACCACGCTTCCACTGCGCCACTCTGATACCCAGGGGAAAATGTGCTCGCATACACTCTCATATCAATATATACGAGAAAAACATCATGAATGAAAGTCGATAACTACTGCATTCACGACTCCAGCCATCCAAAAGAAAAAGAAAATATCAGTGCATAGAGCAACACAAATGTAAATCACTTACATTTAAATCTCTATAGACTGAAACTCACACTCTAGTGTCTGCAGGAATAATATTGTAACTACTCAATAAGGTGTCACGGGTTCTAGACTATAGTTAATGATCTTGCTACTCTTCCTAAACAAATCTTTAGTCTATCAAGTTCTGATTTACTTGGGTTAGCCGTAAGAGTCGGTTCCCAGCTAGCGGTGGTCCGAAGACGCTTAAATACCGTGTCGCTTAGGGTTGTTTACACCCGGTTGACAGAAGGACTCTTTTGGCTTGTTCCCAAATTTATCGTCACTTTTATCATTCCTTATAAACTTGTACTACTTGTGAAGCATGCTCTGATACCATCTATAACACCCCGAATTTCAAATAAGGATAAATTCGAGATTTCACAGGATCTTTTAATCGATTATGGGTGTCTCAAAGGAATTCCTTTCATACAAAATTTGTATTTTCGACATATGTCAACATACTTCATAAAAAAAAATTATTTCATTCTCTTTTCTTTTTCATCATATCTCTAATCATATGTCGAAATATAGCATTCTTTAACAATTTTTCCTACATATCACACATTTGACAAATCACAAATTTGCAAACACTCTAACATGGTTCATAGAATTAATCCTTTAGTTGCACTCTTCTTTTCAACTATCATGGCAACAATCAAAACAAGTTTATGGTATTCAATTAACTTTACAGAATATTTTTGCAAAAGAATGTATTCCCAACATTTTTCATACAATCAATTATATCTTCACTCATGCATACTAATTCATGACAAAACAAGTCAACATTTCTTTCTCATTACTAATTAACATAAGTTGGGTTTGTTTACTCAATAAAGCAATATTTCATTACATCCAATGCATAGGTTTGTCCTATTTTATCAAATCAAATTCTATATTACTCATTCATTTCTATTAACATGCACATTCAAAAAAAATTAGAAAGTAGGAGACCACCCACCTTTTGTGAAGCTTGAACAATGAAGGGAAAGATGAGACACTTCTTCTAGCTCCAAGACAACTCCTAGCAAGCTCCCTTTCCTTAGCAATGGCTTCCTCTAGCAATTCCTCCAAGCAAAAGGACCCTCTATCTCTTTCTTTTCTTTCTTTCTTTCTATATTGTTTTTTGTGCAAGATAAATGTAGGAAATGGGGCTCTATTTATAGGATTTTGGAAGGGTCTAAAGTGCAAAAATCTCATCCTAATAACTCTTCAAATTTATTTTACAACTCTCCACTTTCCTAACTCCTAAAACCTCCATCTCTTCATCTCCCCACTCTCCACTAACTCAACCTACCAACTCTTCTCCTCCCCTTGCCCAAAAAATGGTCCAAATACATTTGTGTATGCATGCACACATGCATAAACAAATATGAACACATTTCTATAACTCTAAATGTGTACTAATATGTGTAACTTGTCATGTATTAATACATGTTTAACTAAAAATGTGATTTTAATAGTGGGCTTGCTACATGGGCTCATTACTAATTAATTTATTTAATTATCTAGTGGGCTCCTCTCCTAATGGGCTACATTTTAGTTTATAGGTCCATGGATCAAAAGAAAGGCTAAATAAAACTAATGCATGCTAAAAATAGTATAATGAGAGTAGCAAAATGAGAATAAAAATTTGCACGTGCACCATACGTGCAGAAAAAAATTGAAAAATGCATTTTAATCAAAAACAAGGGGAAAATAAATTTTTGTTTTATAAAATAGATTTAAATACATAAAAATAAATAATTTAAACCTATAGAAAATATTATACGTAGTGGTGGAAACACGTAAAAAGCACGTAAATCCCAGGGATTGAAATATTATATTTTAGTTGACTGAAATCAATAAGGCAAATGTATAAATAGTACGAATCCAAAATATGTAGTGAAATACATTACAAAATATACGTGCGTAACACCCAGGGGCAAAATTGTAATTTTCAATTTTGCGGGGTGTTACAATAATATAATCTCAAATAAATCAAGTCTGGACTGTCACGCCCCGCTTCCCAAAACACGGAATACGAGTGCATGATGAAGCCCAACGAATGATTTTAACATCATTCATAAGCTGTAGGATCGACTCACCATCACAAAAAGAATATAACAAAAGATATTTATAACCAAGCATGCATGAATAATTTGTTAGCAGTAGATAGTTTTAAGTCCGGATCAAGTTAAAACTCGGGAACATCAGCCCGTTACAAGTCTTAAGTAGCAAGATTTAACAACTCAAGAAAAATAAATTATCTAAGCAAGTCTTTTCTCCACTTGAAGACTAAAATCTTTGCTCACCAATTCCAGCAGGTAGCTCGTAACCAAAGTCTGCTTAATAAATATAAAAAAAGGGAAACATAGAGAAAACAAGAGAAAATGCCCTTAGTGCAAGTTAGGGCCACAAATAGTAAAAATGTGTACAAGACACATGAAACAAAATTTGGAATCAAGAATATAATAGGGATACAACAAGTAGTGGAAATTTAAGAACTAACTAGCAAGAAGAAAAACTCAAATGACCAGGTTGGGTAACAAATACTAATAGTGGGACAAGTGCTAAGTGAACATGTAAAGGTATCCTACATCAAGTGGCAAGTAACTAGTCTTAAGTCTAGTGTCAAATTGTCAAGTACAAGTATCAAGTTGCAAGTGTCAAGTATTATATTCAAGTATCAAGTATCATGTATCATGTCATCAAGTATCGAGCAAACATGTATCAAGTTCAAGTTTCATATTCAAGTCTTGTGGTTATTACTATCTAGGTAGCACTTTATGCATCCATACTTTTACTACATGGTTGCTACATATAAATCAGTTACGTTTAGGCCTAGTGGTAGAGTCTATAGGGCGGTGTACTCAGGTATCAAGTATAAAGCAAGTCATGCTCATGAATCGGGTAATTATATAACTAGTTCATGTGTCAAGCCATAACAAGACAAGTCATGAATCATATATATACTAGTTCATGGATCAATAATATACTAGTCCATGAATTGATTTATAATATGCTAGTTCATGAATAAAATAATATACTAGTTCATGAATAGAATAATAATATACTAGTTCATGAGACATGTATCAAGTGGGAAACACGGGCCCCCTTCCGAGTACACTTACCTATATTGTCCACTACTATGGTCTTTTCCTTAAACTCCGGCTTGTTACTTTTTATTATGTCTATCAAGCAAGCATGCAAGTGCGCAAAACAAGTCAAGAAATCATAATTATGGACATGGAACAAGTTTGAGATAATTATATAGCATATTCGATGGTCAACACGAATAAAAATATCACGAACAACGAAAATCTCAAATCTGGACAGCACGACATTGCTGTACCAAAACTGTGATTCCCGTTGCTACGAGATAGCAAATGTGGATCCGTCAGAATATCTAGAAACTAGACTCCTACCCGGTTCCAACGCATATAATTGAGGTACATGAAAGTTGTGGAAACATGCGTCAAAACAACAAACTATACTGCTTCTACGTTCAGCCAGGATTTGAGAATCTAAGTTTAGACATGTGAAACAGGGTTGAAACATTACAAATAAATTCTGAGAAAAAATGGGGATGTCCTATAGGGTGTCTAGAAACATCATATGAAATTTCAAGTCAAATTCTAACTGTTAACATAGTTAAATTAATTTGCAAACTAAAAATGTGTGGCAGTTTTGTGAATCTGCGACTACCAACACAGCTGCAATAAAACTGCGATATCTCCTAGACTGTAACTCAGAATTTGAAAATTCTGAAGGCTATCAACATCTAGACATCTAGAGCTACATTTACTTTTCAGGGCTCAGGTTCAGCTTCTAACTTTAAAGGGGTCGAAACAGCAAGTAAAGTTCAGGACAGCAACATATGGGAAGGTCTTTTATACATAAGTTGCATGATAATTGGTTATTGTGAGCCTAGATTAATGTGTGATTCAAATGTGGGTGTAGTGGCTATCAAAACAGCAAGAAAAATTTATTTCTTAACTCAAATGGGTGCAAGATCATCACATACATGCTACAACACACATCTACAAGTCTAGGGTTTCTTAGTCTCATGTGTTCATGTGTTTAGGAGGTAAAATGAGTCCAAGTAGTTGTAATATAATAATAAAATTGTTGTGACTCTTAAGATTATGAAATTTGATGAGGATTAATATTGGATCAACAACGACGAATCAAGGAGGAGTCACAACTACTAATTATTTGCGGTATTTTCAAATTAAACGCTTGTACTAGAACGAAAATTTGTACAAGATGAATACTTGCCTTGATTGGATGTGGGCAAAATCTCCCAAAAGCACGCGCAAAGAATCAACCAGAAAATAGTGAATCCCCATACCAGATCCCGCCCAAAACAGAAAATGGCGATCGGATTTGCTGCGCCCAAAACACGGAACACCGGATCCCACCAATGGGATCCTTTCCTTACACCGGATTGGGGGGCAAAACATGGGACACCACTTCGGATCTTCTGTGCACACAACACCAAACAGCAGAAGAAACTAATCTGATTGCATCTACTTCCTCAACTTCGACAGTAAGAGAGAGGGCGCGCGGGACTGGCGACGACTGCGGCGAGCTCGGGACGAGGCGGCGCAATGAGCGGCAACGACGTCAAGAAGGTCGACGGCGCATGGAGGAACCGGCGGCGTATGCGCGACTGCGGCGATGCCCTGTTCTCGAGTTCGAAAACAGGGAAGCGATGAGTGGAGGATGGTTCGGATGTGAAGACGATGCGACAGAGGTCGATGATGGAGGTGACGGTGAGGCGAGGAGACTGGGGACGACGACGATGGATATGGCGGGGGCGAGGAGGTGGAGAGTTGGGTAATGTCGAAATGGGTTCGGAAGTTGGGTACGGTGGAGGAAGACGACGATGGTGGGGTTGACGAGGAGAGGGAGTCGATGGGTTCGGGGTGTTGCGAGGCGACTGCGGTGGAAGGGAGCGAAGGCAGTGGAAATTTTGGGTTTGGGCGATGGAGAAAGAGACGGGAAAAAAGAAGGAGAGCGGCGGGTTTGTTTAGGTTAGCACAGTAATAGGGGTTAGGGGTTAGGGTTAAGGGTGTTTAGGGTTTAAATAGTTAGGATTTCGGGTTTTTGGGTATTAGGGTATCCGGTTTGAGTGGGATCCAAAAGGAGACTTAGTCAAAAATTAATAAGAAGGGGAATAAAGAGATAAATGATATGAAACAGCTCATCTCTTCATGAAGAAAGACACAAAAGAGTAGGACGGACATACAATTGAATTAGATAAAGGCACCAAAAATTGAGTTAAAACATTATAATGATTTTATTCAAACGGAAACAAAATACAGGATCTCAAATTGATAAAAGAGTACAATGGGACAAAATACAGTATAAAAATACAAATACGGGAAATAGGAGTTACATGGACAGTTAATAATATCCTGGGTCACATTGCCCAAATACAAGAATAAATCAAATACAATTGTTCAAGCAAATAATAGGAAATAATAATAATAAATGCAAACAACTCCAGCACTAGTAACTCATATCACCAACACCTTTTGGTACCTGCTATCCAAAATCTGCAATTCAACAATTGCAGGAAAGATGAAAAAGAAAACAAGTACCCGTCAATTGCAAGTTACGAGCCACTTGTAGTGCAGGATACAAGTACATGGGAAACAGTCTGAATAACAGCGGAAACAAATATATCATGGTATAACACATCAAAAGTAATATCTAATGTGAATCAGTAAAGCGAAGTCAACTAACATGGTATGCTAAAAGTATAGATGCATGTGTCAAGTAACAGTGTCATATGGAAACTAACAGTGTCCAGTAAAGTATCAGATAAAAGTATCATTAGCAGTATGTTCGGTGTATTAGTATAACAGTATAACATTATAACAGTATAACAGTGTAAGTGTAACAGTATCAATGTTATGTTCTTACAGTATTGTGTCTATTACTAACTAGGTAGCACTTCATGCACATGGTTACTACATTCAAACAGTTTCGTTTTAGATTTCGTAGGGGATCCTATAGGACAGTATACTTAGGTATAAGTAACAGTAACAGTAGCAGTAACAGTCAGAACCTAGTGGTCCTCCTCCGATTACACCTTCCTATAGAGAAGTGTGCAGTCAGGTAATCAGTAACAGCAATCAGACAGTCAGAACCTATTGGTCCTCCTTCGAGTACACCTTCCTATACGGAAGTGTGCAGTCAGGTAATCAGTATAACAGTATAACAGATGCTCAGTATGGAAAACAAAGACCCCCTTCCAAGTACACATTTCTATAATTTCCCACTACTAGATCTTTCCCTTAAACTCTGGCTTGATTACTTTTGTTATGGTTATCAACAGACATGATAGTGCATGAAATAGTGTCGAACTAACATGTTATAATCAGCATTAGGTTCAGGGAAACAAATAAACATGCATAGATGATATACAGTCGCATAAACGAGCAAAACATCGTATGTTCATATTCAGGACAACATGATAGTACAGTACTAAAACAGTGATTCCCGTTACTACTGTAACTCCTGTTTTCCCGTATTTATGCTTTTATACTGTATTTTGCTCAATTGTACTCTTTCATCTATTTGAGATCCTGTATTTTATTTCAGTTCGAATAAAATCATTATTTTTGCCTCGACTCAATTTTTGGTCCTTTTATCGAATTCATTTGTGTGCACTTTGTGTCGTTCTTCATGAAGAATTGACTATTTCTCCTCATTTATCTTTTTAATCCCCATTTTGATACATTTTGACCAATTCTCCTGTTGGGCCCTATTCGAAGCGGATACCCTAATACTCTAAAACCGAAACCCTATCTATTTAAACCCTACCCTAACCCTAATCCTAACCCTACACTGTTAAAACCCATCGAAACTGCCGCTACCCCACGTCTCCTACCTCTGCTTCCTTCTCCTTCGATAACAAACCAATCCCCCCCACTACCGATCGTCTCTACCACCTTCGACCTTCACCTCGTCAACCCATAGCACCAATCCTCTACCACCATCATCCTCCGTCACCTTCACCCATCGAACCCACCTCGAAACCCAATCGCCATTACCAAACTCCGGAACCCATTTCGCCATCTCCGACCACTGCACCATCACCTCACCGCCTCCAACTCATCCCCTCGACCACCTCTACACCTCCGTCGCATCGCCACACACCACCGAACCCAACACCCCGTTCCTTCGCTCCACCTCTGTTTCGAACCACGAACAGAGTCGCCGAGCGCGTCACCCTCCTCAGTCGTCGCCGCTCTGTCACCGCCGTGCTACCCCGTCGCCGCGTCGCTCCTCGACATAGCGCCGCCGTCGCAGAACCCCGCCGTCACCAATCTCTCTCTCGCGTTCCCTGATCGTCGAAGAAGAGAACGATGGAAGAAGAAAGGAGGAAAAGGCAGGATCAAATCTCGACCATCGGATCGCATCAAGATCTGTGCAATCGAGCCAGATCTGATCGCTATTCGGTGTTCGCCCACAGCGAATCCCAGATCTGCTGTTCGCTATTCGGGAGGGATCCGCTGCGTAGGAGCGATCCCATTGGCTGTGCTCGCTGTTTGGTGTTCTGGGCGCAGCGAATCCCAAGGTCGCTGTTCGCTATTTTGGCGATCTGGTGTGGGAAATTTTGGCTCTTTTATTAGATCTTCGCTCATGCTTTTGGGAGACTTCGTCCGGGAATTTTCGATCCCAGTTTCTTCAACAAGAGGATCTATTCATCGTCAATCAAGGCAAGTATCTCTTGTACGATTTTAATTGTTCTAGTACAAGCATCCCTTGAAAAATACTACAAATAGTTAGAATTGTGACTCCTCCTTGACTATCGTTGTTGATCAAATAATAACCCTCCGAAATTTCATAATTCTAAGAGTCACAATAATTTCATTGTATTAAACTATAGCCATGTCCAATATGGCTTTGATCTTCTTGGGGATAGCTTCGATTCCTCTTTGGCTGACCATGAAGCCCAGGAATTTCCCCGACGAGACTCTGAACGCACATTTTTTCGGATTAAGCCTCATATTGTGCTTCCTCAGTACATCGAACGCCTCCTGCAGATCGGTCACATGATCATCCCCTTGTATGCTCTTCACAAGAATGTCATCGACATATACCTCCATATTCCGACCGATCTGATTTTGGAAGAATTTTTTGACAAGGCGTTGATAAGTGGCCCCTGCATTCTTCAACCCGAACGGCATCACCTTGTAGCAGTAGAGGCCCTGGTCGGTAACAAAGGAAGTCTTCGGGATATCCGGGGGAAACATGCGGATTTGATTGTACCCGGAGAAAGCGTCCATGAAGCTGAGGAGCTCATGGCCCGAAGTGGCGTCGATAAAGATGTCGATGCTTGGAAGAGGGAATGGGTCTTTAGGACATGCCTTGTTCAGGTCGGTGAAGTCGATACATATTCTCCAGGTTCCGTTGGACTTCTTTACCATGACTACATTGGAGAGCCATTCAGGGTAGTTGACCTCTTGTATGAACCGAGCCTTTAGGAGCTTGTCTACCTCTCCTTTGATAGCTTGTTGGCGCTCGGGAGCGAACTTGCGCCTCTTCTGTTGGACCGGTTTGGACTCTGGTGCAACTGCTGAGGTGGTGGACTAGAAGCTCTTCGGAGATTCCCGGCATGTCGGCAGCGGACCAAGCAAAGAGGTCGCGGTTCCTTCAAATGCAATGGACTATGTCGGAGCATAGGGCAAATGGGAGGGTCTTGCTAATAAAGAACTTTCAGCTCGGATCCTGCTCAGAGAATAGCATTTCGTCTAATTCATCCACCGGCTGCTTCTTGACTGCCCTTGACTTCCCCTACTCCTGTCCGGGTGGGGAATTTCATCTTGAGGTGATATGCCGAAGGAACGGCTCCTAGGGCAGCTAGGCCGGGTCGGCCTAGAATCACATTATACACAGCTGGGACATCAATGACCATAAATTCCATCGGCTCCGTCCGGGTGGTAGGAGTTTTGCCAGCAGTTATGTCGAGGGTGATTACCCCTTCAATAGTTACTGGCACTCCCGTGAACCTATGGAGTGTGTAGCCGGCCGGTTTGAGTCTGTCCTGGGATAGCGTAAGCCCTCGGAAAGCTGCGAGGAAGAGGATGTTAACAGAGCTTCCGTTGTCTACTAGGATCCTCTCCACTTTGAAGTTTGACATATAGAGGTTGATCACGAGGGCATCGCAATGGGGGGTCTTGACCCTTCGAGGTCTTCATCTTAGAATGTGACTGGAACTCCGAGGCCTTTAGGGGGAGGGGTGCCGTGAAACGAATTGACCTCTCGGATGAAGGCCTTTCGAGAGGAGTTGGAGGAGCCTCCCATGGGGCCTCTATGAATGAGATGTAGGATACGCTCTTCCTCGAATTCGGGAGTTTCATCGTGAGGTTCGGGACGCTTGTTAGCCCCCCGAGGCAGAGGAGAGGAGAGATCGGTTCGGTCTTTTGTTCTTACAAATTTGGCCATCTTTCCCCTCTGGATGAGGGCCTCTATCTCGTTCTTCAACGCCTGGCAATCGTTGGTGTCATGGCCATGATCCCGGTGGTAACGACACCACTTCTCTTTGTTTCTCTTCTTGGGAGGGGTGTTCATCCTCGGAGCAGGAGGTATGAACCCTTCCTTCTCAACTTCCATTAGAATGGTAGAAATATTGGCATTGAGATGAGTGAATTTCTCGAACCTAGGGGGAGGGCGGCACTGGCCGTTGTTGTCCTTCTGGAGCTTTTTGGCTCCTTCTCCTTCGGTTGCCTTTCTTTTTGTTCCGGAGGCAGGCCCTTCAAAGCCCGGGAGATATTCGGCTTCTTCGGCCCGTATGTACTTCTTGCTCCTCAGAAAGAGGTCGGCAAAATTCTGTGGGAGCTTCTTGGCAAGGGAGGAGCGGAGGTTAGAATTAAGGATATTTGATTGGAAGGCGGCCGCTGCTACTGACTAGTCGAGGGAGGCGATGGACCTAACCTCCACAGTGAACCTCTTCACATAGTCTCTTAGCTTTTCACCATTCTCCTGCCTGAGTTGGAGTAGCGAGATGATGGTCTTCTCCGTACGTCTGCTATTCACAAAATGGGTGACGAAAAGAGTTTCAAACTGCTCGAAGGAGAATATGGAAGATGGGGCGAGGCGAGAGTACCATTCCCGAGCCGAGCCCTTAAGAGTGGCGGGGAAGGTTTTGCATAGCAAGGCATCGGAAGCTTGGTGGATTAGCATGAGGTTCTTAAAGCTTTCGATGTGGTCCACGGGGTCTGACTCCCCCGAGTAAGTCTCAAACTGCAGGGGTTTGAAACCTACCGGGATAGGCGCCTCCATGATGGTTCGGGAGAAGGGAGGTCTACTCGGGCAGATGGTCCTTCCCCTTAACTCTTCGTCCCTGTCGATTCAGATGATGCGCCTCTCCATCTCGTGGAGGTAGCGATAGAGAGCATTGTCCCTCCGACGGTAGTCAAATGAGCCTCTGAACTCGTCTTCATAGGAAGGGGAGCGGGGGCTATGGCAACGGTAACCCTGCGAGCGGCGAGGACTAGGAATATGCTGTTGGTTGCTAAGATCTGGAGGAGGAGTTACAGACCGCCGACGAGGACATTGGACCCGCGGAGGAGTGGGAGCCCTTTGTGTAACGCCCCGAATCCCAAATACACTGAATTCGAGATGTTCTACAGGATCTTTTCGCTTTCTTTAGTACAGTTTACAGGGAAATTTAAACTTTTCACTTTACAACAGAGTTTATATCATTATTACACTTTTTATTTGCACAGCGGAAGTAAAATTTACAACAATTAAATAAATGTACAACAACATGGTATAATCTTTAAGCATCCATTCCTCTTTAATCCTTAACGTGCCATTTACCTGCATATAAGACTGTGGGTTGTTGTGCAATCTAGCTACCTAAATAAATAGATAAAACTAGACACAAATTATAAACCTCGCAAGTGCACGAATCGTTTGAAGAAGCGTAGCAATAGCAAGGGTCGATCCCACAGAGATTGTAGACTTTAACTTACTAATCAATAAAAAGAATAATAATCATAAAGAGTTGTTTTAAAAGTCTAAAAGAAATAAAAAGATTAAAACTAAATTAAGAAGTGTTGAATCACAAATATTTATGAAGTAGTTGGGTTTAGATTTTCACCAACAGTCAGTAATGCTAAGTCACCTTCTGAACTTCTTCTTATTACTCATGTTTGTTCCCTTCAAGGGCATGGTATCTACTCCTTAAAGTACTGTTTCCCTAAGCCAAGAATTAGGCATGGTATCTACTCTAACTCGTTTCTTTCATTAAGTGTTTAGCAAGGTATCTACTAAGTTGCACTTAAAGAAAACATAAGATCAGTGGAAACGAACAAACACTCAAGGTTCTAGAAATTGGTATCAGATCTAGATCTCTTAAGTTGATTGAACCAGGAACCCCTAAAGATTCCCTTGTTACAAGTTATGAACACGAGATACGGGTCGTCTCAATATGCTCATCTAACAGATTCAGATGGATGATAATGCAAACTTGATATTCTCAAGTTCTGTTCGTCAGTCGACTGGCTCTCACCTCAGTCGACCGCTCTCAGAGCTTTGAGAACAAGTCTGATTACCATCAATCTATACCAATACAATCGGGTTCAATCAATAAGTAAAATAGAAGAATTCAGAAGACTATAGCACTACATAACTACGGCTTCAATCTACCCAACTATGAAGTTTAGTTCCACATAATAATACTTTTATTAATCAACAAGTTCGAATACATGATCAACATAAAAGAATAGAAGGAGAAGAAATAAACTAATGAAATCCGACAATGAGGTCGACTGGCTGTCACACAGTCGACTGCCTTCGAATACTTGATCTCTTCTCTCCTTCCTCGATGCTGATAGAATAATGCCCCTGTTGATGACTTGAACGCTCAGAAACTCTTGTGATTCGGTGGTGGGTGTTTTGGAAGATGATGATCAGAAGCTCGGATCCCCTAAATAATGCTTTCTTTCTGATATTTATAGAATACGGCCAGAGAATTAGGGTTTTCACTTTTTTAGGAAAGTCCTTCTTTAATTGATTTGATGATTTATTTCTTTCTCGTTTCTTCTTTCCTTCCTTATCTGTTAACCACGCCTTTTGCTAATTCCCAGTCTCTAGATTTGGTTTGTTGGAAAATTCGCATAAAATCTGGATTCAAATAGATTTGGAATTAGATGCGGGTGTATCTTTGAATATCTTATCTGTTAACTCCGCCGCATACCAGTCGACTGCCTTGGGTGTAAGTCGACTGGTACTCAGACATCTGTAGCTTCACGATTTCTCGGTCAAGTCGACTGGTGTTTGGGGAAGTCGACTGTGCCGAGGCTTAGCAAACTCTCTGTCCAGTCGACTGGCTGAGACATTAGTCGACTGATCTCTGCTATAGTCTGTATTGGTCTGGAATCTGCTTTGTTTTGCTGTTATCAGCTGTTTCCTATGGAAAAGAGAAAATAAGAGTTAAATACCACATATAGAGCTTTTAAATGTGCATTTATAATAAGATTATTGCTCCTAAATGTGAATATTCTTGTGTTCATCAAATACCCCCAAATTTAGATTTTTGCTTGTCCTCAAGCAAACTAGAATTATGAACAAGGGTATAATAATAATGACAGCCTCAACCACCAAGAGTTCTTATTATGTGGGTACCAACATAGAAAAGTATAAACAATTTCAGATAAAGTAAAATTAAACATACCCACTTTCTCTAGTGCAATTGTTTCTTCACAACTCCAAACTCAACCACACTTGTCATGCAATTAATTATAGTTATAGTATGCAATTACTTAATCTGTGATTATCCCCTTTTCTCTACTACAAACCGAGTAGCAAATTAGAGTTTTTTTTTATTTTTTTTATTTTTTTTTATTTTATATATATATATATATATATATAGTCTCTTCTCTAAAGTTGTCACTTGCCTTTTTACGCGAATGCGAAACATTTGTGATGAATCCACCCGGTTACTCAACAAGTCACAAACTTTAAAGTGCTTTGCATACTCATATTTCAAGTTGCCGTTTGACGTAAAGGTAAACATTGGTGATGAATACCCCTAGTTACTAAGCACCCAAAACATTGGAGTAGATTGACTTTATTCAGATATATATATATATATATATATATATATATATATATATATATATATATATATATATATATATATTTTATCACTCTATTTACTTAAACTCAATTTAGGACTAGATTTAAAGGGAATGATCACCAGAAAAAGCATCACATTTGTTTATTATGTATAATTGCATGACTCATATAATTTTGTATGGAATTTATGAAACTCAACAATCCTAAAGTAAATAAGTATCCTTCTTCTTACTTTATAAGAAATTGTTTATCCTAAAGAAAAAATTCATAAAGATGATAAATATAAATAACCCTAATACCCCCAAACTTAGATGGAACATTGTCCTCAATGTTCGAAAGAAAATGTAAAAATAGGCATGTGTTACCATCTAGTAAGAAGGAGAGACTGAAAAGAAAAGATGAAAATAAAAGATGAATAAATAAAGAAAATAGAGGGAAAGTGTAAATACTCCTCTGAAAGTTGGGTTGCCTCCCAATAAGCGCTGTGTTTTCTGTCTTCAGCTAGACTTGATGAGGTCATGCCATGTATTGAATGGTTTGAAGATTCACATCTTCCTCTTGCGGTTCTATGCTCATCTCTATGTATGGCTTCGCTCTATGCCCGTTCACCTTAAATGTTTGATTCTTTTCTCTGCTATGAACCTCCAATGCGCCATGTGGAAAGACTTTTGTAACAATGTATGGCCCATACCATCTTGACATAAGCTTGCCTGGAAAAAGTCTTAACCTGGAGTTATATATCAATACCTTCTGTCCTTCATGAAACTCCTTTCGTGCTAGCTGTTTGTCATGGTACAACTTGGTCCTTTCCTTGTACAACTTTGCATTCTCATATGCATCATGCCTCAACTCTTCAAGCTCATTTAGTTGCAATCGCCGTTTGTCGCCTGCCTGTTTCATATCGAAATTGAACCTTTTAATGGCCCAATAAGCTTTGTGCTCCAACTCCACTGGAAGATGACATGCTTTGCCAAAAACCAAACGGTATGGTGACATGCCGATAGGTGTTTTGTATGCTGTTCGGTAGGCCCATAATGCATCATTCAAGCGCAGCGACCAATCCTGTCTCCTTGTGTTGACTGTCTTTTCCAAAATGCTCTTGATTTCTCTGTTGCTAATCTCCACCTGCCCACTAGTTTGGGGATGATATGGGGTGCCCACTCTATGTGTGATACCATATTTCTTCATCAAAGAAGCAAATGGAAAATTATTGAAGTGGCTTCCTCCATCACTTATTATTGCTCGAGGTGTCCCAAACCTAGTGAAAATGTTCTCCTGCAAAAACTTGACAACAACTTTGTGATCATTAGTTCTTGAGGGGACAGCCTCGACCCATTTAGACACATAATCCACACCAACAAGTATATATAAATAACCAAATGAGTTAGGAAAGGGACCCATGAAGTCGATTCCCCAAACATCAAAAAGCTCGATCACTTGGATGTTTTGCAGTGGCATTTGATTTCTAGAAGAGATGTTGCCTGTCCTTTGGCATTTGTCACAAGACCTGCAAAAAGAAAAAGCATCTTTAAATACTTTAGGCCAATAAAATCCAGATTGCAATACCTTGAGTGCTGTTCTTTTTGGTCCAAAATGTCCTCCACATGCATATTGGTGGCAATGTTGTAGAATACTCAATTTCTCTTCTTCTGCCACACATCTTCTTATAATTTGATCAGGGCAAAATTTGAACAAATAGGGATCATCCCAATAATAGTGCCTGCACATAGCCACCAGTCTCTTTCTTTCCTGACTTGTCATACCTGGAGGAAAAACACGAGCAGTGAGATAATTTACAATGTCAGCAAACCAAGGAAAACTTGAGTAGTGAGATACCAGTCGACTGGTCCTGTTACCAGTCGACTATCCCGAGGATATGTATATTTCAAATAGATGTTCATCTGGGAAATTTTCATTAAGTGGGAGCACAGTTCTCTCTTCCTCATGCAGTAGTCTGGACATGTGATCTGCCACAACATTGTCGCTTCCTTTTTTATTCCTAATCTCAAGATCGAATTCTTGAAGCAACAGCACCCATCTGATCAACCTAGGCTTAGCCTCCTTTTTAGCAAACAAATATCTCAAAGCAGCATGGTCAGTGAAAACAATAACTTTAGAACCAATTAAATATGATCTAAACTTCTCTACAGCAAAAATAACAGCTAACATTTCTTTTTCAGTAGTGGAATAATTTAGCTGTGCATCGTTTAGAGTTTGAGAAGCATAGTAAATAACATGGGGTTTCTTATTGATTCTTTGACCTAAAACAGCCCCTAAAGCATAATCACTTGCATCACACATGAGCTCGAAAGGATGGTTCCAATCTGGTGCCATGACGATAAGTGCAGAAATGAGAAGATTTTTCAATGTAATAAAAGCATTTGTGCAATTTTCTGTCCATACAAACTCAACATCCTTAGCCAACAAGTCACAAAGGGGTTTGGAGATTTTTGAGAAATCTTTTATGAATCTTCTATAGAACCCTGCATGCCCTAGAAAACTCCTAACACCCTTAACTGTAGTGGGAGGGGGTAGTTTTGATATTATATCTATTTTTGCTTTGTCTACCTCTATGCCTCTTTTTGACACTACATGTCCCAACACAATACCTTGTTGTACCATGAAATGACACTTTTCCCAATTCAGCACTAAATTGCATTCTTCACATCTCTTAAGTACAAGCTGCAAATGGTTAAGGCATTCATCAAAACAAGATCCAAAAACACTAAAGTCATCCATAAATACCTCAATGAACCTTTCCACCATGTCTGAAAATATACTCATCATGCACCTCTGAAATGTAGCTGGAGCATTGCACAATCCAAAGGGCATCCTCCTGTATGCAAAAGTACCAAAAGGACATGTAAAAGTGGTTTTTTCTTGATCTTCTGGAGCAATAGCAATTTGATTATAGCCACTATAACCATCTAAAAAACAATAATGACTATATCCTGCTAATCTTTCTAATATTTGATCAATAAAAGGAAGAGGGAAGTGATCTTTCCTGGTTTCGTTATTCAATTTTCTGTAATCAATGCAAACCCTCCATCCTGTGGTTATTCTAGTCGGGATAAGCTCATTCTCTTCATTTGTCACCACTGTGACTCCATTTTTCTTAGGCACTACATGTATAGGACTTACCCATTTGCTATCTGAGATAGGGTAGATGATGCCAACATCTAGTAGCTTCAGAATCTCTGCTCTTACCACTTCCTTCATGTTTGGGTTAAGCCTTCTCTGTGCTTCCCTGCTTGGTTTTGCGTTGTTTTCAAGGAGTATTCGATGCATGCATTTGGATGGACTTATTCCCTTGATGTCTGCTATGGTCCATCCTATTGCGCTTTTGTGTTCGCGTAATACCCTTAGCAACTTATCTTCTTCCTGTGCACTTAAATTTGCAGTAATTATTACTGGTAGCGTCTGGTTCTCGCCCAAGTGTGCATACTTCAAATGGTCGGGCAACTGCTTAAGCTCTAAGTGTGGAGGTCTCAGTGCAGTCGACTCATCCTGTCCATTAGTCGACTTGTCCGACCTACCAGTCGACTTGTTCAGTCCACCAGTCGACTTATCTGCAGAAACAAAAATGTCATCAGTCACCAATTTTTCAAACACAGGTGCATACTTACCTGAGTATGACTTTGAAGTTTCAAGGTGATGTACTGTCTCTGCAATTCCCCATTCATCGTATTCCTATTCAACATTAGATAAAGTTAGAGATTGTGTAATTATGGCTTGTAGTGGTTCAACGCTATGTACCTGAAACGTTTGATCAACAATCTCCTGCACCACATCAACATTATAGCATTCATGATCATCATGTGGAAATTTCAGTGTATCAAACATTTTAAATTCAACCTTCTCTCCATTTATTTTCATGCTTATAGTACCCTTTTTGACACAAATTTTTATATCATCCGTACTCATAAAGGGCCTACCTAAAATGATTGGTAGAGAAGATGGCATTGAAGAGTCCTCCATGTCTAACACAACAAAATCAGCAGGCAAAATAAAATCGTTTACCTGAACTAGGACATCTTCCAAAATACCTCTAGGTCGTTTGATACTGCGATCCGCCAACTGCAATGTAATGGATGTTGGTTGGAGTTTCCCCAATCCTAGCTTTTCATAGACGGTGTATGGGAGAAGATTGATGCTTGCCCCCAAGTCTAGTAGTGCTTTCTCAAAGAAGTGCTCACCAATCCTGCAAGGAATAGTAAAACTACATGGGTCTTTTAATTTAGGAGATAATTTTCTTAATAAGACGGCGCTCACTTCTTCTGTCAAAGCCACATCCTCCCTAACCTGAAATGTTCTTTTGTGAGTGCAACATTCTTTCAAAAATTTAGCATAAGAAGGAATTTGTTTAATAGCATCAAGTAGGGGGATATTAATTTCTACCTTCCTGAGAGTTTCAAAGATGTCAAATAAATGTTGTTCTTTCTTTTGCTTGACTAACCTTTGAAGGAACGGTGGCACAACTGTTCTTTCTTTTTCACTTACCTTGTTGGACCCCACAATTTTTGATGGTTGTGTTTCTTCTTCTTCTGTGTGTGTTCCAACTTTGTTGTCAATTGTCTTACCACTTCTTAATGTTGTGACTGCCTTGAGCTGTTCTTGGCCTCCAGGGTTTGGTATGGTTTGTGATGGAAGTTCCCCTGCCTTTCGTTCGCTTAATTCTTTAGCAATTTGGCCAATCTGTGTTTCCAACTTCTGAATTGCTTGCCCTTGTTGGTTGCTTGTTTGATGTTGTTGTTGGAGCAATTGAAGAACGGTGGATTCAAAATCCAACTTCTTCTGTTCTTGAACTGGCCTATCAATCCCACTTCCCATTTGGAAGTTCCGTGCATGTCCTTGTGTGAATTGAGTCCCTTGATTATTCTGATTATTGCTCCAGGAGAAGTTTGGATGGTTCCTCCATCCTGGGTTGTATGTGTTCGAGAATGGATTGTTCTTTTGTGGGAACACTCCTTGACCTACATAGTTTGCGTGCTCCTGATCTGTGAAAGAAGACATGGGACATGTATCAGTGGTATGATCTACATGAGAACAAATTGCACAGATTTCATTTGTTTGATTTTTAACTCCACCCATCATCGACATTGCATTAACAAGCATATCAATTTTCTTATTCATGTTTGCCATTTCTAATTGAATGTTATTGCTATTAGAAATTTCGTAAACTCCCTGTTTTTTCGAAGGGCCCCTCCTTGTTGAGAATTTTTGTGAATTCTCGCTGAGTTCTTCAAATAGTTCTATGGCCTCTTCACCGCTTTTCCTCATTAAGATCCCGTTGCAAGCTGAATCCACAATTGCCTTGTTAGTATCATTTAAACCTTCATAAAAAGCTTGTACCTGATCATCTTTAGGCATGTTGTGCGTAGGACACTTGAGAAGTTTGTTCTTGAAATCCTTCCATGCTTCGAAAAATAAGTCTCCATCCTTTTGTTGGAAGAGTTGAATCTCCCTTTTCAGTTGTTTGGTCTTTTGGGCTGGAAAGAATTCTTTTAAGAATTTTGTCGCCAATTGCTCCTATGAATTGATTGATCCTGGTTCCAAAGAATTATACCATAGTTTAGCATTAAGTTTTAAGGAAAAAGGAAACAAAATTAACCTGATTTGTTCTGGGGTAAGCCCTTGGACGCTTTGTGTCCTGCAAAGATCGAAAAAATCTTGTAAATGGAGATGAGGCTCTTCATCTGGTCTGCCACTAAAGTGGGGAACCATACTAAGTAACTGAGGAGATAGATGCATGTTCCCTGTGACATTGGGTTGATACGCAATGCAGGAAGGTTGCTCGATGTTCTTAGGTGTGAATTTGTCCTGCATTGGTACTCGATTGGTTATTTCTTCTGCCATTATTGCTCGTGAATTGATTCTCTGTGCAGTCGACTGGTTTCGTGCAGCAGTCGACTGGTTGGTCGCAATCAGTCGACCTAATCTGTGCAAGGTGCGTTCTGTTTCTGCGTCAATTGGTAGTAGCTCCGGACGAAGTGATCTCCTTCCGTGCATCCACCAAAATCCTGTATCCTAAAAGAAAAATACTAATTAATTATAAGAAAGAAAATAAAAACTTCCTACTGATCTGTAAGTTAAAATACTAGACAATCCCCGGCAACGGCGCCAAAAACTTGTAGTGCAATCTAGCTACCTAAATAAATAGATAAAACTAGACACAAATTATAAACCTCGCAAGTGCACGAATCGTTTGAAGAAGCGTAGCAATAGCAAGGGTCGATCCCACAGAGATTGTAGACTTTAACTTACTAATCAATAAAAAGAATAAGAATCATAAAGAGTTGTTTTAAAAGTCTAAAAGAAATAAAAAGATTAAAACTAAATTAAGAAGTGTTGAATCACAAATATTTATGAAGTAGTTGGGTTTAGATTTTCACCAACAGTCAGTAATGCTAAGTCACCTTCTGAACTTCTTCTTATTACTCATGTTTGTTCCCTTCAAGGGCATGGTATCTACTCCTTAAAGTACTGTTTCCCTAAGCCAAGAATTAGGCGTTGTATCTACTCTAACTCGTTTCTTTCATTAAGTGTTTAGCAAGGTATCTACTAAGTTGCACTTAAAGAAAACATAAGATCAGTGGAAACGAACAAACACTCAAGGTTCTAGAAATTGGTATCAGATCTAGATCCCTTAAGTTGATTGAACCAGGAACCCCTAAAGATTCCCTTGTTAAAAGTTATGAACACGAGATACGGGTCGTCTCAATATGCTCATCTAACAGATTCAGATGGATGATAATGCAAACTTGATATTCTCAAGTTCTGTTCGTCAGTCGACTGGCTCTCACCTCAGTCGACCGCTCTCAGAGCTTTGAGAACAAGTCTGATTACCATCAATCTATACCAATACAATCGGGTTCAATCAATAAGTAAAATAGAAGAATTCAGAAGACTATAGCACTACATAACTACGGCTTCAATCTACCCAACTATGAAGTTTAGTTCCACATAATAATACTTTTATTAATCAACAAGTTTGAATACATGATCAACATAAAAGAATAGAAGGAGAAGAAATAAACTAATGAAATCCGACAATGAGGTCGACTGGCTGTCACACAGTCGACTGCCTTCGAATACTTGATCTCTTCTCTCCTTCCTCGATGCTGATAGAATAATGCCCCTGTTGATGACTTGAACGCTCAGAAACTCTTGTGATTCGGTGGTGGGTGTTTTGGAAGATGATGATCAGAAGCTCGGATCCCCTAAATAATGCTTTCTTTCTGATATTTATAGAATACGGCCAGAGAATTAGGGTTTTCACTTTTTTAGGAAAGTCCTTCTTTAATTGATTTGATGATTTATTTCTTTCTCGTTTCTTCTTTCCTTCCTTATCTGTTAACCACGCCTTTTGCTAATTCCCAGTCTCTAGATTTGGTTTGTTGGAAAATTCGCATAAAATCTGGATTCAAATAGATTTGGAATTAGATGCGGGTGTATCTTTGAATATCTTATCTGTTAACTCCGCCGCATACCAGTCGACTGCCTTGGGTGTAAGTCGACTGGTACTCAGACATCTGTAGCTTCAAGATTTCTCGGTCAAGTCGACTGGTGTTTGGGGAAGTCGACTGTGCCGAGGCTTAGCAAACTCTCTGTCCAGTCGACTGGCTGAGACATTAGTCGACTGATCTCTGCTGTAGTCTGTATTGGTCTGGAATCTGCTTTGTTTTGCTGTTATCGGCTGTTTCCTATGGAAAAGAGAAAATAAGAGTTAAATACCACATATAGAGCTTTTAAATGTGCATTTATAATAAGATTATTGCTCCTAAATGTGAATATTCTTGTGTTCATCATGGGTACGTCAGTTTATTCAACCGACGATCATTATACACGGCCATCCTCTCTATGCCGGAAATAGTATAACTTAATTTTCCATATTTAGCAAACACAAACTTGTCACATTTCAAACTAAAGGGACTACCCTATTGATGTCGTGTTATGATTGTGCACTTAGTCCTTAATGCATTTATTTATGTTACATGACACTAATGCACACTTGTTCGGATTCTATGCATCCCATACTACATAGGTCCGAGGGCAAGCCCTTATTCGTTCTTCATCTTTGTAAGGTTCAATCCCTCGTTATGACATAATCTACTACTGTAACTACGGTAGTGTCTTAAATGTCCTATGATCTATGAGCCCATGTCCAGGCAGCCTGGAGGGGAATCCCACGCATTGACACGACGCATCGAGCTGACAAACTATGGAAAATTCAGCCTCCGCCATGGAACAATGGCACCACCCATAGCCACTCGAACATCCCACAAGCGTCGCCACCGGGACGATAATTCTGGAGTAGCGCCCACGCCATGTCTTGACGCATCAAGCAGGCAGCCTGTGGATCGCTCTCACACCGCTATCCGATGGCCCCCATACTCATGTTTTTCTTCTACTTTCATCACGTCTCCACTATGTACTAATCCTTAGTTTTATCCAAAATCATGAACAAAAATTAAATCTCTAGAGTTAGCCTCTCCACTAACCGAACTTATTCATTCATTTCAACATGACCAATCTTGGTCAAATTTCATTTCATTTCATTTCATTTCTCAATGCCGGGGAAGACTTAGCTACTCTATTTCAATTTTCATTTCACAATTTCCAACTCATAAATACCACATGCTGAGTTCTCATACTCACATGTATATTCTCTTTTCAATTCATGATTCCTAACTTGTTCACAAGTCCATAACTGTACATGAATTTCATGCACTTTATCAATTATCACAACGAATCAAATTTCACTTTATTAACAAACATGCATACTTCATTTCGTTCCACAAATGAGAAATAAATTGCATTAAGTCACACCACCAAGTTTCTTTTTGCCAAATCACTTTCTAATACATCATTGTTATTTATTCTTATAAGCTATACTTTTTCACAAATACATAATCTAGAACCATAGTTCTAATTATATCTTTTGTTCACAAACCATAGTGTATTTCATTCAAATAATGCCCAAATCACTTTTATAAAATTCCTTACATTTTTATGAGAATAACCATATTTTTTTCACAATTTTTGGACATCTAGAAACCCCAAAAAAAATATTTTTTCAAAGATGCCGAGGGTAGAAATCGAACCCAGGCACACGGAGAACAAAGCCAAGAGCACCCACCACTAGGCCGATCTGTGCTAGCGCTATGGTTACGGTTGAGAGCATTAAATGCTCTCGGCCTTCAGTCAAATTGTTTTCAAACAAAACAACTAAAACAATGTTGCATAAGGGATTCGAACCAGTCACCCCCGAGAACACAACCGCACGCAGTGACCGCCTGAGCTACATGCTCAGGTTGTTACAGTACGAATTAAAAAGTTTTTGAATCATTTTGCCACTGTTGTTAAAAATACTCGATGTTCAATTAATCTTTGTTTCATATTGCCTTTGTAGAAGTTACTGAAAAATTCCAGATTAACTTCCCCTCACATGATTTTCATATCAGCATGTATAAAATAATTTTTGTACTAATAAAAATATATTTTTCACCCAATTCAATGAATTTTTCATTATAACTACTATATCTTTCATTTTCGACATTGATTAACAATTAGTCTTCAAATCTTTTTTTATCCAAAATTTCTTATACTAATTCCCTGATATTAATCTTTTATTCAACATACAAATCTATACATTTTTTTTTTGAATTTATCCAACCCCACAATAACTCAAAAATATCTCTTCAAAACATAAATTAGCACTAACAAAGTACTAACTTTTACATACAATTAGTGATGGTAATAAATGTATTTTCTTTAAACCAACATATGCTTCTAGTCAAATCATGTACATCACAAATTATATAACCACATATCAATTAACATGCTCACACATCAAACATTCAAGAAAGTTACTCTTTCAAAAAGCGTGCTCTTTCTTAATCAATTTCATGCTTCCAATTTTCAATTAAACTAGCATCCTTATTAGTATTTTCAAGCATCAATACTAGCATCATTCTTAAGGAAATTTAACCACTATCATTCATTTATTCTAATAAGCATGAAGAATTTTACCCACAACTTAATTTAACAATAGAACCACATGCAAATTGTTCATTAACATACCAATCAATTTATGAACTAACTTTCCATTAAAATGTATTCTTACTAATATTTTCCATGCATCATTTCTAATTAGAAATAAAGAAAATCAAACCCACCTTGTATGGAGAGAAAACAACACAAAAGCAACAATTCCTTGCAACAAGACGCACCTCCTCCTAGACGCTCGCACACACCTCCACGCCCAAGCACAAAAACCGTAAGCTTCCCCTTGAACTAGCCGGCCTTCTTCTCCTTGGGAAAATGCAAGCAATCCCACACAATTCTCTCAATCTTTTTAACTCACAACTATTACTAAATTAGACTATAGGTTTGGAAAGATATAATTGCATATGAATATTAGCCATGGGAGGGGGTATTTATACTAGAAAACAAGTAGAATGAAGGGCTAGGATTGACTAGTTGGTTGTAGGATGGAGGGCCAAGATTAGAGTAGGAGTTATAAAAACTACCCACACCCACATAACCACCTCCATGATCTCCATGACCATTTTTAAATCTCCCTCCAAAAGAAGCAACTGGCCTCCATGGGGAAGTGTGCATTGCACGTGTACGTGTAGTGCACGTGCATGCAACTAGGCCCAAAATTGTACATTTAATTTTGTACAAAAATAAAATAATAATAAAATAGTCTTCTACATGAAAAGTTAAAATAAAAATAGATTAATCCATGGGATTTAGTTTTGGGCCAAAATATTTAAAAATAAATAAATAAATAAAAATACATTTTGGGCTTTAAGAAAAAGGGCTTTAAAATAAGGCTTTCTATTTATTTAAAGAAAGGCTTTTGTACAAAATAATTTGAGAACACATATTTAAATATTTATACACATCTCAATAAAAATAATTCAACCAAAATATTGCACGTGCACACCACGTGCAAAAATAAATAATTTTTCATTAATTGAAAAATCAGGGCATTACACTTTGAGTATTGTTGTTGTTGGGTCGGAGGTTGAGGGCTTGCAAAACAATTGCTTGGAATTGCTGGAACTCGGCACGAGTGATGGGTGCCTCATTGTCCCTCGGATGTTGTCGACCGGCAAGGGAATGAGGTCTTCTCCTATGGTGCTCGGGGGACTCTCTCCGCCCTCTTCGGGTAGGGGACCTTCTGTAGTCTCGGCGGTGAGAAGATCGCTCATTTGGATGTTGCTGGCGGGAGGCTCCCTCTAGGGCCCGTTTTTCATCCAAACGGCAGCGAAGATCCTCATCCTTCTGCCGATTGAGGATGGTATTGCGAAGTTCAGAAGCTCGGAGATTGTGGGAGGCCATAGAATCCGTAGAGGCATTGTGTATTGAGATGCGGTCCTGATGGAGAGGTTGCTTCTGAGGATTAGGACGCGAGGCCCCCGCTCCGGTATTTTGAGGCCCGAGGGGACCCTTAGGGGGTTGCTGATTCTGAATAGGAGGTAGGTCCTGCTGGAGAGGGTCCTCTGCTTGGGGAGAAAGTTGCCCCTGCTGTTGAGCGGGTTGGATAGGGACTTCCTGTTGCTGTTCGACGGGATTGAGTCTACGGTTGGACCCTCTGGATCTTGCTTTCCTAGGAGGCATGGCTGGAGAATATCTAACCAACGGGAAGAGGGAAGGTTGCTATTCATGGTGTTTCCCACAGACGGCGCCAATCTGTTACCGCTAAATCTGGTGTGGGGTTAAACAGACAGTATTTGTGGATTCTTGGAAAACATGAATAGCAAACCTGAACCTTTCCCGCCGGAGTTTGATCGCTGACTCCTGCCGTTCACCTGCAAAAAGTGCGAGACACCGGGGTTGATCGCGGCGACGCACCCTCCGACGCTCAAGTTAGTAATCAGGAATAATTATGAGAGAGCGTAAATTGGCGAAAGATTGATTACCTCTTAACGATGGTGGAGGGGGGTATTTATAGTCGCCTTAGGGATCAGATTAGGAATGTAATCCCTGTGATCAGATAAGGAATGTAATCCCTGTGATCAGATTAGGAATGCAATTCTTAATTCTCAGTGAAAGGATAGATGTGAATCGGGCCGTTGATTAGGACTAATCAAGGACCCTAATTCTATCCTGCTGGACCAGGTTCATCTCGGGTTGAAACCCGTACACAGTTAAGGTGGATCCGTTCGTGGGTTATTTGATCTTTGGGGAGGAGATCCAGTACCCATTTCAGACCCGTTTGTAGGTAAAATTACCATTTTACCCCTAGGCTTTAAGATTCATACTTGATTTGGACGGCTCCGATCTAACCCCATTTTTAGCCATATCAATAATGAAAGTTCATGACATAGTCCATAAATAACCAACAACTGGAAAATATAAATTGTCACGGGTCAAACAAGCCCGGATTACATAAAGAGTTGCAAGAAAATAAAACACAAATTAAAGATAACATGATAACAAAAAACTAGAACACTTGGTCAGCGACACCTTCTGGTAATTCTCCATTTGGACCTGCAAGTATATTAAAACAAAAAGAAAAGGAAAGGGAAACAAGAAGACGCCCGTTAATACAAGTTACGAGCCGCAAGGGGGGTACAAGCTAAGGAAAACAGATGTAAAACAAAACAACAGAAAAATAGGAAAAGATCAAGGAATCGAGAGTAAGGGAAATGCAATATGTAAACATGGTGTGAACAAGGCATTATGAAACTAGTGGCATGTAAAACAAGTAAATAAGTAAACAAATATCAAGTCAATATGAACATGTAACATATAATTGGATCATGCAAGTGCACATGTAAATCTTAAGTTTAATGTTTTGATTCTATCTAGGTAGCACTTCATGCATCCATCCTTTTACTACATGGTTGCTACTTACAATCAGTTGCATTTAGATTTAGTGGTGGGTTTTATAGGTCACATACTCAGGAAAAACATGTACATTCAATATTGTATCGAGATATGTGCAATGTGAAACATGTAGAGTGTAAACTTGTAACGTGAAACATGTAAACTTGTAATTTGCAATCTTGCAGTTTGTAACTTGCAACTTGTGTCGGGAAACCACGAGCTCCCGTCCGAGTATGCTCTTCTATATTGCCCACTACTTAAATCTTTTCCTTATACCCCGGCTTGTTACTTTTATTAATTTTATTAACAAGATCGTAATGCAATGAGGACGATGTCAAAATATGGACAGGGAACAACAAGGAATTTTGTATGCAATATGTTCTAAGTAATGAGATGTGAAACATGTAGTTTTAATGTCATATTTGGGTATAATTTATTATTATGAATATGGGTCCACAATGTTTTAGGGTCATATAAAATAATATTGTAACTAAAAAGTGACTAATTACATGTATAAAACTTAATCAAAAATTAAGGGATAATATAAAACATTCAAATTATTATCAAGGGTAAAATAGTCATTCACACCAACATGTAAAATCCCTAAAAGTAAATATTTTTGCATTTATTTGTGTTCCTGTCATGCATAGGATAACAAAGTATTCACGAACTCATGTGAATACAGGATCGACGGATTAGGTATAGAAACGGGTATCAATTCGACTTATGAATGCGAATTGGAGTCAAAAATAATATACTTAAGTATTTTTACAAGGGGCTTGTACTAGAACAAATAAAATTGTACAAAAGATACTTGCCTTTATTGAAGACGAATAGATCCGATTGTTGAAGAAAATAGGATCGAAATTTCCCAGGCGAAGTCTCCCAAAAGCACATGCGAAAATCAACTGTAGAGTGAAAATTTCCCCACACCAGTTCGTCCAGAACAGCAAACAGCAAGTCGGGATTTGGCGCGACAAAACAGCGAACACCGAACGCAGCAAATCAGATCGCTCCAATGCAGCGGATCTGGCCAGAACACGAAACAGCATCTTCAGATCTGCTGTGGGTGAAACACAGGACAGTGATCAGATCACGCTGAGTGGCACGAATCTTGGCACGATCCTTCGGTCGAGATCCAATCCCGCCCAAAGCCTCCTTTCTTCTTCTTCTTCGTTATCTTCTTCGACGAAACAGAGAGCGAGAGAGAGGGAAGGTGTGACGGTGGTGACTGTGGCGACCAGCCACAGGTGATGGCTTTGACGGCAACGCAACGCTGATGGCGAGGCGCGCCAGGCAGCGATGGCGACGCGACTGTGGTGCGGTGGAAGCGGCACTCTGCTCTCGAATTCGAAAACAGGGAAAGAGAGCGGAGGAGATGGGTTCAGGGTGTTGGTGGCACGAACGGAGGTTGGATTGAGGAGGCGACGACGAGGCGATGAGGCTAAGTGGGTGAGGGAATGGTGGAGTTCGAAAATGGCGTAAATGGGTTTCGGAGGTTGGGTTCGAATGGCGAGGGAGTTGATGGGTTCGAACGTAAGCCCGGAGGATGAAGAAGGCGACGGGGGGTCGAGCGGCAATGGCGATGGGTCGAGCGAGAGTGTGGACGAAGCTTTAGCAATGGCGGGATGGAGGTGGGGCTTTGATGGTTTAATGGCAAAGTTGGAGGTGGGTTTGTTTGGGGTGGTTCGAGATGACGATGGTGATGGTCGAAGTTGGCGACGGGGGTGGGAGAGTCGATGGGTTTGAGGGGTGTCGATCGGGTTGAGCGGAAGAAGACACATGGGATGGAGATGAAGGGGAGTTAGCTCTGATTTTGGGTTTTTGTTTTGTTTTGGTTGGTTTGTTTAGTTTAAACAGAGATGGGGAGAGAGAGTACGGGGAGAGAGAGATATATATTAGTATAATAAAAGTATAGAAATAATATAAAAATAAGGTGTAGAGTGATTTTAGGGGAGGGGGTTACGGGACTACAATTAATAGGCTGATTGTGGAATAGTAAATTGGGGGTTACTTGATTTAGGAGAGATTTTAGGGATCAATTGTTGGATCTGGTCAACAAGAGGGTTTGGGTTAGGGTTAGTGGATCAAGACCCAATAGGGGGTGGGCTTGGTCCATAGGCTCAAAACAATTTAATTATTTAATATAGAATTGGGCTCAAAATAAATAATTAAACCATTGGGTTTAATTTAAACAATTGGCTTGGCTTATTCAAAATAATTTAAATTACTGGCTTATAATAAAAATTTGGGCTTCAAAACATTTCAAATATTAAAACAGTTGAATAATCAAATATTGGGCTTCACAAAATAGTTTGAATAACCTATTAAATTAAAAGAGAATAGTATAATTTAAAATACGGGAAAATACTTGAAAATACAAATTAATGGAAAAGGGGTTACAGATCCGTTCGTGGGCTATTGGGTCCTTGGAGAGAAGACTCAGTACCCATTTCAGACCCGTTTGTAGGTGAAATTACCATTTTACCCCCAAGCTTTAAGATTCGTGCCCAATTTGGATGGTTCCGATTTAACCCCACTTTTAGCCATATCACCCCCAAAAGAAAAATTTTTGACCCAGGGTTCCGGGTCGGTGGCTTCCCTCTACCCTCGAACAATTCGGGGTTTTTAGCTTTGAGGGCTGTAAACCCCGGGTTGTTCGTGGGTAAGAGGTGGGTCGACTGGCAGTCCGAGTACAGAATCATGGCCGAGAGTCTCGGACCGGTGGCTCCCCTGCCACCCGCTGACAATTTACGGTTTCGGCTCCAAGGCTGCTAACCCCGAGTTGTCAGTGGGTGAGAGGTGGGCCGACCCGAGGCTCGGGACTCGGGGTGCTTGCCGAAGGCAAGCATGATAAATCCGATAATGTCAACATTTTGGAGCAATATCTGAAGGCAATTTGTAACACACCGCAAAATTTGAAATTACAATTTTGCCTTTGTGTGTTATGCACGTGTATTTTGTAACGTGTTTTCATCCCGTATTTTGATTATCGACTATTTATTTATTTTCTATATTGATTTTTACCTTACTTTAAGTCAACAAAAATATAATCTTCATATTCTACGTGCTTTTTACGTGTTTTGATGCACGTGTTTCAACCACTACGTATAATATTTTCTATAGGTTTAAATTATTTATTTTTATGTATTTAAATCTATTTTATAAAACGAAAATTTATTTTCCCCTTGTTTTGATTAAAATGCATTTTTCGATTTTCTGCACGTATAATGCACGTGCTTTCTACGTGTTGCGATTTCATCATGAAATACACAAAATTAGTAAATATATTTTTCTTATATTGTTTTCGATTATATTTAATAATTTTTCATCAATAAAATTAATTTTTCGCATTTTGATATTTTACGTGCGATGCACGTGTTTCCTACGCACGTAGTAATTACGTCATAGAATGTATACATTAATAAATAATTTTTCTTATATCGCATTGGACAATTTTTCCGTTGATAAAGTCAATTTTTGTATTTCGGTATTTTACGTGCGACACACGTGTTTTCGGTAAACGCATTTGTTTTTCAAAATAATTTCGGAATGTGTGTAATACCCGTGATTTTCAAAAATAATATAAAGTAGCAATATATATATATATATATATATATATATATATATATATATATATATATATATATATATATATATATATATATATATATATATATATATATATATATAGTGTATATCATACTATATGAAGTATGCAGGTTGGCATTTGGCATATGACTTTGTTTTGTGATAAACAAAATGAATGGGGTATTAAAATGGGAGTTGGGGGCCCACGGTAAAGGGAGAAACAACTTCTGTGTGTGATATGATCTTGGTTGATTCGGTCAGCATCCAGGGCCCACCTTGTTAATATTTCGGAGTTAGCAGGTGTATGTGTGCTTGCACATTTTTGTACACCATGTGGCCGGGTTACTCTAGGAGAATAGGCCGGTTTTGGGTTTTTAGTGAGGGAGAGATTAATGAGAGGAGGGGAAAGGTTGTAGGTTATGAGAGTTAGAGTTGTGAAGAGTGGGGAGGTGAAGAGATGGGGGTTTTAGGAGTTTAGGACTTGAATGGTTAAAAAAAATTAATTTAGTGATTTATTAGGTTGTGAATTTATGCAATATAGCCCCTAACATAGACCTATAAATAGCACCTCTCTTCTTCTCATTTCACACACTAAAAGAAAACAAATCAAGAAAAAGAAAGAAAGATAGAAGAGAGTAAGAAGGGTATTGTGCTTGGAGGTTCTCTTGCTTGGAGCTCTTGCTAGGAGGAGAAGAGGACTAGGAGTTGCTTGAGAAGCTAGGAGCCATTCACTTGTAGTTTTCAACCTTCAAACGAAAGGTGGGTTCTCATGCTTTCTAATTTAGAACTATGCATGCTAGTAATTATAGATGAATAGTATAGAAATTTTGATTATGATAAGTAGAACAATTTATGCTATTGGATGTGGTGAATCATGTTATGATTAGTAGATTAAATTACAACTTGTTAGTTGATAAATGAGAAAAGAATTTATTATTGCCATGCACTAGTATACATGAATCTAGAGATTTTGATAATTGTTGAGTTTTCCTTTTTAATAAGAAAATACATTTTTGGTAAAGTGAAATTTGATACTATGGGACCCATTTGATTGTTCATAAAAGATCTAATGTGCTATTTTGATTAAATTGAGTAAATACAAATTCATGCTTATTAATAGGGAGAAATAAATTATTGTCTAAAATATGAGATTTTTCTAATCTATAAGTTTCTGTTAGTAAGTAAATTTCAGTTTAAATTTTACTATTGTAGACTAATGAGAAGATTAGATTAAAAGAAGAATCAAGCATTTGGAATGAACAAAATGACAGAAAGTTTGGACAAAAGATTAGTTTTGTTTCTCATGCCAAGTAGTTACAATGGACTAACTGGCTAGTTGGGGGTCCTTAAGAACATCACTGTAGCTCGTATGGAATCAGAGGTCCCGAGTTCGAACCATACGTTCCCCTTTTTCTTTTTGTTTTGGTTAAAATTAAACTACAGCCCGAGATTGATATTTCAGAAGTTAAATCCTTCTCTGTGACAACCTAGTCACAGTGGACTATTGGTTAGCGGATTAATACTTGGGCCTTGGCTGTTCAATCACGGGATCAAACCCCACCACCTTTTTATTTTTATTTTTTGGGTCCGTTGAAACTAAACCTGCAATCTGATAGCGAGTAGGTCAATTTGGTAAATAGTTTCGAAAGTGGGTCAGTTTGGTAAAAACTTCCGTGGGAACTAGATCTGTAATTTTGATAGTGAGTAGGTCAATTTGGTAAATAGTTTCGAGAGTGGGTCAGTTGGGTAAAAACTTTCAAAAGTGTTTCATTTTGGGTAAATTTTAGTATTCATAAAACATAAAACATAAATGAAGAATTTATTCTTAAAGATTGTTTTTGTGAGTTTTAACGAGGATTTGAGATAGGAAGAAAAATAAATGACTACAAAAGTATTAGTAAAGAGCATGATTTTTTTTATTTACAAAATAATGATTTAGGGTGAATTGAAATCTCTTTATTTCTAGAAATGCAATATGGTTGAGTTATGTGACTTTTGAGATCATGAAAGATTTTGTTGTGAATGAGTAAATCATGTTTAGTGCTAAAGATGAGACATTGAATCGTGTTAAAATGAGACATCGTATGAATTTGAAATTGTGAATGAATTATTATTTATTATGAATAACTAGATCATGAATTGAGACAAGTTATTGATCATTTGTGAATAATTTGAAAGATGAAAATATCTAGATTTAAGACATGATTATTAAGGGGTATATGTACCCATATTTCTTGTGCATGAAAGCTTATGACTTTGAGTTAGTAAGACCTCGGTACCGGCATTATTGAAATAAAAGAATGTTGAGTTGTGATTTTGAGATGTGGTTATGGAGCCATCTCGTATTTGTTGACTAAGTCCGGTAGGAGGTAACAACTAATTCTACATGCGGAGATTATTCATGTCTTGAACTTAGGAAAATTTAGGCACATAAGTGAAGATGTAGTAAACTTAGGGAAACGTAAGTGGGGTGCTCTATATAGTTGTTGGTGGACTCCAAGACTATAGACCCAGTTGGTGGACTGAGGTTGCTCTGTGGGAGACGGATTATTATATTTTAGTCCGGGACTATGAGGACGGGTCAGCGGTGGACTCCGGGATCTTGAGTAGTCGGACGGATGGATTTTTGTGTTTACCGTCTCCAATGTATATATATATATACTGGGCTAGAGGGTCACATACGGGACGGTTCGTACGATGTGGAATCTGTTATAACAGCTGTTGGTGGACTCCAAGGCTGGGATTCACATTCGTGGAATAGTCTGAACTTTGTTTTGCTACCGGGTAGTTTTCATGGCGAGGGATCGAGCCCTTTATTGTGGAGAACGTAGGCGCTTGCCCTCGGACATATGTAGTATGGGATGCATAGAATCCGAACAAGTGTGCATTAGTGTCATCCTAGTATAGAAATGTGTGCATTAGGCATTAAGACATGACATACACTTATGTTTAGAATAATCACTTTTGACACTTTATATGTTCATTCAATCTTTTTGTGATTTGTTAAAGTATGAGATCGTTATACTATTCCCGGCATAGAGAGGATAACCGTGTATAACATTTCGTCAGTTGTAAGTAACTGACGAGCCCACAGATTAACATGCAGGTAAAGGATCATTCATGGAGTTATAAAGTGAATATGATGTTGCTGTTTAGAAGTTAAAGATGTTGCAAATGATGTTAAAGTAATACAAGTTGTTTTTCATTATTGTAATCTTTCAGTCTTCCGCTGTGTAAAAACCAAGTGTAAAGAAACTCTGATGTATTGTGAATAAAAAGTTTTTAAATTCCTTGTAAAATTGTACGAAGTGAAGTAAAGATCCTGTGAAATCCCGAATCTATCCTTATTTGAAATTCGGGGTGTTACACAATTAGACAGTTAAACTCTCTATATGTGGTAATTTACTCTTCTTTTCTCTTTTTCATAAGAAACAGCCTAAAAGCAACTAAACGAAGCAGATTCAAGACTAATCCAACACTGTGAGGATGATACACTGGAATGAAGAACCCTAAGTTTGCATCAAAGCATTTGATAGAAGCTGCAGAATACAGTTGACTGGTCCCTCAACGACAGTCAACTGAACAGAGGAGGTTGAGTTTCCGAAGCTTCGTAGTACAGTTGACTTACTCCAAAAGACAGTCGACTTGACTGACTGGATTTGAATCTCTAGAATTCGCGGTTCAGTCGACTGATTCTAACACCAGTCGGCTGAACTGGCATTCAACGGGAATTAGAGATAAGATCAGTTGAGAGACACCCTCATCCAAATCCGAATCAAAGTGAGATGCCAAAATTCAGGAAACAAATATTGGATAACTGCAAATAACAACTTTCCAACAATCAAGTTAGAAAGCGACTCAATCCATATCCGATGCGTGAAGAGATAGGAAATCTGGAGATTAAGATCTGCAGATAGGGGCAAGAGAAACTATAAGAAGAGGGGAATACACAGTCTAAAGAATATATCATCAGATCGGATCATCAATCATAGACATCAAATATCGAAGAAGAGAGGAGATCAAGTGAACCTGAGGCTGATTGGTTTCAAGCAGAACATCATACAAATCAGAGTTTCTTCCTTTCTCTCTTTAATTTTTGTTCTTGTTTAATTCATTAGAGTCATGTATTCAAAACTTTTAGTCAATAAAAATTGTATTATGTGCAACTAATTTCATTGTTGGGCTGATTGAAACCTTAGTCATGTAATGCTTATAATCTTCTAAAACACTACTTCATCACTTATTGATTAAATCTGGTTTTTCTTGATCAAATTTATAATATAAATTAAACTTCTGTTAGAAAGTTCGCAGAATCAGTCGACTGACATCTAACGACAGTCGACTGATCTGAAGAACCTTACGTGATTAAGTTTGCTTATTATAAAACTGACTCTATTATATGAGTATAGAGATGATCAATATCTTATGCTCATGACTTGTAACACAAGAATCATTTAGGTTCTTGGTTTAATCAACTTGGAGGATCTAGATTTGATACCAACTTCTAGAGCTTTGAGTGTTTGTTAATTTCCATCGTTCCTATGCTTTCTTCAAGTGCAACTTAGTAGATACCATGCTAAATACTTAAGGAGAGAAACGAATTAGAGTAGAACCATGCCTAATTCTTGGCCTAGGAAAATCTTAAATTTAAGGAGTAGATACCATGCCCTTAAATGAACAAGCATGAGTGATCAGAGGAGTGTAGGAAGGTGATTTAGCATTCGTGACTATAAGTGGAAATCAAGCCCAACTAATTCAATAGATAATTTTTGTGATCCTACTTGATCTAGATTTTAATCTCTTTTCCTTTCAAGACATTCGTTTAGAACAAAACTTTATGATAAGCATTTGTTTGTTTTGTTGATTAGTGAGTTAATGACTACAATCTCTGTAGGATCGACCCTTGCTTTTCACTACGCTTCTATAAACGATTCGTACACTTGCGAGGTTTTAATTTGAGTCTAGTTTATCTATTTATTTAGATAGCTGAGACTGTACAACAAGTTTTTGGCGCCGTTGCCGGGGATTGTTTAGTATTTTAACTTGCAAATCAATAAAAAAATTTCTTTTTCTTTACTTATTAATTGTAAATATTTTCTTTTAAGTTACATGACTTTGGTGTATGCACGGGAGACGATCACTTCATCCCAAGCTACTACCTATTGACCAAGAGATTGAGCACACTTTGCACAGACAGAGTCAGATCAGTCGACTGTCATCGGGGTGCAAGTCGACTGTACAGCGAACCATTCCAAAAGCAATAATAGGTGAGGAAGTACCAAATCGAGTACCAATGCAGGACAAATTCACTCCGAAGAATATTGAGCAACTTTCTTGCATAGCTTATCAACCTAGTGTCACAGGGAATATGCACCTATCACCTCAATTACTCAGCATGGTTCCCCACTTTAGTGGCAAACTAGACGAGGATCCGCACCTCCATTTGCAAGATTTCTTTGATCTTTGCAGACACAAAGCATCCAAGGGCTTACCCCTGAACAAATCAGGTTAATCTTGTTTCCATTTTCATTCAAACTTAATGCTAAATTGTGGTATAATTCTTTGGAACCAGAATCAATTCAGTCATGGGAGCAATTGGCAACAAATTTCTTGAAGGAATTCTTTCCAGCTCAGAAAACCAAACAACTAAAAAGGAAAATTCAACTCTTCCAACAAAAAGATGGCGATTTGTTATTCGAGGCATGGAAGGACTTTAAGAACAAACTTCTCAAGTGTCCTACGTACAACATGCCTAAGGATGACTAGGTACAAGTATTTTATGAGGGTTTAAATGACACTAACAAAGCAATTGTAAATTCAGCTTGCAATGGAATCTTGATGAGGAAGAGTGGTGAGGAGGCCATCGAGCTATTCGAAGAACTCAGCGAGAACTCACAACAATTCTCAACAAGGGGAAGGGGATTTGCGAAAAAATAGGGAGTTTACGAATTTTCTACTAGTAATAACATGCAATTAGAATGGTAACCATGAACAAAAAAATTGATATGCTTGTTAATGCAATTTCGACATTAGGTGGCGTAAAAAACCAAACAAAAGAGATTTGTGCAATTTTTTCTCATTCTGATCATACAACTGATACATGTCCAATGTCTTCTTTCACAGATCAGGAGCATGCGAACTACGTAGGACAGAGAGTGTATCCACCCAAGAACAACCCCTTTTCAAACACGTACAACCCGGGGTGGAGAAACCATCCAAATTTCTCATGGAACAATAATCAAAACAATCAAGGCACTCAAATTGCACAAGGGCATGCACGGAACTTCCATATGAGGAATGGGTTTGATTGGCCAGTGCAAGAACAGAAGAAGTTGGATTTCGAATCCACCGTTCTTCAATTGCTCCAACAGCAACATCAAACAAGCAATCAACAAGGGCAGGCCATTCAAAAATTGGAGACCCAAATTGGTCAAATCGCTAAGGAGTTAAGTGAAAGAAAGGCAGGAGAACTCCCATCACAAACTATACCAAACCCTAGAGGACAAGAACAGCTCAAATCGGTGACAACCCTAAGAAGTGGTAAGGTAATTGACAGCAAGGTTGGAACACACGCAGACGAATCAGACAAAATCAGGGACGCACAACCATTAAAATCTTTGGGTTCCAACAAGGTAAGTGACAAAGAAGGGGTAGTATTGCCACCATTCCCTCAAAGGTTAGTCAAGCAAAAGAAAGAACAACATTTATTTGATATCTTTGAAACTCTCAGAAAGGTTGAAATCAATATTTCCCTACTTGATGCTATTAAAAAAATTCCTTCTTATGCTAAATTTTTGAAAGAATGTTGTACTCACAAGAGAACGTTTCAGGTTCGGGAGGATGTGGTTTTGACAGAGGAAGTGAGTGCTGTATTGTTGAGGAAATTACCTCCTAAGTTGAAGGATCCAGGTAGTTTTACCATCCCTTGCAGGGTTGGTGAGCATTTCTTTGAAAAAGCACTGTTAGATTTGGGGGCAAGCATCAATCTTCTTCCATACTCTGTTTACGAAAAGTTAGGATTGGGGGAACTCAAACTAACATCCATCACCTTGCAGTTGGTTGATCACAACATTAAGAGACCTAGAGGTATTTTGGAAGATGTCTTAGTTCAGGTAAATGATTTCATTTTGCCCGCAGATTTTGTTGTTTTGGATATGGAAGATTCTTCAATGCCATCTTCTTTACCTATCATCTTAGGTAGACCCTTTATGAGTACTGCTGAAAATTTGTGTTAAAAAGGGCACTATAAGTATGAAAATAAATAGTGAAAAGATTGAGTTTAAAATATTTGATGCACTAAAATTACCACACGATGATCATGAATGTTATAATATTGATGTGGTTCAGAAGATTGTTGACCAAACATTTCAGGTACATAGCATCGATCCACTACAGGCCACAATTACACATTCTCTAACACTATCTCATGTTGAACAGGAACATAATGATTGGAGGATTGCAGAGACAGTACACTACCTTGAAACTCCAAAATCATATTCAGGTAAGTTTGCACCTGTGTTTGAGAATATTGTGCCTAATAACACTTTTGTTATTGCTGTTACCAGGACACCAGACGTGGAGCTAAATCTGCTACCTGAACACTTGAAGTATGCATATTTGGGTGAAAACCAGACGTTACCTGTGATAGTCGCTGCAAACTTGAGTGCGCAGGAAGAAGAGAAGCTGCTGAGAGTATTGCGAGAACACAAGGATGCATTAGGGTGGACCATTGCAGACATCAAGGGAATAAGTCCATCCAAGTGCATGCATAAAATACTTCTTGAAGACAATGCAAAGCCTAGCAGGGAAGCACAGAGAAGGCTTAATCCACACATGAAGGAAGTGGTGAGAACAGAGGTCCTTAAGCTACTAGATGTTGGCATCATCTACCCTATCTCAGATAGCAAATGGGTGAGTCCTATACATGTAGTGCCTAAGAAAAGTGGAGTCACAATGGTGAAGAATGATGAGAATGAGCTTATCCCTACAAGGATGACCACATGATGGAGGGTATGCATTGACTATAGGAAACTGAATAACGAAACCAGGAAAGATCACTTCCCTCTTCCTTTTATTGATCAAATGTTAGAAAGATTAGCAGGATATAGTCATTATTGTTTTTTAGATGGTTATAGTGGCTATAATCAAATTGCTATTGCTCCAGAAGATCAAGAAAAAACCACTTTTACATGCCCTTTTGGTACTTTTGCATACAGAAGGATGCCGTTTGGATTGTGCAACGCACCAGCTACATTTCAGAGATGCATGACGAGTATATTTTCAGACATGGTGGAAAGGTTCATCGAGGTATTTATGGATGATTTCAGTGTTTTTGGATCTTGTTTTGATGAATGCCTTAACCATTTGCAGCTTGTGCTTAAAAGATGTGAAGAATGCAATTTAGTGCTGAATTGGGAAAAGTGTCATTTTATGGTACAACAAGGTATTGTCTTAGGACATGTGGTGTCAAAAAAAGGCATCGAGGTGGATAAGGCAAAAATTGACATCATATCGAAGCTACCCCCTCCTATTACAGTCAAGGGTGTAAGGAGTTTTCTTGGACATGCAGGGTTTTATAGAAGATTTATAAAAGACTTTTCCAAAATATCCAGACCCCTTTGTGGATTTTTAGCTAAAGATTTTGAGTTTGCATGGACAGAAGAATGCACGAATGTTTTCGTTACATTGAAAAATCTTCTTATTTCCGCACCCATCATCATGGCACCAGATTGGAACCATCCTTTCGAGCTTATGTGTGATGCAAGTGATTATGCTTTGGGAGCTGTTTTAGGTCAGAGAATAAATAAGGTACCCCATGCTATTTACTATGCTTCTTGAACTTTAAATAATGCACAGCTTCATTATTCCACTACTGAAAAAGAAATGTTAGCTGTCATTTTTGCTGTAGAGAAGTTTAGATCATATTTGATTGGACCTAAAGTCATTGTTTTCACTGACCATGCTGCTTTGAGATATTTGTTTGCAAAAAAGGATGCTAAGCCTAGGTTGATCAGATGGGTGCTGCTGCTTCAAGAATTCGATCTTGAAATTAGAGACAAGAAGGGGAGTGACAATGTTGTTGCAGATCACTTGTCCAGGTTACTACATGATGAAGAGAGAAATGTGCCCCCACTGAATGAAAACTTTCCAGATGAACACTTATTTGAAATAAATATACAACTTCCGTGGTATGCAGATATTGTCAATTATCTCACTGCTCATGTTTTTCCCCCAGGTATGACGAGTCAAGAAAGAAAGAGGTTGGTGGCCATGTGCAAACACTATTATTGGGATGATCCTTACTTGTTCAAATTCTGTCCTGATCAAATTGTAAGAAGATGTGTGTCAGAAGAAGAGAAAATGAGTATTCTGCAACATTGCCACCAATATGCCTATGGAGGACACTTTGGGACAAAAAGAACAGCACTTGTGATGCTTTTTATTTGCCTAATGTATTCAAAGATGCTTTTTCTTTATGCAGGAGATGCCAGAGGACAGGCAACATCTCTTCCAGAAATTAAATGCCACTGAAAAACATTCAAGTAATCGAACTTTTTGATGTATGGGGAATCGACTTCATGGGTCCTTTTCCTAACTCATTTGGTTATTTATATATTCTTGTGGGTATGGATTATGTGTCTAAATGGGTCGAGGCTGTCCCCTCAAAAACTAATGATCACAAAGTTTTTGTCAAGTTTTTATAGGATAACATCTTCACCAGGTTTGGTACATCAAGAGCGATAATTAGTGATGGAGGTAGCCACTTCAATAATTTTCCATTTGCTTCTTTGATGAAGAAGTATGGGATTACACATAGAGTGGGTACTCCATACCATCCTCAAACCAGTGGGCAAGTGGAGATTAGCAACAGAGAGATCAAGAGCATTCTGGAAAAGAGTAAATACAAGCAGAAGGGATTGGTCTCTACGCTTGAATGATGCTTTATGGGCATACAGAACTGCATACAAGACGCCCGTTAGCATGTCACCATATCGACTGGTCTTTGGAAAAGCATGTCATCTCCCGGTGGAATTGGAACACAAAGCTTATTGGGCTATTAAAAAGTTCAATTTTGATATGAAACAAGCAGGCGAAAAAAGAAGATTGCAGCTGAATGAGCTCGAAGAATTGAGGCATGATGCATATGAGAATGCAAAGTTTTACAAAGAAAGGACCAAGATATACCAATGCAAACAGCTGGCAAGGAAGGAGTTTTATGAGGGACAGAAGGTATTAATATACAACTCGAGATTACGACTCTTTCCGGGCAAGCTGATGTCAAGATGGTATGGTCCGTACATTGTTACAAAGGTCTTTCCACATGGAGCGTTGGAGGTTCATAGCACAGAGAAAAATCAAACATTCAAGGTGAACGGGCATAGGGCGAAACCTTATATTGAGACGAGTTTTGAGCCGCGAGAGGAAGATATAAATTTTCAAACCATTCAATACATTGCATAAACTCGTCAAGTCTAGCTGAAGACAAGAAACGCAGCGCTTATTCGGAGGCAACCCAATTGTCAGGGAAGTTCTTACACTTTTCTTTTTATTCATTTCTTTTTACTTCGTTATTCACCTGTTATTTCATTTTCTTTCCTTCAAACTAAATGGTGACACATGCCTATTTTAAGTTTTTGTTTCAAACATTGAGGACAATGTTCCATCTAAGTTTGGGGGTAGTTATTCACATTTAGAGTCTCTTGATTATTTTGTGTCCTTTCTAACAACAATGATAAGAACATGAGCTCAGTTACTATAAGTAGAGAGTGGAGAATAAGTATTAAGTGTGGTCTTTATCTTTAAAAATGTTAATAACTTATCATATGGATCATACTTGAAACTTTTATTCATTTGGTCATGTCAATTCGACGAATTTTGAAGGAGAATAGCAAGTTCAACTGTGGGTAAACTTAAATACACAAATTGTGAGTTTTGGGCCTTATATGTTTTCTGAGAGAGTCATACACTTGAAGATCTCAGTTGACTGCATGTATCTTGAGATGAACTAGAACTTGTTCTTGCTACTTTTCGAAACTTATTTTGGTTCTTGCATGAAAACTTGGAAATGATTAAGGCACCTAAGATTCTATCACCAAAGACAAATAGCCTACCCAACGTCAATTATTCATTAGTTGCCCCTTTGAAGCCTATAAAAGCTTTCTTTTTGTGAGACACATCATCCTTAACCATACCTAGATAAATAGGTTACCTTACTTATATCTATTGAGTTAGTAGAGCAAGAATTGTAAAAGAGATGTGGCATGTCAAGGTGAGGGGTTGAAATATAAAGAAAAGTTGGAGGATTTGTCTTAAGAAAAAAATGAAAGTTGTTCATCAAATAAAAATTGCTGAGTTGTGGATGAGTGAAAGGTGTTAGTAGAAATAAAGTATAGGCCTGTGATATATGGCCTCATACTTTTAGTGTAAAAAAAAAAAAGGAAAAAAAAAAGAAAAAAAAAACAGAGAAAAAGAGAGAAAAAGGGAAGAAAGATAATCTCTTAGAACAATACAAGTTGCTCTACTAATTCTTTAGAAATTTTGTATTCCTTTTTTCCCGCAATTGTTTAAACCCTCACCCATGGCCCCATTACAACCTATATAAGACTTTTTGATCCAGGTATTGTGCAAATCAATGGTGTGAAGATGTAGTAGCAAGATCAAGCATATTGTTTCGTTCAAGTAATGAATATTTGTCAAGAGATCTAATTTGAAATTTCCATGATAATGAGAGCTATATTTTTTTGGGAGTTTATGCCATGGTGAAATTTTGAAGTTGAAATATAGTTGAGCTTGCTAACCTTAATCATGATTATGTTGCAGAGGCATTGGCCATCCTATTTATTGATATTCAAGTTGTGTATTCTTGTGAATAAGTGATTAACATTTGAATTAAAATATTTTTAGACCTATCTTAATGCTTGTTCTAACCTTGACACTAAAAGTAGCAAGTTCTCTGAGGTAAATGTTGGGAGGGGTCAAGATGTTCAAGCGATGCTTGTAGTTTTATTTTGCTTGAGGACAAGCAAAAGCTAAGTTTGGGGGTATTTGATAAATCCGATAATGTCCACATTTTGGAGCAATATCTGAAGGCAATTAGACATTTAAACTCTCTATATGTGGTAATTTACTCTTCTTTTCTCTTTTTCATAGGAAACAGCCTAAAAGCAACTAAACGAAGCAGATTCAAGACTAATCCAACACTGTGAGGATGATACACTGGAATGAAGAACCCTAAGTTTGCATCAAAGCATTTGATAGAAGCTGCAGAATACAGTCGACTGGTCCCTCAACGATAGTCAACTGAACAGAGGAGGTTGAGTTTCCGAAGCTTCGCAGTACAGTTGACTTACTCCAAAAGACAGTCGACTTGACTGACTGGATTTGAATCTCTAGAATTCGCGGTTCAGTCGACTGATTCTAACACCAGCCGACTGAACTGGCATTCAACGGGAATTAGAGATAAGATCAGTTGAGAGACACCCTCATCCAAATCCGAATCAAAGTGAGATGCCAAAATTCAGGAAACAAATATTGGATAACTGCAAATAACAACTTTCCAACAATCAAGTTAGAAAGCGACTCAATCCATATCCGATGCGTGAAGAGATAGGAAATCTGGAGATTGAGATCTGCAGATAGGGGCAAAAGAAACTATAAGAAGGGGGGTGATGAACTCAAGAATATTCACATTTAGGAGCAATAATCTTATTGCAATTGAACATTTAAATGCTCTATATGTGGTATTTTACTCTTCTTTTCTCTTTTTCATAGGAAACAACCAAAAGCAGCAGAACGAAGCAGATTCCAGACTAACACAGACGGAAAGGATGATATACAGGGAACTGCAGTGCAACAGTCGACTGGCTCTTCATCAGTCGACCGGACAGAGAGATTACTAGGGGCTCGGCACAGTCGACTTGCCCCAACATCAGTCGACTTGACTGAGGGATCATGAAGCCACAAATGTCTCACCACCAGTCGACTTACGCCCAACACTAGTCGACTGGTAGGCGGCGGAGTGAAAAGATAAGATCCATCCGCATCTAGATCCAAATCTATCTTAACCCAGATTATATGCGAATAACAATTTCAACAACAAATCAAAGCTAGATACAAGGGATTGTCAAGAGCACGTGGTTAGCAAATAAAGAAGGAAAGAAGAGAACTTTCCTGAAAAAGTGGCAAACCCTAATTCTTGTGCTGTGTTCTATAAATATCAATCAAGAGGCATTATTTTGCTCTCTCTTCCGATAGACCACCAGCCGAATCACAGAGTTCCAGAATCATCACGACATCAACCAAGAGCATTAGTCTATCAGCATCGAAGAAGGAGAGAGGAGATCAAATACTCCAAGGGGAACAAGGCAGTCGACGGAAGTGACAGCCAGTCGACCTATTTGCCAGACTTCATCAGTTTATTTCTCCTCTTTTCAGTTCTTTTATGTTAATCATGTATTCGAACTTGCTGATCAATAAAAGTCTAATTATGTGGAACTAATTTCATAGTTGGGTAGATTGAAACCGTAGTTATGTAATGCTTCTATTCTTCTAAATACTATTCTGTTACTTATTGATTAAACCTGTGAGTATTGGTATAGATTTGTAATAGACAAACTTGTTCAGAAATTCTAAGGGCAGTCGACTGAGGTGACAGCAAGTCGACTGACATACAGAATATGCGTTTATCAAGTTTGAGTATTATGAATCTGAATTTGTTATATGAGCATATTGAGACAACCCGTATCTCGTGCTCATAACTTGTAACACAGGAATCTTTAGGGGTTCTTGGTTTAATCAACTTAAGGGATCTAGACTTGATACCAATTTCTAGAACTTTGAGTGTTTGTTCGTTTCCATTGTTCTTATGTTTTCTTTAAGTGCAACTTAGTAGATACCATGCTAAATACTTAAGGAAAGAAACGAATTAGAGTAGATACCATGCCTAATTCTTGGCTAGGGAAACAATACTTTAAGGAGTAGATACCATACCCTTAAAGGAACGAACATGAGTAACTAGAATAGTGGAGAAGACAACTTAGCATTACTGACTACAGGTGGAAATCAAAGCCCAACTACTTGATAAATATCTGTGATTCAGAACTTCTTGATATAGTTTTTTTAATCTTTTTATTTCTTCAGAACAACACTTTAAGATCCTTGTTTTTAATTTATTGGTTAGTAAGTTAATTTCTACAATCTCTGTGGGATCGACCCTTGCTATTACTACGCTTCTATAAATGATTCGTACACTTGCGAGGTTTTAATTTGTGTCTAGTTTATCTATTTATTTAGATCATCTAGATTGCACAACAGGGGGAATACACAGTCTAAAGAATATATCATCAGATCGGATCATCAATCATAGACATCAAATATCGAAGAAGAGAGGAGATCAAGTGAACCTAAGGCTGATTGGTTTCAAGCAGAACATCATACAAATCAGAGTTTCTTCCTTTCTCTCTTTAATTTTTGTTCTTGTTTAATTCATTAGAGTCATGTATTCAAAACTTTTAGTCAATAAAAGTTGTATTATGTGCAACTAATTTCATTGTTGGGCTGATTGAAACCTTAGTCATGTAATTCTTATAATCTTCTAAAACACTACTTCATCACTTATTGATTAAATCTGGTTGTTCTTGTTCAAATTTATAATATAAAAAAAACTTCTGTTAGAAAGTTCGCAGAATCAGTCGACTGACATCTAATGACAGTTGACTGATCTGAAGAACCTTACGTGATTAAGTTTGCTTATTATAAAACTGACTCTGTTATATGAGTATAGAGATGATCAATATCTTATGCTCATGACTTGTAACACAAGAATTATTTAGGTTCTTGGTTTAATCAACTTGGAGGATCTAGGTTTGATACCAACTTCTAGAGCTTTGAGTGTTTATTAATTTCCATCGTTCCTATGCTTTCTTCAAGTGCAACTTAGTAGATACCATGCTAAATACTTAAGGAGAGAAATGAATTAGAGTAGATACCATGCATAATTCTTGGCCTAGGAAAATCTTAAATTTAAGGAGTAGATACCATGCCCTTAAATGAACAGGCATGAGTGATCAGAGGAGTGTAGGAAGGTGATTTAGCATTCGTGACTATAGGTGGAAATCAATCCCAACTAATTCAATAGATAATTTTTGTGATCCTACTTGATCTAGATTTTAATCTCTTTTCCTTTCAAGACATTCGTTTAGAACAAAACTTTATGATAAGCATTTGTTCGTTTTGTTGATTAGTGAGTTAATTACTACAATCTCTGTAGGATTGACCCTTGCTTTTTACTACGCTTCTATAAATGATTCGTACACTTGCGAGGTTTTAATTTGAGTCTAGTTTATCTATTTATTTAGATAGCTGAGACTGTACAACAAAGCGCCCTAAATCTAAAACGAAATTTTTGCATCTGGTGCGGTATGAGTTGGTTTAAAGGTCGTCGCCGAGTGCAAAGGACACTGGGATTAAAAAACCTAAGGCCATGCTCGAGGTCGATGCTAAATCCCCATACAAGGAGAGGCCGTAATGGGCATGGCCGGAGATCGTCGCCAAGCATAAAGGTCGCATGGCTTGAAAAAGCCAAGGCCTTGCTCGAGGTCGACGTCGAGCCCCCAGCAGTCGCTCTCAGATAGACGGTACGGGTGTAGCCGAAGAACATCGCCGAGCGTAAAGGTCACGTGGCTTGAAAAATCCACGGCCTTGCTCAAGGTCGATGTCGAGCCCCCATACCGGGGAGAAGCCGTTATTAGCATGGTCGGAGAACATCGCCGAGCGTGAAGGTCGCAAGGCTTGAAAAAGCCAAGGACTTGCTCAAGGTCTATGCCGAGCCCCCACGATTCGTTCTCAGGTAGACGGTATGGGCGTAGCCGGAGAACATCGCTGAGCGTAAAGGTCGCGTGACTTGAAAAAACCACGGCCTTGCTCGAGGCCGACGCCGAGCCCCCATACCGGGGAGAAGCCGTTATGAGCGTGGCCGGAGAACATCGCCGAGCGTGATGGTTGTAAGGCTTGAAAAAGCCAAGACCTTGCTCGAGGTCGATGCCGAGCCCCCATAATTCGTTCTCAGGTAGACGGTACGGGTGTAGACTGTAACATCCCAAATTCCAAATTACAACTGAATTCTAGATTCCACAGGATCTTTACACTTCTTTCGTACAATTTTATAAGGAATTTAAAATTTTTCACTTTACATCAGAGTTACAAGAAATCTTTACACTTTACATTTAACAGCGAAAGCAAATTTACAATATTTATATGAAAGTACAACAACATTTGGATAATCTCTAAGCATCAATTCTCCTTTAATCTTTATCATGTTATTTATCCTACATACAAAACTGTGGGTACGTCAGTTTATTCAACCGACGAATATTATACACAGTCATCCTCTCCATGCCGGAAATAATATAATTGATTCTCCATATTTAACAAACACAAACTTGTCACATATCAACCTAAGGGGAATACCCTATTGATGTCGTGTTGTGATTGTGCACTTAATCCTTAATGCAATTATTTATATTACATGACACTAATGCGCACTTGTTCGGATTCTATGCATCCCATACTACATAGGTCAGAAGGTAAGCCTCTTAATCGTTCTTCATCTTGTAGGGTTCAATCCCTCGTCATGACTCAATCTACTACTGTAACTACGGTAAGTATCCTAGATGATCTATGAGTACGAGCTCATGTACAGAAAAACTGGAGGAGAATCCCACGTCATGTCACGACGCATCGTGAAGACTATCTATGGACAATTCAGCCTCCTTCATGGCACACGATCCTCTCGCAGTCACCAAACACCCCACAAGCGTCACCAAGATCCCGATAATTCCAGAGTAGTGTCCACGTCATGTCACGACGCATCGTGAAGACAAACTGTGAATCACACCCACATCATAGACTCGAGGCCCTCATACTTGTGTTTTTCTCTCACTTTCATCACCTCTTCAATATGCACTAATTCTTAATTTAATGAAATCATGAAAAAAATTAATCTCTTAGAGTTAGCCCTCTCACTAATACCGGTCTTATTTCTTTCATTTCACATTGACCCAAACTTGGTCTTTTCAATTTCAATAATCATATCTCATCACTTTTCACTTCCCAGTGTGAGTTTTGGCTACACCCTAAATTTTCAATTTCAATTCACAAATTCACACCAATTGAGCCCTTCAAGCTCATAGGTTCTCTTTTCAAGACTAATATTAATAGCCGTTCATTTTCATGCTCATAACATTTGTATGTTCATAATATTTTTCCATAATTCATCAAGTCAATCGAAATTTCCAATTTCATGTACAATAATCATGCATAATCAAGAAATTCAATTCGTCACAATCAATAGTTCATAATCTCTTTTTGTTTCCTCATTTTGTTCATATACGAAAAAGAACTAGCATTCATACTTTCATTCTTCTTTCATTAACAAACTCTTTTCAAAAATTATTTTTCTTTTATCAATACGTTTTCCTTTATCCAAAACAATTCGGTCTAACAGTTCATAATAGTTCTTTCTTGTAGAAATAGTCTCAAAATATACCATATCAAGAGTTCTAGATAAGTCAAAGGGAAACTGGATATCATTTAAACCTCAGGACGGTCAACTGTCAACCATAGCCTGTTGGCTGTTCTGCTAGAATGAAAATAAAACTCGAAGAAAAATACTCAAGGCAGTCGACTACTACCACTATTCGGTCGACTGTTTAGCGACAATTAAAAAACTGAAGAAAATGGTCGGGTCAGTCGACTATTGACTTGACCAGTCAGCTGTTCTACTATATTTTAAGACTTGAAAATACAATGTATGGGGCAGTCGACTGTTAAACATATATGGTCGACTGTTCTGCTAGAATTTCAACTCGAAGATTAAAATATTCAGGACAGTCGAGTATTACGCCTATTCGGTCGACTGTACTACTAGGTTTTTCATCTCTCAAAATACTTCTTTTTGGTCTTTCTCCAGATTTTGAAACATATGTAAGACACAGTAAACTAGTAATTTTAGATTATTGTTCGCATGCATTAAAATCAATACCACAATAGTTCATTTAGTGCACAAATCTAATAATTTCATCTACTAGAAATTCATAATCAATCTCTACATTTTCATAATTCCAATTTGTCATTTCCACATCTACAAAGCAATTTATGCTACAACATTTAAGATTTATGTCAAATTAACACACAATCTACCAAGCATTCGCTTAATCAACTAACAAGTCCTTTTTCAAATTAAGTGTACTCTTATTAATTTCTTTCATGCATTATCATTTCAATCACTCCTAACATGGCATCTAAATTAGAAATATAGAAAACCAACCCACCTTGTTTGAAGAGAAAAATCACGCAACGACTCCTACACGAAAAGCCCTTCTCCTCCTTGCTCCTTGCTACCACCGAAAACTCCAAGATGGGAAAATAGCCGGCCTCCAATAGGGGAAATACTCACACTCAACTCACACTAATATATATCTTTTATATAATTGTTCTCTTCTTTCAATAGAATACTAGTGTAAAAATACAAATGGATAGGAGGAGTATTTATACTATTTTTGAAGTAGATTGGAAGGCTATGATTGATTGGATAGTTGTAGAATGGAGGGCTAGGATAGGAGTAGAAGTTATGGTAACCACCCACACACAAATAACTACCCATGCACATCACCCACTCTCCCATTCAAAATCCGGCCAAACAAAAGTGCACAATGCACGTGTACGTGCAATGCACGTGTATGTGCAGTGCACGTGCATTCAATAGTCTCCCTATTTAAAGGCTGTACATTTTATTCCTTATAAAAATAATCAAAAAAATGTCTATATTACAAGTTGTATTTAAAAGAGAAAATAAATTCATGGGCTTTTATTTAATGGGCCAAAATAGCTTACATTAAAATAAATTAAATTGGGCTCAAATTAAAAGAAAAACTTATGTTTGTTAAAAATGGCTTTAATAAAAATAGTGACAAAATCATATATATATATATACTCATTTGTCTATGTAAAAATAATTATAAAATTTTATACTGCAAAAATTTCACGTGCACAATACGTACAAAAATAATAATACAAAAATAGTAATTTTTATAAATGAAAATTCAGGGTATTACATAGACGGAGAAAATCGCCGAGCGTAAAGGTCGAGTGGCTTGAAAAAGCCACAGCCGTGCTCGAGGTCGACGTCGAACCCCCATACCGGGGAGAAGATGTTATGAGCGTGGCCGGAGATCATTGCCGAGCTTGATGGTCGCAAGGCTTGAAAAAGCCAAGGCCTTGCTCGAGGTCGATGTCGAGCCCCCACAATTCGTTCCCTGGTGGACAACATGGGAGTAGCTGAAGGTCATCGCTGAGAGTATAGGCAGCATGGCTTGAAAAAGCCGAGACCCTGCTCGAGGTCGATGCCGAGCCACCATGCCAAGGGTAGTTTTTGCGGCTCGCGGTACCATCCGAGCGCCGAACCCCAAGCAGAATTAGGGAGGTTTTTGTGGCTTGCGGTGCCATCCGAGTGCCGATCCCGAAGCAGAAATGGGGAGATTTTTGTTGCTCGCGGTAACATCCGAACGTCAAGTGCCAGGCTTGTGAGAGAAGTTTTTTGGGGCTGATGAACACAATATTATTCACATTTAGAAGCAATAATCTTATTATAAATGCACATTTAAAAGCTCTATATGTGGTATTTAACTCTTATTTTCTCTTTTCCATAGGAAACAGTCTATAACAGCAAAACGAAGCAAAGTCAGGATTGTAAGGATGAAACACAGGAAACTGAAGAGATCAGTCGACTGATCATGCTTACAGGCGACTGGACAGAGGGAATCAAGTTTACACAACAGTCGACTGGGCTGATGAATCATGAAAATACTGAAGTCTCGACACAGTCGACTTACATCCGAAGGCAGTCGACTGATAGGCGACAGAGTAAACAGATAAGATATTCGAAGATTCATCCTAATCTAATTTCAAATCTATCTGAATCCAGATTTATGCAAATCAAATCTAGAGACTGGGGATTTCCAAGAGCACGTGGTTAACAGATAAGGAAGGAAAGAAGAAAAGAGAAAGTAATAAATCATCAAATCTAACAAAGAAGGATTTTCCTGAAAAAGTGTAAAACCCTAATTCTCAGCCGTGTTCTATAAATATCAGAAAAGAAGCATTATCCAGGGCTCTCTCTCGGCTCTCGTCATCTCCCCATCATCCACCACCGAATCACAGAGTTGCAAAACCATCAAGTTATCAACCAGTGCATTATTCTACCAGCATCGAGAAAGGAGAGAGAAGATCAAGTATTCGAAGGCAGCCGACCGTGTGACAGACAGTCGACTTATTGCCGGACTTCATTAGTTTATTTCTTCTCCTTCTATTCTTTTATGTTGATCATGTATTCAAACTTGTTGATTAATAAAAGTATTATTATGTGGAACTAATTTCATAGTTGGGTAGATTGAAACCGTAGTTATGTAGTGCTATATTCTTCTGAGCTCTTCTATTTTACTTATTGATTGAATCCGTTTGTATTGGTATAGATTGATGGTAATCAAACTTGTTCTCAAAAGTCTGAGAGCAGTCGACTGAGGTGAGAGCCAGTCGACTGACGTACAGAGCTAGAGAATATCAAGTTTGCATTACCATTTATCTGAATCTGTTATATGAGCATATTGAGACGACCCGTATCTCATGCCCGTAATTGTAACAAAGGAATCTTTAGGGGTTCCTGGTTCAATCAACTTAAGGGATCTAGATCTGACACCAATTTCTAGGACCTTGAGTGTTTGTTCGTTTCCACTGATCTTATGTTTTCTTTAAGCACAACTTAGTAGATACCATGCTAAACACTTAATGAAAGAAACGAATTAGAGTAGATACCATGCCTAATTCTTGGCCTAGGGAAACTTTAAGGAGTAGATACCATGCCCTTGAAGTGAACAAACATGAGTAATAAGAAGAAGTTCAGAAGGTGACTTAGCATTACTGATTATTGGTGGAGTTCTAAACCCAACTACTTCATAAATATCTGTGATTCAACATTTCTTAATTTAGTTTAAATCTTTTTATTTCTTTTAGACTTTTAAACCAACCCTTTATGATTCTTAGTCTTTTTATTGATTAGTAAGTTAAAGTCTACAATCTCTGTGGGATCGACCCTTGCTATTGCTACGCTTTGTCAAACGATTCGTGCACTTACGAGGTTTTTATAATTTGTGTCTAGTTTTATCTATATATTTAGGTATCTAGAAACCAACAACAAGTTTTTGGCGCCGTTGCCGGGGACTGTCTAGTATTTTAACTTACAGATCAGTAGGAAGTTTTTATTTTCTTTCTTTTAGTTTATTAATAAGTTTTTCTTTTAGGTTACAGGATTTTGGTGGATGCACGGAAGGAGATCACTTCGTCCAGAGCTACTACCAATTGACGCAGAAACAGAACGCACTTTGCACAGATTAGGTCGACTGATTGCGACCAACCAGTCGACTGCTGCACGAACCCAGTCGACTGCTCAGAGACCTCAGTCACAAGAAATCATGGCAGAAGAAATACCCAATCGCGTACCAATGCAGGATAAATTTACGCCTAAGAACATTGAACAACCCTCCTGCATTGCATATCAACCCAATGTCACAGGGATCATGCATCTATCTCCTCAGTTACTTAGTATGGTTCCCCATTTTAGTGGCAGACCTGATGAAGAGCCTCATCTCCATTTACAAGATTTTTTCGATCTCTGCAGGACACAAAGCGTCCAAGGGCTTACCCCTGAGCAAATCAGGTTAATATTGTTTCCTTTTTCCTTAAAACTTAACGCTAAACTATGGTATAATTCTTTGGAACCAGGATCAATAAACTCATGGGAGCAATTGGCGACAAAGTTCTTAAAAGAATTCTTTCCAGCCCAAAAGACCAAACAACTGAAAAGGGAGATTCAACTCTTCCAACAAAAGGATGGAAACTTATTTTTCGAAGCATGGAAAGATTTCAAGAACAAACTTCTCAAGTGTCCAACACACAACATGCCTAAAGATGATCAGGTACAAGCTTTTTATGAAGGTTTAAATGATACTAATAAGGCAATTGTGGATTCAGCTTGCAACGGGATCTTGATGAGGAAAAGCGGCGAAGAGGCCATAGAACTATTTGAAGAACTCAGCGAGAATTCACAACAATTCTCAACAAGGAGGGGCCCTTCGAAAAAACAGGGAGTTTATGAAATTTCTAGTAGCAATAACATTCAATTGGAAATGGTAAACATGAATAAGAAAATTGATATGCTTGTTAATGCAATGTCCATGATGGGTGGACTTAAAAATCAAACAAATGAAATTTGTACAATTTGTTCTCATGTAGATCATACCACTGATACATGTCCCATGTCTTCTTTCACAGATCAGGAGCATGCAAACTATGTAGGTCGAGGAGTGTTCCCATAAAAGAACAATCCATTCTCGAACACATACAACCCAGGGTGGAGGAACCATCCAAACTTCTCATGGAGCAATAATCAGAATAATCAAGGGACTTAATTCACACAAGGACATGCACGGAACTTCCAAATGGGAAGTGGGATTGATAGGCCAGTTCAAGAACAGAAGAAGTTGGATTTTGAATCCACCGTTCTTCAATTGCTCCAACAACAACATCAAACAAGCAACCAACAAGGGCAAGCAATTCAGAAGTTGGAAACACAAATTGGCCAAATTGCTAAAGAATTAAGCGAGCGAAAGGCAGGAGAACTTCCATCACAAACTATACCAAACCCTGGAGGCCAAGAACAGCTCAAGGCAGTCACAACATTAAGAAGTGGTAAGATAATTGACAACAAAGTTGGAACACACACCGAAGAAAAAGAAGAACAACCATCAAAAATTGTGGGGTCCAACAAGGTAAGTGAAAAAGAAAGAACAGTTTTGCCACCATTCCCTCAAAGGTTAGTCAAACAAAAGAAAGATCAACATTTATTTGACATCTTTGAAACTCTCAGAAAGGTAGAAATTAATATCCCCCTACTTGATGCTATTAAACAAATTCCTTCTTATGCTAAATTTTTGAAAGAATGTTGTACTCACAAAAGAACATTTCAGGTTAGGGAGGATGTGGCGTTGACAGAAGAAGTGAGTGCTGTTTTATTGAGAAAATTATCTCCTAAATTAAAAGACCCAGGTAGTTTTACCATTCCTTGCAGGATTGGCGAGCACTTCTTTGAGAAAGCACTACTAGACTTGGGGGCAAGCATCAATCTTCTCCCATACACCGTCTATGAAAAGCTAGGATTGGGGAAACTCCAACCAACATCCATCACGTTGCAGTTGGCAGATCGCAGTATCAAAAGACCTAGAGGTATTTTGGAAGATGTCCTAGTTCAGGTAAACGATTTCATTTTGCCTGCTGATTTTGTCGTGTTAGATATGGAGGAATCTTCAATGCCATCTTCTCTACCAATCATTTTAGGTAGCCCCTATATGAGTACGGCTGATATAAAAATTTGTGTCAAAAAGGGTACCATAAGCATGAAAATAAATGGAGAGAAGGTTGAATTTAAAATGTTTGATACACTGAAATTTCCACATGATGATCATGAATGCTATAATGTTGATGTGGTGCAGGATATTGTTGATCAAACATTTCAGGTACATAGCATTGAACCATTACAGGCCATAATTACACAATCTCTAACTTTATCTAATGTCGAACAGGAATACGATGACTAGGAAATTGCAGAGACAGTACATCACCTTGACACTTCACAATCATACTCAGGTAAGTTTGCACCAGTATTTGAACAATTGGTGATTGATGAACTTTTTGTTTCTGCAGACAAGTCGACTGGTGCACTGGACAAGTCGACTGCTGCAGAGGATCAGTCGACTGTCCAGACTGCTACCAGGGACCAGTCGACTGCACCACGACTTACAGACCCAGAGCTTAAGCAGCTGCCCGACCATTTGAAGCACGCATATTTGGGCGAGAACCAGACGCTACCAGTGATAATTGCTGCGAATCTAAGTGCACAGGAAGAAGATAAGCTGCTGAGGGTACTACGAGAACACAAGAGTGCAATAGGATGGACCATTGCAGACATCAAAGGAATAAGTCCATCCAGATGCATGCATCGAATACTCCTTGAAAACAATGCAAAACCAAGCAGGGAGGCACAGAGAAGGCTTAACCCAAACATGAAGGAAGTGGTAAGAGCAGAGATTTTGAAGCTACTAGATGTTGGCATCATCTACCCTATCTCAGATAGCAAATGGGTAAGTCCTATACATGTAGTGCCTAAGAAAAGTGGAGTCACAGTGGTGACAAATGAAGAGAATGAGCTTATCCCTACTAGAGTGACCACAGGATGGAGGGTATGCATTGATTATAGGAAACTGAACAATGAAACCAGGAAAGATCACTTCTCTCTTCCTTTTATTGATCAAATGTTAGAAAGATTAGCAGGATATAGTCATTATTGTTTTTTAGATGGTTATAGTGGCTATAATCAAATTGCTATTGCTCCAGAAGATCAAGAAAAAACCACTTTTACATGTCCTTTTGGTACTTTTGCATACAGGAGGATGCCCTTTGGATTGTGCAATGCTCCAGCTACATTTCAAAGATGCATGATGAGTATATTTTCAGACATGGTGGAAAGGTTCATCTAGGTATTTATGGATGACTTTAGTGTTTTTGGATCTTGTTTTGATGAATGCCTTAACCATTTGCAGCTTGTGCTTAAAAGATGTGAAGAATGCAACTTAGTACTGAATTGGGAAAAGTGCCATTTCATGGTACAACAAGGTATTGTGTTGGGACATGTGGTGTCCAAAAGGGGAATAGAGGTAGACAAAGCAAAAATCGATATAATATCAAAACTACCCCCTCCCACTACAGTTAAGGGTGTTAGGAGTTTTCTAGGGCATGCAGGGTTTTATAGAAGATTTATAAAAGATTTTCAAAAATCTCCAAACCCCTTTGTGACTTGTTGGCTGAGGATGTTGAGTTTGTATGGACAGAAGAGTGCACAAATGCTTTTATGACATTAAAAAATCTTCTCATTTCTGCACCTATTGTCATGGCACCAGATTGGAGCCATCCTTTCGAGCTTATGTGTGATGCAAGTGATTACGCTTTAGGGGCTGTTTTAGGTCAACGAATCAATAAGAAACCCCATGTTATCTACTATGCTTCTCGAACTTTAAACGATGCACAGCTAAATTATTCCACTACTGAAAAAGAAATGTTAGCTGTTATTTTTGCTATAGAGAAGTTTAGATCATATTTAATTGGATCTAAAGTTATTGTTTTTACTGACCATGCTGCCTTGAGATATTTGTTTGCTAAAAAGGATGCTAAGCCTAGGCTGATCAGATGGGTGCTGTTGCTTCAAGAATTCGATCTTGAGATTAGAGATAAAAAAAGAAGCGACAATGTTGTTGCCGACCACATGTCCAGGCTACTGCAGGAGGACGAAAGAATTGTGCCCCCACTTAATGAAACTTTCCCAGATGAACATCTCTTTGAAATAAATACATCCTCGGGACAGTCGACTGGTAACAGGACCAGTCGACTGGTACCTCACTGCTCAAATTTTCCATGGTTTGCTGACATTGTAAATTATCTAACCGCTCATGTTTTCCCTCCAGGTATGACAAGTCAGGAAAGAAAGAGACTAGTGGCTCTGTGCAAGCATGCAAGCACTACTATTGGGATGATCCTTATTTGTTCAAATTTTGCCCTGATCAAATTATAAGAAGATGTGTGGCAGAAAAAGAGCAATTGAGTATTCTACAACATTGCCACCAATATGCATGTGGAGGACAATTTGGACCGAAAAGAACAGCACTTAAGGTACTGCAATCTGGATTTTATTGGCCTAAAGTATTCAAAGATGCTTTTTCTTTTTGCAGGACTTGTGACAAATGCCAACGAACAGGCAATATCTCTTCTAGAAATCAAATGCCACTGCAAAACATCCAAGTGATCGAGCTTTTTGATGTTTGGGGAATCGACTTCATGGGTCCATTTCCTAACTCATTTGGTTATTTATATATACTTGTTGGTGTGGATTATGTGTCTAAATGGGTCGAGGCTGTCCCCTCACGAACTAATGATCACAAAGTTGTTGTCAAATTTTTGCAGGAAAATATTTTCACTAGGTTTGGTACACCACGAGCAATAATAAGTGATGGAGGGAGCCACTTCAATAACTTTCCTTTTGCTTCTTTGATGAAGAAGTATGGTATTACACATAGAGTGGGCACCCCATATCATCCTCAAACTAGTGGGCAGGTAGAGATTAGCAACAGAGAAATCAAGAGCATTTTGGAAAAGACAGTCAACACAAGGAGGAAGGACTGGTCGTTGCGCTTGAACGATGCATTATGGGCCTATAGAACCGCATACAAAACACCCATTGGCATGTCACCATACCGTTTGGTGTTTGGAAAAGCCTGTCATTTGCCAGTTGAGTTGGAGCACAAAGCATATTGGGCCATTAAAAGGTTCAATTTTGACATGAAACAAGCAGGGGACTAAAGAAGATTACAACTAAATGAGCTTGAAGAGTTGAGGCATGATGCTTATGAAAATGCAAAATTGTACAAGGAAAGGACAAAGTTGTACCATGACAAACAGCTAGCAAGGAAGGAGTTTTACGAAGGACAGAAGGTATTGATATACAACTCAAGATTGAGAATTTTTCCAGGCAAGCTTATGTCAAGATGGTATGGGCCATACATTGTCACAAGAGTCTTTCCACATGGTGCATTGGAGGTTCATAGCCAAGAAAAGAATCAAACATTTAAGGTGAACGGGCATAGGGCGAAGCCATACATAGATATGAGTCTAGAACCGCAAGAGGAAGATGTGAATCTCCAAACCATTCAATACATCGCATGAACTCATCAAGTCTAGCTGAAGACAGAAAACACAGCGCTTATTGGGAGGCAACCCAATTTTTCAGGGAAGTATTTACACTTTCCCTTTATTTTCTTTCAGTTATTCATTATTATTTTTCTTTGAGTTATTATTTATTTTTCTCTCCTTACTAGATGTGACATATGCCTATTTTTTTAATTTTCTTTCGAACATTGAGGACAATGTTCCATCTAAGTTTGGGGGTATTAGGGGTATTAGAGTCTTTTGAATTTTTTTTTAGGATAAACAATTTCTTATAAAGTAAGAAGAAGGATACCTATTTACTTTAGGATTGTTGAGTTTCATAACTTCCATACAAAATTATATGAGTCATGCAATTATACATAATAAACAAATGTGATGCTTTTTCTGGTTATTATTCCCTTTAGATCTAGTCCTAAATTGAGTTTAAGTAAATAGAGTGATAAATATATATATATATATATATATATATATATATATATATATATATAAATATATATATTCAAATAAAGTCAATCTACTTCAATGTTTTGAGTGCTTAGTAACTAGGGGTATTCATCACCAATGTTTACCTTTACGTCAAACGGCAACTTGAAATATGAGTATGCAAAGCACTTTAGAGTTTGTGACTTGCTGAGTAACCGGGTGGATTCATCACAAATGTTTCGCATTCGCGTAAAAAGGCAAGTGACAACTTTAGAGAAGCGACTAAAAAAAAAAAAAAAAAAAAAAAAAAAAAAAAAAAAAAAAAAAACCTCTAGTTTGCTACTCGGTTTGTAGTGGAGAAAAGGGGATAATCACAGATTGAGTAATTACATACTATAACTATAATTAATTGCATGACAAGTGAGGTTGAGTTTGGAGTTATGAATAAACAATTGCACTAAAGAAAGTCGGTATGTTTAATTTTACTTTATCTGAAATTGTTTATACTTTTCTATGTTGATGCCCACATAGTAAGAACTCTTGGTGATTAAGGCTGTTATTATTATCATACCCTTGTTCATAATTCTAGTTTGCTTGAGGACAAGCAAAAATCTAAGTTTGGGGGTATTTGATGAACACAATATTATTCACATTTAGAAGCAATAATCTTATTATAAATGCACATTTAAAAGCTCTATATGTGGTATTTAACTCTTATTTTCTCTTTTCCATAGGAAACAGTCTATAACAGCAAAACGAAGCAAAGTCAGGATTGTAAGGATGAAACACAGGAAACTGAAGAGATCAGTCGACTGATCATGCTTACAGGCGACTGGACAGAGGGAATCAAGTTTACACAACAGTCGACTGGGCTGATGAATCATGAAAATACTGAAGTCTCGACACAGTCGACTTACATCCGAAGGCAGTCGACTGATAGGCGACGGAGTAAACAGATAAGATATTCGAAGATTCATCCTAATCTAATTTCAAATCTATCTGAATCCAGATTTATGCAAATCAAATCTAGAGACTGGGGATTTCCAAGAACACGTGGTTAACAGATAAGGAAGGAAAGAAGAAAAGAGAAAGTAATAAATCATCAAATCTAACAAAGAAGGATTTTCCTGAAAAAGTGCAAAACCCTAATTCTCAGCCGTGTTCTATAAATATCAGAAAAGAAGCATTATCCAGGGCTCTCTCTCGGCTCTCGTCATCTCCCCATCATCCACCACCGAATCACAGAGTTGCAAAACCATCAAGTTATCAACCATTGCATTATTCTACCAGCATTGAGAAAGGAGAGAGAAGATCAAGTATTCGAAGGCAGCCGACCGTGTGACAGACAGTCGACTTATTGCCGGACTTCATTAGTTTATTTCTTCTCCTTCTATTCTTTTATGTTGATCATGTATTCAAACTTGTTGATTAATAAAAGTATTATTATGTGGAACTAATTTCATAGTTGGGTAGATTGAAACCGTAGTTATGTAGTGCTATATTCTTCTGAGCTCTTCTATTTTACTTATTGATTGAATCCGTTTATATTGGTATAGATTGATGGTAATCAAACTTGTTCTCAAAAGTCTGAGAGCAGTCGACTGAGGTGAGAGCCAGTCGACTGACGTACAGAGCTAGAGAATATCAAGTTTGCATTACCATCTATCTGAATCTGTTATATGAGCATATTGAGACGACCCGTATCTCGTGCCCGTAATTGTAACAAAGGAATCTTTAGGGGTTCCTGGTTCAATCAACTTAAGGGATCTAGATCTGACACCAATTTCTAGGACCTTGAGTGTTTGTTCGTTTCCACTGATCTTATGTTTTCTTTAAGCACGACTTAGTAGATACCATGCTAAACACTTAATGAAAGAAACGAATTAGAGTAGATACCATGCCTAATTCTTGGCCTAGGGAAACAATACTTTAAGGAGTAGATACCATGCCCTTGAAGTGAACAAACATGAGTAATAAGAAGAAGTTCAGAAGGTGACTTAGCATTACTGACTATTGGTGGAGTTCTAAACCCAACTACTTCATAAATATCTGTGATTCAACATTTCTTAATTTAGTTTAAATCTTTTTATTTCTTTTAGACTTTTAAACTAACCCTTTATGATTCTTAGTCTTTTTATTGATTAGTAAGTTAAAGTCTACAATCTCTGTGGGATCGACCCTTGCTATTGCTACGCTTTGTCAAACGATTCGTGCACTTGCGAGGTTTTTATAATTTGTGTCTAGTTTTATCTATATATTTAGGTATCTAGAAACCAACAACAGGGGCTCGTGGTTCCTTCCGACAGCCGAGCCCATGAATTGTTTTTAGGAGCTAATATGAAGCTAAAACTTGTTTTAAGAAAGCTGGCATAATTACAACATACTTTGACTTTACAAAACAAGGCATGACGTGCCGATTAAATTTTTATAATCTACCCGGGGGTAACTGTAGAGGGTAATCCTCCCCTTCGAGGAATTTGATGAGGTGCTCTGCATTCCAGGGCCTCTTGACAGCCCGATCGTTCGGGTCGGTGAGGCGATATGTGCCCGGGCGTACGACTTCAAAAACTTTATATGGGCCTTCCCAGTTTGGGGCCAGTTTCCTCTTTTGGCCGGGGTTAGACACCGCTAGCTTTCGAAGGACGAGGTCCCCGAGCTTGATGTTGGTGGGGTGCACCTTCTTGTTGTAGAACCTTTCGATCCTCTGCTGGTAGGTGTTCCTTCTGATTGCGGACTTCTCCCTGACCTCGTCTATGAGATCGAGGTCGGCCTGTAGCTGTGCCGAGTTGCTTGCTTCTTCGAAGGCCATGATCTGGGGCGAAGGGAACCCGATTTCTAAGGGAATTACGGCCTCCGTGCCGTACGTCAGGTTGAATGGCGACTCTCCCGTTGGGATTCTTTTCGTCATTCGGTAGGCCCAGAGGACGCTTGGCAATTCGTCGACCCATAACCCCTTGGAAGAGTTATCAAGTCATTTTTTGAGACCATCAAGGATTTGGCGGTTTGCATTCTCGGCCTGACCGTTCGACTGTAGGTGGCACACCGAGGAGAAGCGCTGCTTGATCCCGAGATCCTCACGGAACTTTCCAAAATTCTTGCCCGTGAATTGAGTCTCATTATCTATGATGAGCACGTGCAGGATCCCGAACCGACAGACGATGTATTTCCAGAAAAATTGTTGGGTTTGCTGTTCGGTAATCGTTTCTAGGGGCTCAGCTTCGATCCACTTCGTGAAGTAGTCGATTGCTACTATCAGAAACTTCCTTTGTCCCGTCGCCTTCGGAAATGGGCCTACCAGATCCATCCCCCACATAGCAAAGGGGGTCGGACTGGCCAGGGAGCAGAGATTTGCTTGCGGAGCTCTTCTTACCGAGGAGAACCTTTGACAAGGGCCGCACTTTTTTACGAGGGCTAGGGCACCTTGCAACATCGTGGGCCAATAGTACCCGTGATTCAGAGCCTTTCGCGCAAGCAATCGGCTTGCCATATGGCATCCGCCAATTCCTTTGTGGATCTCTATAAGAGCGTACATTGCTTCTTCGGGGTTTAAACAGCGGAGGTAGGGCCTTCAGTCCGTAGTGGTATACGACCGTTTGAGGAAGGTCTCGTTGATCATGGCGAACCGCTCGGAACGGACCTTGATCCGTCTCGCCTCAGCTCGATCTTCGGGGAGCTCTCCTTTGATTCGAAACTTCCTGATGGGAGTGGTCCAATCGTCGGGCCGAACTCCGTCTCCATTGTAGAGGGTCTCGGGGCAGTCGATGCTTGGCTTCAGGAGTACCTCGATCAGAACGGTGCGATCGAGACTCTCGAAGGACGAGGAGGCTAACTTTGACAGGTCGTTGGCCTGGGCGTTCTGTTCTCTGGGGATCCTTAAGAATGCAGACTCGTCAAAGGACGCCAGGAGTTGCTGGACCACGGCTAAGTACCGAATCATCTGATCGTCACGAGCCTCGTACTCTCCGGTGATCTGATTGACCACGAGCTGAGATTCGCCGAAAGCCATAATCTGCCTAGCACCGGCCTGGTGTGCCAGGGTGAGTCCGAAAATCATGGCCTCATACTTGGCCTCGTTGTTGGAGGCCAGGAAGCTGAGGTGGAGGCAATATTGGAGAAGGAGGTTGTCAGGTCCCCGCAAAATGATGCCCGCACCACTCCCCGCCTCGCAGGAAGACTCGTCGACGTAAACTTCCCACGTCTAGTCGGCCTCCCCGCTATCAAGTTGCTCGGAGATGGTGCATTCTGTGATGAACTCGGCGAGGGCCTGCCCCTTGATGGCTGTCCTTGGCTGATAGCCGATGTTGTATTGACTTAGATCGATCGACCATTTGACCAGTCGGCCGGAGCTCTCGGGCTTGTAGAGTATGACCTTCAGAGGCTGGTCCATGAGGACCTGGATTGAGTGCGCTCGGAAATAGGGACGGAGCTTCCGCACAGCCATGACCAGGGCGTTTGCCACCTTCCCCATTTTTGCGTATCTGGTCTCGGCTGCGAGTAGAACCTTGCCCACATAGTACAGGGGGTTTTGGACTTCGTCCTCTTCTCAAACGAGAACCGCACTGAGTACATTTTTCGAGGCCGAGAGATAGAGCCAGAGAAGCTCACCTGGTTCGAGCTTGCTGAGGAGAGGAGGATTGGCGATATGCTCTTTTAATTGGGTGAACGCCTCCTGTTGCTGAGCGCCCCACTCAAAGCCTCTGGTTCTGCACAACGCATTGAAGAACGGGAGGGACTTCTCTCCGAAATTAGAGAGGAAACGGTCGATGGCCGCCAGTCTTCCCATAGGCCTCTGGACTTCTTTGATGTTTCTGGGAGGGGCCATGTCTATTATGGCCTGGATCTTCTCCGGATTTGCCACAATGCCGCGCTGGCTGACAACAAACCCGAGAAATTTTTCGGAGGAGATGCCGAACGTGCACTTCACTATATTGAGTCTCATATTGTGGGTCTGAAGGACCCCAAAGGCTTCTTCCAGGTCGGCGAAGTGGTCCAGCCCTCGCTGGCTCTTGACGAGCATATCGTCAACGTATACCTCCATGTTGTGACCGATATGTTCTTTGAAGACTCGTTTGTCGAGCCTCTGGTAAATGGCATCGGCATTCTTCAGCCCGAAGGGCATAACCCGGTAGCAATAAAGACTTTGGTCGGTGATGAAGGACTTCTTGGCTATGTCGGGGGGGAACATCCGGATCTGTTCATAGCCTGAGAAGGCGTCCATAAAAGAAAGGAGCTCGTGACCTGATGTTGCTTTGAATAGAGCATCGATGCATGGGAGAGGGAACGAGTCTTTCGGGCACGCTTTGTTGAGGTCAGTGAAGTCTATGTAGATCCTCCTGCTCCCACTCGCCTTTCTGACCATCACAACATTCTCCAGCCACTCAGGGTAGCTGACCTCCTGTATGAATCGGGCAGACAAGAGTTTTTCTACGTCTGCTTTTACCGCATGTTGCCTCTCTGGGGCAAACTTACATCGCTTCTGGACGACAGGCTTCGAGCCGGGGATCATGCTGAGTTTGTGCATGATCAAGTTTTCTGAGATTCCGGGCATATCGGAGGGCTTCCAAGTGAAGAGGTCGACGTTGCGGCGAATGCAATCAATCAGGTCGGACTTGAGGTTGGGAGCGAGGGAGTAGCTCACGCGGAACCTCTTCGACAAGTCCCCTGTCTCGAACGAGACTTCCTCTAATTCGTCCGCCGGCTCAGGCTCAGGCTGGCTTCTCTCGGGCTGCAGCTCGACGACATCCAGGGAAACACACCACCTCCGAATGCCGTCATATAGCACGACCTTGCGGCTTCTTGGTTCCCCCGGACGAATCTGACTCCTGAGTTGGTCGGGAATTTCAGCTTTTGGTGGTAGGCCAAGGGAACGGCCTGAAGGGAGCAGAGTTCCGGTCGGCTGAGGATGGCATTGTAAGCCGCCTTGACGTTCACAACCATGAAGTCCATCGAATCGTTCCGTCTGTGAGGGGACGTACCTGCGGCGACGTCCAAGGTTACGATCCCTTCTCTTTGCACTGGGACACCGGAGAATCCATGCAGGGTGTACCCGGCTGGCTTCAGCTTATCCCGTGAGAGTTTGAGGTTTTCAAAGGCTTCCATGAAGAGGATGTTCACCGAGCTCCCATTATCAACGAGAATCCGACCGGCCTCGTAGTTCGCCATGCTGAGGCTGATGATGAGCGCATCGCAATGCGGCAGCCGGACCCCCTCCAGGTCCTCTCCTGAGAAAGAGACAGGGAGCAGCTGAACCTGGGGGGAAGGGAGACCTCGGATGGCGTTCACTTCTCGGACGAATGCCTTGAAAGAAGTGTTGGATTCCCCTCCCATGGGTCCCCCGTGGATGCAGTGCAGGATTGCTTGACCCTCAGTCTCCTCAGGCTCGGGGTTCCGCTCGGGATGTGGCCTGGGTGCGCGAGGAGGGGAATTCCTCTGGTTCCTCGTGTCCCTTTGGTCCCGAGTTTCTTCCCGTTTGAATTCCCGGAGGTACCCTCATAGGATGAGGACCTCGATTTCGTTTTTCAGGGCGCGGCAGTAGTCGGTGTCGTGCCCGTTGTCTTGGTGGAAGTGGCAGTAGATCTGCTGATCTCTCATCTTGTTGTTGTTGGCCGATCGAGGAAGGAATTGGACGAGGTCCCTATCTTCGATCACTAAGAGGATAGTTGATACGTTCTGCGTCCGCGGAGTGTACCTCTCGAAGCGTGGGACCGGAGGGACCCTTTTTGCGACGGCCCCATTTTTTGAGACCTTCTTTGCTGGCTCTGCCTCGTCAGCCTTATGCTTCCCCTTCCCGGGGACTTCTTTGGCATCCTTCGGATTCAGGGCCTACTCGTCCCGGATTTACTTTTTGATCCGATTGAGGAGGTCAGGGAAATCGATCGGTCACTTCTTCTCCAGGAATGCCTTCAGCTGACCGTGCCGGATGTTGTGCCGAAACGCTGTCGAGGCGACCCCTGGGTCGAGGGAGGATACCGACCTCGCCTCTGTGGTGAACCTTCGGACGAACAGCCGGAGCGACTCCCCTTCCTTCTGTCGGAGGCCCAACATTGACGCGCTCGTCTTCTCGGCTTTTCTACTGGTCACGAAGTGGGCGAAAAAGTTGCCCTCCAGCTGGTCGAAGGAGTAAATGGAGCCGAGGGCGAGCTTAGAGAACCATTCCCGAGCCGGGCCCCGGAGGGTGGCGGGGAAAGCACGGCACAGGAGGGGATCCGATGTGTTGTGAATCATCATGAGGGTCTTGAAGCCCTCCATGTGATCAGCAGGATCACCCTCGCCGTCATAAGTCTCGAATTGAGGTGGGTGGAAATTTCGGGGTATTTCTGCTTGCAGGATTGTGGTGGAGAAAGGAGGTCGGGTCGGCCAGTGACCCTGAGCCGACCTCGTGCCACCGTCGCCGAAGTGGTCGAGGCGGTTCTCCATTTCTTGGAGGCGTTTCAGGATGTCCTCGTCATACTCCGGCGGGACTGTCGGGTCGTGGGACGCGCTGGCCCTGAAATCCGATCGCGAGTGAGAGCGGTGGAGCGTCTCGTTGACAGGGGTCCCCAGGATAGCCTCCATGATCTCTTTCCAGAAGTCTTGGAACTTCTGGTGGGTGACTGGAGCCCGTTTAGCCGGGTTGTGTTGGGGCAGCGGCCTTCGGCCGACGCAGCTGAGCGCCGACCCTTATCCTTCGGGCGGAGGTCTGGGACGGTTCGAGGCCGAGTTGGAAGCGGCCCCTCCCCTATTCCGACTTGCCTTTCGATTCTGGATGACCCGACGCAGGTCAGGTACGAACGAGCGAGAGGCGCCCGACTGGTGTCCGAGGCTGACCCTCGGATTGTTGGATCCATGAGTGTCGGCGGGAATGTCCTGGCGACGTGTAGAGGTGGCAGCTCTCCTGGGCTTAGGTCCCATGTGAGCTCGGATTGATGGGATGTCGTTGATGGCTGGGTTTGGACTGATGTCCATACCGAAAGTTTCCCACAGATGGCATCAACCTGATGCGGTTTGTTTTTTGGGGGTGGTTGCACTAGGTGTGAGTTCTTCTCAATTTGTATTTTTGCGGAAGCTTCGGTACTGGATGGTACGCCCGACCCCTAGCCGAGGGAACGGCTCGGGAGTAGGCAGGAGCGAAATGGAGATCGGATGTTCGGCTCGGATCTAGAGGCTCGGCTCGGATCCAGAGGTCTCGTGTACCTGCACTCAATCTAGAAACACCGGGGTTGGTCCCGGTGGCAGACCCTCCGACGATCTAGTCAGTCACTGAAGAGTAACACTAACTAGGGTTTTTTTAGAGGGGAAAGAGTGAAAGATTGATTATCTTGAGAAAGGATAGAGGGCCTGGTATTTATAGGCATTCCCAACCGGGTCTGGACCCGTTTGGGGCCGGGTCTGGATCCGGTTGCCCATGGGCTTGACGTGACGGAAGCCCAGGTGGTTTAGGGCTGACGTGGCAGACCTGATGATCAGGGGTGAGCGGCTTTTGAGGGGATCCTGTGGCCCAGGAGGGAATTTTTGCCGTACTAGGCCACTTTTTGATACAATGTGCGATTTTAGGCCAGTTCCCAAACTATTAGCGTTCGTGGGCTAGCCACTGCCACGTTAGCAGTGACTGCTATTGGGAATAGCGGCCTCTTTATAGCCACCAAATTTGTACTCCCACACTTGGTAGAGTACGAAGGGGCATTGGAATGAAGTGGTCACTAATGCCACTAGCGACCCTCGCTAACTGAGGTCGCTATTCCCAATCACGACCTCAGATGGGCCCCCTAATTGCTATTAAGATACGACTAACCCATTTCGTTATCTTATTCTTCTTCGGAACGATACCCCACTAGTGGCCTCTCCACTCTCCCAAAAATCCAAAACCCTAACCCCTAATTTCTCCCCCAAAAATCAATTAATCCAAGTTTCCTTCTTCTCCACCCCATCTCTTTCCTCACACTTCGTATAATAGCCAAATCACTCTCCTCACTACGGATTTTGGAAATCCCCAAATCAAATCCAATCTCCAAATCCTAAAGAGGTATGCCTAGTATAGTATTGTGATGGTTGATTGTCGGTGTTGGTTACAAATTTTTTCCACTTATTGTTAATAATGTGACCCAAATTGATTGTTTGTTTATTCATTGTTGAATGTATTAGAGTTACAACTAGACCCAAAAATATGAACCAAATTGATTGTTGAAAGGTTGATTGTTGGCGTTGGTTACAATTATGACTCAATCTTTGATGTGACACTTCACAATTGAAATAAAGATGAATTGTGTGGAGATTGAAATAAAGATGAATTTTGATACTTATATAGTAACATGCACAATTGAAATAAAGATGAATTGGTTGGAGATGGCTTCTAATGGTTTTGTGAGAGACACTGTGTGAGGAGATGAAGTGTTAGGAGATATCTTGTGCATAGTCACATACTTATATAGATTTCTCTCCTCTCAAGATTACCGTCTTTGGTTCTTTATGTCTCTTAGTATGACGATAGCTTGTGCATGTGACTATGTAAGGGTGATGAGCTTAACAAGTGTGTTCACTTTGACCAAACTATTATGGATATAACACACACACACACACACACACACACACACACACATATTTATATGAAATGGTTAAATGCCATGGTTAACCTTTGTTAATATCTATTTAATTTTTTTGTTCACGGTTGTATATTGAATGCAAATTTGTTTACTAATGTATAGGTATGGACTATAAAATTCCAATTTGGTCGTATTATGGGGGGGAAATAGTTGAAGACTGAAAAGTAGGATTTTCCTATAAAGGTGTACAACCGAAGATAGTTTGGGCCATTCGGAATATAAAAATGCAAGAATTGGTAGAAAAGGTATATGAAGTAACTAAATGGGATAAAGGTGAATGGAGTGTTCAAATTAAAGCTAGGTATGCAGCTGGAAAAGGCAAAGGAGGCCCTTTTTTTATGTCAGTACCTATAGTTGATGATGCCTCACTTGTTGCTATGATAGCAAGGTCGCTTGATCCGTACAACAGTTGGTCTGCAATGGAATTATATATAGAGCAAACCAAGATTCACATACGTAGTCCACAAGTTGGTCGTGTGTCAACTCCAATACCCGAAGTACAGACCTCTCAGATGATTCCCAATGATCCGATACAGTTGAGTGTCAGCTTGTCTCCTTCACATGGTGACATATTGACAACTTAAAGTACACTTAGTCCTGTAGAAGATGAAATCCCAATTCCTTCCATTTTCATACGCAATCTTGTCGAAAATGAAAATATTATTGAAATCTTCGAGCATTCTTTGGTTAACAATGACCTAATAGAAGATGAAGAACATGAAGAAGAGGTGGAAGATGTAGTGGACGGTGAAGATGAAGATAAAGAAAATGTGCACGTCAATGATGCGAATGCATACGTTAATGTCAGTAATGTCGTTCATGATTTGCAACAAAATGTGGAACGGGCTATCCCAACGATCCAATTGGTTTCATCAACCGTTCATGATATTGGACCGGTGGACTTGGGTAACATTGCTAGAATATACCACTTTGGTAAAGAGTCTTCTAGATTATCTGACCCACGTGACATGTACATTGACCAGAAGTTCACAAGCAAAGATGTCGTGATACATGCCGTGAAAATGTTCTCCATCAAGGAACATCGAGAGTATGTCACGGTCAGGTCTAACAAAACCATATTTGACGTTAAATGTAAAATGGCATCAAGGGTTAGAACAATATCAGATCAATTAGCAAATTCCGATGTTGTACAGCCAGGTTGTACGTGGAGATTTCGTGCAATAATTCCAACTAGACAGACTCACTTTGTTGTGACGAAATTGGGAGGTTCTCATACTTTCATCAATCCAACATTGACACAGAATCACAGGAAAGTTGACTCCAAATTAGTTTCAAATATAATTTTGAATGTTGTGAGGGCACAAATAGGGATAACGCTAAAAACCATCATTGAGATAGTGTTGAAAGATGTTAATTATAAGATTTCTTACAACAAGGCATGGCGAGGAAAACAAAGAGCTATTGAGAGGCTCTACGGTGGGTTTGCGGAAGCATATATGAAGTTGCCACTTCTATTATCAGCATTGCAAGCTTCAAATCCCGGTACATATGTTAAATGGGATAAAGTTTCGGCCGGCCCAGGTGAGGAGACATTCAAGAGAGTATTCTGGAGTTTTGCAGCTTCGATCAAAGGATTTAAGTCTTGCAGAGTGGTAATAACTATTGATGGAACACATTTGAATGGTAAATATAAGGGATGTTTACTGATAGCGGTTGCCCCTGACGCTATTGATCGTCTATTTCTATTTTCCGTTGCCATAGTCGATGCAGAAAGTATAGAAAGTTGGAGTTGGTTCATGATTTGTATTCGATACTATGTAACGGACCGTCAAGGGCTATGCATAATCTCTTATCGTCACGCCGGTATTCTCTCTTACATGGAGTTGCAAAATAGATCTTGGAATGAGCCACATGCCTATCACTGTTATTGTATGCGGCATTTTGCTACCAAATTTTTTTCAAAATTTGGTAACAAGGAGTTGAGGAACAAGATTAAGGTAGTGTCATGTCAAAATCAGCCAAAAAAGCTAGAAAAAGGAATGACATAGATTGAGTCGGTCAAATTCGAGGCGACTAATTGGATCAAGGAGAAACCAATAGAGAAATGGGCACTAGCGGCAGATAGAGGCCATCGTTACGGCATCATGACTACAAATAGTAGTGAAGTATTTAATTCTGTGTTGAAGGGGGTACGTATCTTGCTCGTTACCTCTATTGTAGAGATGATATTCTACCGTCTTAATAGTTACTTCACTGAAAGTCGTCAAGCGGCACAAAAAATGATAAATGATGAGAACAATTGGGCCTTCTTGATAAACAACGAGAGAGAGCTAACTTACACGAGGCTATAATGTTTCACCATAGCCCCGGTGTATTTCAAGTGAAAATTGGTATTAGGTTTGAAAGAAACCGGCAAAGGGGTGGGAACCTGCATACTGTCGACTTAGGAGCCCATACTTGTACCTGCAATAAATTCTAGCTTTACCATCTACCATGTTCTCATGCTTTGGCTGCTTGTGCATCCAGGGCTTTGGATTACCGTCCTTATGTTGACCCTTTCTATTCTACTGATTGCTTATTACGCACATGGCTGCCAACTTTCAATCCATTCAAGATGAAGCATACTGGCCTGCTCAATGGGGACCAACGCTGAAAGCTGATGACACACTTAGAAGATGTCGGAAGGGAAGATCTAGATCTACGTGGATTCGTAATGACATGGATGTGACAGATGGAGTAGCCACAAGGACAACTTGTTCCGAATGCAGTGAAGTAGGACATAATAAACGTCGATGTACTAAAAGGCAAACATCCGGTAGCACTAGTGCGTCGCAGGTAGTATCAAATATTTGAGCTTACTTTTTTCACATTAAACACCATGCAGTGGTTTTGAATTGTTAATTAATTGTACATTTAAATGAATCAAGTGTGTTACATTACAGGGCGAGAGATTGAATGCGAGTGAAGGGCTGCACGGGGTCGTGGTGCGCACACTCCGAGGAGCACTACAGATATGTCATCCGTCGACTGATGACCGTAAATATGGAAAATATTTTGGAGGTTATTTTTGAAGTAGTAGAATTTTGGTAGTACAATTTTGATTTCCTCATATTGTATAGATTTTGATGTTTTTGTTGGATGTATAGGTTGGAAGCTAAATTAATAGGGAATCGTGTTGTATAGAAGTCTTGTTATAAATAGAATATTGAAATATTTTATGAAGTATATCATGTCGATGTTGCATTTCGAAATATTTTATAGAATACTTGTTGCTTTTCGATGTTGTTATAAAGAAGAAGTAGAAATTTATTTGGAGCTGAAGATTATCGTAGGTTTCAGATTTGGATTGGAACAATTGCAGTTGCGAAATGGATATATGTGTTATTATTTTTTGGGCTTTCTAGAATGAAGCAGTGGAATATAAATGTGGAGAAGAAATTTATCGCTACTTTCAACTGAAATGTACAACTGAATGTGTGTGAGTGTAATTTTGGGATTCAAAAATTGTATAGAGGTAAGTGATTAATTTACAATTTGTTCAATTGAATGTTTATGGTAAGGCCGCGATTGCCAATCGCGACCACAGCTATCATAGGTCGTGATTGGCACTAGCGATTGTGTTGATTGCCAAGTCTGCTTCTACTCTGTTAATCTGACTCAATGTCTTGCCACTGTGGCCGTGATTGGCATTAGCGGCCACAGCTATAGCCCATTTTGGGTGAGATTCACAGAGAAGAAGTTTTTTTTGGACTTCTCCTCTGTGAATCTTACTCAAAATGTCTTACTACTGTGACCGCTAATGCCAATCGCGGCCATAAAAGTAAGCTATTTTGGGTTAGATTCACAGAGGAGAAGCCTAAAAAAACTTCTTCTCTGTGAATTTAACCCAAAATGACTTACTACTGTGGTTGCTAATGCCAATCGCGGCCACAGTAGTAAGACACTTTGGGTCAGATTAACAGAGAGGAAGCAGATTTGGCAATCAGAATAATCGCTAGTGCCAATCGCGACCTATGATAGTTGTGGTCGCGATTGGCAATCGCGGCCTTACTATAAACATCCAAGTGTACCAATTTAAAAATAATCAGTTCCCTCTATACAATGGTCTGTACCCAAGATTACACTCACAGGCCCTTCGCAGGTACATTTCAACTGAAACATAAATTTTGTACACTTCAAATCCGCATAAAATTTAACTTTAGGATTCTAACCAAGTCGAAATACAACATAAATATTTAGTTCAAAAATGTCAACATTAAACAACCAAATATAAAGCTTAGACAATCAAACAACCAAAATTAGCATAAAAGTCGTCCACCACTTACACATTAACAATATAACAAGTGATGATAACAACATTACGGCTCAAAGTTAGCATAAACGTGGTTGAAAACTTGAAACAAAAAAATACGTTAATATTAGATTGGAATCTCCAATACGACTAGAAGGCTACGACAGGGTATACAGATTGAGCTTCTTTCTTTTACACACAGCCCTTCGTGGACGACTCACTTGTGTAATTTGGGAAATTAGCATCTCGTCTGGAATTTCTTCCTCAATTTCATGTGAAGGTTGTGCATGCTCAATAGGTTGTTGCACAGGTTCTGCTTTGTGCTCATGAATAACTTGCTCCTGTTGTATCGTTCATTGCGGTTCATCCGTTTTCTCTTCGACACGTTCTTCGAAACGTTTGCTTGCTCGTGTTGACTTCTTATTCTTCCTTTGTTGACGGGTTGATGTCTTGGGAATGGGTGATGAAAGCATTGCATCAAATCGGGCCACCTCACCAACCTCCTCGATAGCCAAATGACAAGGTGCGAGAATCTCGCATGCAAGATCCTTTGTGGCTTGAGCGACATTACTACCAAGCACTTGTGTGCATTTCCGTGCTACAACCCACACTTGGTCAATCTGCAAAACAAATAAAAAAATGAATGAGAATCTAATATGCACTAATCAATTATGCAAGTAACAAATATACAAAATTAACAATAAAAATATTATGAGAATCAAGGAACAGACAAACGATTTATCATACGATTTTTCGACTTGAAGATGCCTTCAGTTGGTACATGGCTTGCAAAGAGGAATGGGCGGGTGCGGGTTCGACCTCAGCACTGGGTATAGGAAGAAGGACACCGGTATGCACTGATGTACGGGGCGCGACATACAGACAGGTGATTCGTTGATACCAAGATAGTTACGCAGTTTGGAGTGATCCGTCATATGGAGGAATGCCTGTTACAACGGTAGCATTCCTCCGCTCATTCCAAGCATTCACATGAACTTGAAGATGGAAAGCCCAGTCATAGTCGGGGACACAACCAACCCCTTTCACCTTGTGCAGGAGAGTGTCATATGATCGTGGTGCTGGGATCTCTTGTTGAAGTCCAAATTGACGAAGCACACGTTCGGGAAAGTACATCTTGACGATACTGAAATTGACAAGCGGTGATCTGGTCAACCAAAGATTGCTACGTTCGGTGCAGATGGGAGGTAACCTTTGCAATCGGTTGGTGGTGTACGGTTCCCAAACAACAAACTCCTCTCGCAACATATCTAGCTCATCTTTTTAGTAGGTTACCACCCCACGTGGGTTATCTCTCCACGTATGCCCCCCGGACCAGTAAACTGTGATGGGAGCCAGCATTATGGCATTTGCTGCGTCCCTCATCCACCCCTCTGATTGCCGGGTGATGCGAGGTCTTCCTAAGTGCAAGTGTTCCCAACACCAGATATGGAGTAGCAACATCGGACCATTCATCTCTTTCGCCATCAATGCTCTATTACAAAGACTCCTGTATAAGGAGGCTAGCGCTGCACTACCCCAGCTGTATTGCCGAACTCTTGTCAAATCACCGATAATTGGCAAATACATTATAGGCACAACATCTCCAGTGGAGTTGGGAAAGAGAACACCTCCGAAGACTGTCATCAGATAAGCCCTAGTGTAGCATTCGATGTCATATTTGTTGGAATTGTTGGTTAGGAAATTTTGAAATGTTTTCTTCAACCAACTTAATCGAATTGAAACTCCATCAAATGTACTATCATACGACACCTGACCTAGAAAGTCCGCCACAAGTTATTCCTTATTGAAGGCCATTGTTCCCATGACCATGAATCCATCAACTGGTAATCCTGAGATAACCGCGATATCCTGAAGTGTGACGGTCATCTGTAATACCCTAAACTTTTTTTTAATGAAATATTATTTTCACGTGTTGCACACGTGCAGATTTCATGCGTATGTTATTTATTTATTTCCATATATAATTTTTTTATGAACAATTACTCTCCTAAAAAGCTTGTTTTTCTAAAAAGCCTAAAAACACTATTTTTATTTTGTTACCCCACTTTAATAATTCTTTATTTATTTTTTTATTGTTTTGGCCCACAAACCTAAGCCCACTAATTGTGAAGCCCACAATTTTAATTGATCAATTAAATGGCCACACTTGTCATGTAGAGATAAAATGTGAACAATTTGATTAATTAAAATTTGTACAAATTTCTACATAGGGGGCTAGGTGGCACGTGCATGCACGTAGTGTGCAAAGCACACTAGTGTAGGCTGGATTGGATCAAGAGAGAGGGAGAGATGGGAGTAGTGGTGAGGTGGTTTCTCAAGTCATGGGTGGTTATGGCAACTTCCAAACTCATCCTAGCCTTTAATCCCTAACTAGTTGATCTAATCCTAGCCATTCAATCCACCCAAAACTATGTATAAATACCCCATAGTTCTTCTCATTTTAGTACATTTGAAAATTGATTAAAGAGAGAAAAGAATTAGAGTGAGAAAAGATTGAGAGTTTTGGGGAGAAAAAGATTGAGGAGATTCTTGTGGGTGGGTGCTCATCCAAAAGATGGCCGGAATTGAACTAGGAGGGGCTTGGTTTTTGCTACACCTAGGAGGAGAAGGATCTATTCGTGCATTCTAGCAGTTCTAGGAGCTTTCTATTCGTTTTTCTTCAAAAAGGTGGGTGTTTCTCATGACTTCTAATTTAGATACCATGTTAGGTTTTGTGCTAATTATTCAAGAATAAATGAGTGACATTATTTTGCTCCTTCTTAATACTATGATTAAAATGAAAATGGAACACAAGTGAAATTGCATGAAATGAATGGGTGAACTTGATTGAATGATATGATAGATGTTATGATATTTTGATTTAATCTAGCATGCTAAATTGGAATAAATGTTTATCTCTGTAGAAAAATGGTGATTATGGAAAAAGTATTGTTTTAGAAGTCTTGTTTGTGTGGAAAATACTAATCGTAAGAATCTCTACATTATTTAGTAAACTATGCATGTTGTGATGGTCGTTAAATAAAGTTGTATTTTAGTTTCGGGAAATGAACATATTGTAGTCCAAACTAAAATTTTGTGTGCTAATCGAAAGGAAAGAAGAAATGATTCCATATTTCAAATTTTATTGCTGACCAGTCGACCGAATAGGCATAAGTAGTCGACTGTCCTGAATATTAAATTTTTCGAGTTTAAAACCCTGCAGAACAGCCGACTGGTCTGAGTAACAGTCGACTGCCGTGCACTTTGTATTTTTGAGTTTAAAACACTGCAGAATAGCCGACTGATCTTATTAACAGTCGACTACCCTGATCCTTTTCGAGTTTTTAAATCTTTTCAGAACAGCCGACTGATCATATTTAGCAGTCGACTATCCCGACCATTTCTTAAGTATTTTAATCTTTTGCTGTACAGTTGACCGGCTATGTTTCGAGAGTCGAATGTCCAGACTATTTTTAACGTCTCAGATTTTGAAATTTGCTTCGTGATAAAAATAAATATACATGTACTGTTTGAAAGAGATTTGATGAAGATTGGATGTGACAAATTAGAAAAGCGAATTTTATTTGTCTTTGCATGAAATTATACAAGAAGTGAAGTGAAATATTCTGTTGAATTTATGAGAGGTTTTACAATTATGAATGCTATAAACATGAAAAGGGAAATCTACTGTTAATCATGAAAAATGAACTTATGAGCTTGAAAGACTCAATTCTTGTGTAATTGTTAATTGAAATTGGGAACTAGAGTGTAGCTAAGCCTTATACTGGCATTGGGAAGAAATGAATTTGAAATGAAATTTGAAATGAAAAGATCAAGATTTGGGTCATGTTGAATAAATGGTTAAGACTGGTATAGTGAAAAGGCTAACTCCAGAGAATTGATTTTTATTCATGATTCTAATAACTAAGGACTAGATACATAGTGAAGATGTGATGAAAGTAAGAGAAAAATATGAGTATGAGGGCCATCAGATTGGCGGTGTGAGAGTGATTCACAGACTGTCTGCTTGATGCGTCATGACATGGCGTGAGCACTACTCCGGAATTATCGTCCCGGTGGTGACACTTGTGGCGTGTTTGGTGACTGCGGGTGGTGCCATCGTTCCATGGCGGAGGCTGAATTGTCCATAGTCTGCCTGCTTGATGCGTCATGTCAGTGCGTGGGATTCCCCTCCAGACTGCCTGGACATGGGCTCGCAGATCATAGAACATCTAGGATACTTACTGTAGTTACCGTAGTAGTCTAAGTCATGGCGAGGGATTGAACCTTATAAGATGAAGTACGATTAAGGGCTTGACCTCGGACCTATGTAGTATGAGATGCATAGAATCCGAATAAGTGCGCATTAGTGTCATATAACATAATAACTGCATTAAGGACTAAGTGCACAATCACAACACGACATCAATAGGATAGTCCTTTTAGCTTTGTTTGTGAACAAGTTTGCGGTTGTTAATAAATGAGAATCGTTATACTGTTTCCGGCATAGAGAGGATGACCATGTATAATATTTCGTCAGTTGAATGAACTGACGTGCCCACAGTTTTATATGCAGGGTGAACATGCTTGACAATTGATGTGTACATGCTGCGCAAGATTGATTTAAATGTTGTTCATATAATTTATTGTAAAATTGCTTCCGCTGTGATAATGTAAAAGTGAAATGTAACTCTGATGTAAGAAAAGTTTTTATTTCCTTGTAGAATTGTACGAAAGAAGTGCAAAGATCCTGTGGAATCTCGAATTCAGTTGTATTTTGGAATTCGGGGTGTTACATCATCTCTCCAATGCTAAGATGAAACATATGTGTTTCCGGCCTCCATCGCTCGAGTAAGGCTGTTAGTAGTTGTCTGTCGAGCTTGATTTTTTCTATCAGACCTAGCCCATAGAAACCGGCCTGAACAAGGAGTTGGTGTGTCAGTGGATGCATAGGCAAGATCTCATGCATGCGGAAACTACATTCTCGAGATGTACCATCCCACACCCGTTGGGATCTATGTGTCCGCTGCAACGTCAATACCGTCGGGTCATGAGGGCCCCGTCCTACATGTGCAGCATGAGACGAACTAGCTTGCCCAGAAGGTGCAGACGTAGACAGGACATCGCCTTGGCCACCCTGAGGATAAAATATACTATATTTAGTGAATACTCCATAGGTTGACATATACTATTTAAACATTACAAATTAATAGTTCATACCCCGGGCCTAGCACTCATTGATCCCGCTCCCATCGTTCTTACCATATTTGAGTAGATAACCTATCAAAGTATAAGCAAACAAGTAAGTCTGATTAGATCGATGTTGAGAGTGTCCATATGTCATCAAAGAAGTACTCATTCAACCAACACAAATAACTAAAAACAAGATACTCAAACAAGGAATGATCGATCATGGATGTTATTCTGAGATGAAACATAATGCAAAAATTGAAACTGGATGTAGATAATGTGACCACATTTGAAAGTAAACACTCAGTCTTAAACAAATTAGTACAAGTTGATAGGGTATCTTGTCAAAATAGACATGCAAATTAAGTTCTTACAATCTACCAGTATTCCATATATTAACTGTTTCCCTTGTTTATGAAGTTTGTTGTTTAAATTAGAATGAGCCTCTGCATAGTTATTAATGTAAATTCTATTCTTGATAGAAAGTTAATTTCTTTCATATTCTCATTTGCACTAAAGTCTAAACCAATTTTAACTATGTCTCTTCCATGATCTCTGATTATGTATCAGTCGACTGGTCAAGAGCGATTGTGCTGATGTTAATTATAAGAATTTGTGAAGCTTTGCTATATATTTCATGTTATGTAAATTGGGAAAATAAAAAAGTTTGTCTATGGTAGATTTCGTGTATATAACGCATGTAATGTTTTTTAGCAAAAAATAAATCCATATAATGTGTATGTTGTCTACATCACTAATTTTCCCAACTTAGTATCCAACACTAAGTATTCCTCAATAACTATCCAATTCCACAAAAAATTCTCAATAAACAAACAATCAATTTGGGTCACATTATTAACAATAAGTGAAAAAAATTTGTAACCAACACCGACAATCAACCATCACAATACTATACTAGGCATACCTCTTTAGGGTTTGGAGATTGGATTTAATTTGGGGATTTCCAAAATCCGTAGTGAGGAGAGTGATTTGGCTATTATACGAAGTGTGAGGAGAGAGATCGGGTGGAGAAGAAGGAAACTTGGATTAATTGATTTTTGGGGGAGAAATTAGGAGTTAGGGGTTTGGGTTTTTGGGAGAGTGGAGAGGCCGCTAGTGGGGGTATCGTTCCGAAGAAGAATAAGATAACGAAATGGGTTGGTCGTATCTTAAAAGCAATTAGGGGGCCCATCTGAGGTCGCGATTGGGAATAGCGACCTAAGTTACCGAGGGCCGCTAGTGGCATTAGCGACCACTTCATTCCAATGCCCCTTCATACTCTACCAAGTGTGGGAGTACAAATTTAGTGGCTATGAAGAGGCCGTTATTCTCAATAGAGGCCGCTGCTGACGTGGCAGTGGCTAGCACACGAACGCTAATAGTTTGGGAACTGACCTAAAATCACAAATTGTATCAAAAAGTGGCCTAGTACGACAAAAAATTCCCCAGGAGGGGCCACGTCATGTCATCTGACCCATATCAAAGCCTAATCGGTTGGGTAAACAAAACTTCATGGGAGCCAACGGAAGCTTCACTAGCATTGGCCATGCCTGCTTCTCAATGAAACGAGAGTTGGAAGAGCGTATGGACTATGATGTTGGTGATTTCTGCAAGGATGATTGGAAACTAGCCCAAAAGTTGATGGTACATGGCTGCGATCCTTTACCAAGACGGAGATGTTTTTCAAGAGCACCTAAGCTCTATACTATAAGCCTCTTCCAATCAACGAATCTCTTTGGTATCTCCCTGATGACCGAAATGTTCGATGGAGCCACTACAGATATGCAAGAACTTTGCTTGCCTTGGAAGAATGAATGTCACTGATAAAGGCTTCTTCAAGTGTGTAGATTGCTTCAACCTCACCCACCATGAGAAGCCCAGGTGGATTCAACCCATGAATATTCCTCCAACATCCAATCTGGTAGTGCAGATTTCACTATAGAAGAGGTTCGATCTCAAGATTAAGCAGCAGCCTTCTTCAAGGGAGATACGGATTGGGTTGGTGATACAGGGCTCCCTCCTGTATCTATCGAAGAAGGTGTAGCTGAAGAAGTTTAAAGCTTGCGTATCAGTCCTCAGAGCTTGCGTTTCAGTCCTCCTAGCATTTTATTTCTTCCAGGGTGTAATTTGCATATGTGTCTTCTAAAATTGTAATAAACCCCTCCCACTTGTTGAGGTGTGGGGCCCCAGGTTGTTAGGAAATGTCAGCAAACCGTTTCCACTGTAGATGTACGTGCACTACACGTGCCACGCGTCAGGACGGGATTTGCAGATCATTTCGTTCCTCTTCTTCTTCTTCTTTTTAAACCCAAGTGTAATGAAAACAACAGCTATGATTTTAATGAATTGAGTTTTCTTTTCTGCTCGTTTTCGTTTCCTTTTACTGTTCGATCTCGCTCCTCGCTATTGACGTCGCCATGGTGGTTCAAACTCGCAGTGGCGCAGCTCAGTAGATCCCCTTCGTGATTGGATCTGCACCATTGGTATCAGAGCTTACTGATCCAATAACCACCCCTCCCTCGATCGAGGGCTTACCGACCTTTGAGTCTGGTGGCCACTCCGGACTTGGGTCACTAAGCCAGTTGATGCGAGGAACCGGCCCAGGTGATACGGGTCCTCAACAGTCGACCGATCTAACTCAGAGGGTGGGAGATCTAGAGATCACGTTAGGAACCATCCAGAACCAGATCACTGGGTTGCAGTAGGCTAACGACGATATCCACACTCTTCTCCGTCGTCTAGCTGACAAAGACTCCCTAACGCCAGGAGGACCCATTTCCACACCCACATCCGGCTTTGTCTCTCACCAAACTGGCCCTAATGGCGCCTACTGATGGAACAGAGGTGAAGGAGACATAGGCCCATACCAATCCATCTTCCCAAAGCACACCAAATTAGAGATCCCTTTGTTCGATGGCACGGGGGATATTAGCAATTGGATCTTCCATTTAGAACATCACTTCGAAACCCAACGAATAGATGCTCAATCTAAAGTAGATTTTTGCGTGTATTTCCTAAGAGGAGATGCTCTTCTTTGGTGGAGGTGGTATAAGAGGCAGTGTGGTGGTAGGAGTGATTGGGCAACTTTGAAGAAAGAATTGATGCTCCAATTTGGTCCCGCCGAATTGCACAACCCCACAGCAACCTTGCTAAAACTCAGACAGGTTGGATCGGTTCATGAATTCCATAGGGAATTCATAAAGTACAGTCACCTTAGCAAACGCCTCGACATGGGGGTGCTTGTCGACTGCTTTGTTTCTGGATTGAAGGAGGAAATTCAACAAGAAGTGTTTTTGAAGCACCCCAGTACTGTGACAGGAGCATATAGAGAAGTTGTCGCTCGAGAGACAATCCTTATGTGCCAAAGGAAGGCCTCGAAGTTCCAGGGATATGCTGCCAAACTAGGACCCAATCTCACCCCCTCTGTACCAAGTAAGGTAACTCCCCACATTGCCTCTGCAGATAACAGAGCTTCCTCAGTTGGCACACCAAAGTTGACACAGTTTGATAAAATTGTGGCGGAGAGAAAGGCTCAAGGGTTGTGTTTCCGATGTGACGAGAAGTGGGTGAAAGGGCACCGGTGTGCTGGGCGATCCCTCATGCACATTGAGGGAGAATATGGCGCTGATGAGGTCCATTCAGAAGAAGTCCCAATTGCCTTGGCACCCTCTGTGGGAGAGAGCCTGAAAGACAGTGGTAGTGTCTTCCTCCGAGAAATGGAACAACCTACTCACCCAACCCTTTCCCTAGAGGCCATGACTGGTACTGATGCTCCACAAACCTTAAGATTGAAGGGAACTATCGCGGAAAGGGAGGTATACGCTTTGCTTGACACAGGGTCCACTCACAACTTCATTGACATGGCAGTGGCAAAGCGATGTAAGTTGCCTGTCACCAAGGTTATCGGCTTTGGCGTAACCATTGCAGGAGGAGAAAAGCTAAGATGTGAAGGAGTATGTAAAGATGTGGAGTTCAAGTGTCAAGGCATGACTATCAAAGCTGGTTTCCATGTGCTACTCCTAAGAAGCAGCCAGTTAGTATTGGGAGTGGAGTGGATTAAGACACTTAGTGGGGTTTGGCTCAGCTACAAAGACCACTCCCTACGTCTTGAGGAAGATGGCCAAATCAAGGTCTTACAGGGGATTGATAGTAAGGGATTGGAGATCTCTTCCTCCAAGTCCTTCCTGAAAACCCTTGCTCATTTGCAGAGGGGATATTTGTTGGAGATCGAAGCTTGCCTTGAGTCTACAAAGCATGGAGAGGACTCGAAAGCTGAAGCCTCTCTACCACCTGACATCTCTCACTTGCTTCTCAGTTTTGACAAGGTATTCCAACCAAATCCTTCTCTCCCTCCACCACGAGCCCAAGACCACAACATTCCACTACTTCCCAATTCCCATCCTATCAGTCTCAGACCTTACAAGCAACCATGGCATCAAAAGAATGAGATAGAGAAACTCATCAAAGAAATGCTACACTCCGGGGTCATTCGACCAAGTGTGAGCTCATATGCTTCTCCCGTAGTCATGGTGAAGAAGCCTGATGGAACGTGGAGGCTTTGCGTCGACTACAGAGCCCTCAATAAGATGACCATCAAGGACAAATACCCAATTCCAGTCATAGACAAGCTTTTGGATGAGTTGCAAGGAGCCAGGGTATTTAGTAAGTTGGACCTCAGAAGCGGCTATCACCAAATTCGAATGAAGGAGGATGATATTCCAAAGACAGCGTTCAAGACACACGAGGGACATTATGAGTATGTTGTAATGCCATTTGGCCTCACCAATGCCCCGTCGACGTTTCAATCCCTAATGAATGAGATTTTCAGACCTCATCTCAGGAAATTTGTTTTAGTCTTTTTCGACGACATTTTAGTCTACAGTCGATCCCTTCAGGAGCATGTGGGTCACATGAAGCTGGTTCTCCAATTGTTAGAAAAAAATTCCTTGAGTGCCAAGCGGAGTAAGTGCACATTTGCGGTTAATGAGGTAGCATATTTGGGCCACATCGTCTCTAACCAGGGAGTCTCCGTAGATCCAAGTAAAATCTCTGCTATTCAGCAATGGCCCAGACCCAGATCTTTGAAGGCTCTAAGGGGGTTCCTAGGCCTCGCGGGGTATTATCGCAAGTTCATAGAGAGGTATGCGTCAATTTCAGCCCCTCTGGTTGCTCTCACCAAAAAGGGAGCCTTCCTCTGGTCCCCATCAGCACAGTCAGTTTTCGAAGCTTTAAAAGAGGCCTTGACATCACCTCCAGTACTTGCCCTGCCCAACTTCAACATTTGTTTCATTCTGGAGTGTGACGCAGCAGGAACGGGCATTGGAGCTATTCTAATGCAATCCAAGCATCCTATAGCCTACCTTAGCAAAGAATTGAAGGGTAGGAGTAAGCACTTATCAGCCTATGAAAAAGAAATGCTCGCGATTCTCCTAGCTGTCAAAAAATGGCGACATTATCTTTTGGGAAGGGAATTCACCATAGTAACAGACCATAAACCTCTTAAGCATCTACTTGAGAAAAGGTTGGAGACGGAGGCTCAACATACGTGGTTATGGAAGCTACACGGATATCAGTTCACCGTGGAATACAAGAATGGAAGAGTTAACAAAGGCGCCGATGGGTTGTCTAGAGCCTTCGAAGAACCTCAACTGCAAACTTTGGTAATTGTTCAACCTGCGTGGCTAGACGAGTTGAGAAAAGAAGTGAAGAGCGACCCATTTTATGCTGATGTTCAAGCAAAAATCAGCCAAGAAGGTTCCTCCCAATCCAAGCTCAGCTATCAGCAGGGATTATGTTTCTACAAGGGAAGAGTGTTGCTCAACCCCACATCCCCCTTCACTACTCAGCTCCTTAAGATGCACCATGACTCTCCCCATGGAGGCCACTCAGGGTATGAGAAGACTCTTTCAAGGATAAAGAGAGTTGCGTACTGGAAAGGATTGAAGGGAATGCTCAAAAGTTACATCAGAGAGTGTGTGGTGTGTCAACAGTGCAAATATAATAACCAAAAGCCATCGGGGCTGCTACAACCTCTGCCTATCCCTGAGCAGGTGTGGGAAGATTTGAGTATGGACTTTGTCGAAGGATTACCCAGGAGCTGGGGCAAGACGACTGTTCTAGTGGTGGTCGACCGTCTCTCCAAATACGCACATTTCATTCCAGTATCACACCCCTATACAGCAAAACAGATTGCGGAGGTTTTTGTTCACAACATTGTCAAGCTGTATGGTCTTCCCTCTTCAATTGTGAGCGATAGGGACCCCGTCTTCACAAGCGCATTTTGGAGAGAGCTCTTTAAACTGCAAGGCTCCCAACTCCGCATGAGCACAGCCTTCCATCCCCAAACCGATGGCCAATCGGAAGTGGTAAACAGGACACTCGAGACTTATCTTCGGTGTTTTTGCACTTATAAGCCATCAACTTGGGTTAATATGCTTCCTTGGGCAGAATACTGGTATAATACTAGCTCCCACAGTGCAACCAAATTCACACCTTATCAAATTCTATATGGAAAACCCCCACCTGCGCTGGCTCCTTACATCCCCAAAACAGCCAAGCTTCCTGAGGTAGAAGAAAATCTCATTGAGAGGGATATGGTATTGCAACTTTTGAAGGACAATCTTAAAAAAGCCCAAGGTCGAATGAGGAGTATGGCTGATAAGAACAGGGTTGATAAAGAGTATGCAATTGGTGATTTTGTGTACCTTAAGCTGCAGCCCTATCGGCAGAGCTCTGTGGGAGGCAAGCGAGTCCATAAGCTGTCGCAACTATATTATGGACCTTACCCAATTGTGGAGAAGATTGGGGCCGTCGCTTACAAGTTGCAATTACCCCCATCAGCGAAGATTCACGATGTCTTCCATGTATCGCAGCTCAAGAAGCACCTCGGTGACCCTAGCAAGCTGCAGACAGCTCAGCCCACGTACTTCTGTGAAAGCCCCCTCCAACCTACACAAGTCCTCGACAAACGGGTGTTGGGGAAGAAAGGAGTAGCTACTGTGGAGGTGCTCGTCCAGTGGCAAGGAGGGGCGGAGGCGGAAGCAACGTGGAAAGAATTTTGGGACGGGATTTGCAGATCATTTCGTTCCTCTTCTTCTTCTTCTTTTTAAACCCAAGTGTAATGAAAACAACAGCTATGATTTTAATGAATTGAGTTTTCTTTTCTGCTCGTTTTCGTTTCCTTTTACTGTTCGATCTCGCTCCTCGCTATTGACGTCGCCATGGTGGTTCAAACCCGCAGTGGCGCAGCTCAGCAGATCCCCTTCGTGATTGGATCTGCACCAGTTGGATTTCAGTGTCGGCACCAGGACTTTTGCTGCAAGGATGAGGGAATTCAGTGTGACAATTATTTTGGCAACGATCAACCTTGGGACTCCATTCAGTGAGATGATCGCCCTTAGAGGTTTTCTTCCTCTAATTTACTTAAGCATAAACCAGAGGCTTCTGTTCTTCGACAACACGTTGGACATGATACATACTACAAGGTTTTTGGACGGATGGATGGACTTCATACAATTGGGACAGGGTTCTGAGGCCCGGCGCGCGGTCCGCTGTTGGTTGATAGTTTCTTTTGTGTGGAGAATGATTTGGAAGACTACTTGGATGCGTTTAAGATGCTGAGGTACAAGAAGCACAAGTGGAGTATTGTTTCCCAAGGTTGATAAAAACCGAACTCAGTCTGAGGTCTTCTTTTCCGCTGTGCTTGAAAAACTCCCTCCCCGGGCCTTTCTGATCATTTCTCCTTCTATCTACATGTGATTTCTCATCCATGGAATGTAATATTATGTAATATACTAGATTAATAAATTTATTAATGATGTGAATGAAAATGGTGAACAAATACATTCACTACTGCAATTTTTTTATATCCATGATGAACCCTAAGTTACATTTGTAAGGTATCTGCTGCGATAATTTTCCATTCTATTTGGTATGGAACCCAAGGAGACACGCTTTACAGAGAGACCAGTGACAACATATTTGAAATAATTGAGTTGTAGGTTAAGTATGATACACGTCGAATTTAGTACCTCGTGAGGATCGCACACAGTGACCGCACATCCCAACTAGTTCAACCACCAGTAAATTTCTCAGACAAACTCACTTTCCCATTAAATTAGTTACACAAACAAACACAACATAGTCTAGATCTTCTAGTAAATAATTTACACAATTTACGCCTATATATTGCTCTCTTAGGCGAAGAAACCAACATTCCCCTTCAAACCAGCTATCCTCATTTTTTAATGTTTCTTGATCATTTTTCTACATATCAACCCCCTATGTTCCTTCATACTCGAGCGTGAGGGCAACATATGATCAGGAGGGAATCTGATGTGGTTCGTGAAAGTTTGAACCGTGCATCTAACAGTATACTGAAGCTAATAGTTTTAAAGGAAATAAGAAAGCTGTTGTTTCTTCCTGGAGCCTCCTTCTCCGTACAGATCATTCCATTGCTTGAGCTCATTCATTATAGAACCCTCTGAAGCAAAACTGGCAGCAACCTGGGTAGCAGCAGCAACGAAAAAGCACAAGATTAATTCCAAAGACTAGATACATAGAAACTTCCTTCAAATAAAAAAACAGTCACTGACGGAAATTGCTACTGTTATGGAAACACAACTACTCATAGTGCATGCTTACAACAATCATTTCCGATTCACGAAAATTTACCAGAGATTATCTCGGTTTATTGGTAATTAAGCTAATCAGTACTACCACTAGAAATCAACTTTTGGAAACTATCAGCATCGCCATCGGTCTTAATTTATAGGGAACATATACAGACAGATCCACTTTCGCTGCTAATATTTATGATAATCGCAGATGGACTTGCAGAAATGACCAAGAGAGGTAGAGAAGTAGAAGTAATCAAAGGGGTTAAGGTGAGAGGAATCCATGTACCTATGTCCATCTCCAATACGCAAATAAAATAAAATAATGCTAAGGAATCCAAAATTTTGCAAAATTGGATCTATGTCCAACGGATCACACCCACAAAAAAAGTATTTTGTTTAGTTCGTCCTGTAGTCACATATGAAATAGCTGATGGGATAAATTTTGCAAAACTTTTCTTGCACCAATATTAATCCTTTTTATTCCAAAGTGAAGATTCCATTATTTACCCAACATCAAGGAACAATGTACGTTGTTGAATCGAAATAAGGAATGCCAATCTTTGAGAATTTTGTCATCATTCAATTATTATCGGGTTGGTCCATTCAATGGTTCAAAATATAACAATGTGACAAAAGAATCGAATCCCATAACTCCAATTAGGGATTCATGGGGCCCTTTAGGTACTATAGGTACTATTGTACCTAAAACAGTGGATTTTTATTCATCTTACCATTTAAGAACTCATAATCAGATCTTGTTAAAAAAATATGGGCCACTTGACAATTTTAAACAGATTTTTCAAGTACTTGAAGTATTTAAATACTGTTTAATAGATGAAAATAGGAGGATTTATAATCCCAGTTCATACAATAACATCATTTTGAATCCATTGCATTTGAATTGGTGCTTTCTACATCACAATTATTGTGAAGAGACATCCACAATAATAATTATTGGACAACTTCTTTGTGAAAACATATGTTTGGAGTAGTCCAATTGGATGAAATCATGTCATTACGAATATTAATGGGATGTTTTGAATACCGGTCTGGATTGTCAGTTAACCTACACAAGAGCTATGTGGTTGCCCTTAGTAACGAGAGTTCGAGCCCAATTAAGATGATCTCAACATTTATGGAGTGCGAGAAAGGAGACTTCCCCCTCAAGTACCTTGAAACTCATATCAAACCGGACATGATGTGAAAGAAAGACTGGATTCTTTTGGTGGAAAAAGTGGAGAAGAAACTTGCAAGATGAAAAGGAAAATTTCTATCTCTGAGAGGCTAAATTTCCCTAATAAAGTCGGTTCTCATTAGCCTGCCAACGTACTTGATGTCAATATATGAACTTCCCAAATAGGTAATTGACAAAATCGATAAATGCAAGAGACAATTTTTGTGGAAAGGAACACAAGAAGATAACAAGGGGTTTCATCTGATAGGTGGGGTAAGGTTTGTAAGAAGAAAGATTTTGGGGATTTGGAATCGTCAACCTCCAAGATATGAACAAAGCACTACTTTCAAAATGGTGGTGGAAACTGTGCAAACGGCGCAAGTCATGGTGGTGTAACTCTTTGACTATGTATCGGAGACGGAAAAAGTTTAGATATGGAGGACGAAGTAGTCACGGGAAGCCGTCATACATCTGGAAAGGAATATCTAAGATGGGGGTTATGTTTCACGCTAATACTAAGTGCAGGCTAGGGAACGGGAAAGATATTAGATTCTAAGAACAAATGGTGCGGAGAGAACACCCTACAGTCTCTTTTCCCACAATTGGCTTAAGGAAACAACAAATGAGGATGTTCTTGTGGCGGATGTTTGGAAACAGAAAAGGCTGAGAATTGAGTTCGATGGAAGTTTATCCCACGAAAACCAGGAGCAACTTCAGGGCCTTAAAAATCTTGTTGCGGAGGGTCCGCGTCATCGGAGTGGAGAGGAAGATGACAGCAAATAGGGGCTAGAAGCTATCAGTACTTTCTCAGCGCGATCTATGTATAGACATTTGAATGATGGAGGAATAAGAAGTTCAGACGCAAACACTAATTGAAAATCTAAGGCCCCAATAAAGGTGAAGGCCTTCATTTGGTTGGTGATGAACAACGCTATTCTCTCGAAAATGAACCTAACGTTCTCATCGATGGGAAATAACCTAGATGTAATTTAGGGGGGAAATGTAAATCAGATTTTCATATGTTGTCCTAAGGCTAGACTAACATAGGAAATTCTCAGATTGGGTTTTAGTATTATAGAGACACCCAACAATATCAAAGACATTTGGGGGGCTTGGAGATCAACATACATTAGGAAAGATTATAGGATAGTGTGGAATATTACGGTAGCGGCTATTTTGTGGATCTTATGTCTAGACAGGAACGATGCTTACTTCCGTGGCATTAATTGTAGATTTCATATGATGTTGTATAAAATATTGGTTCTAATCGATGCTTGGGCAGGGGTGAGGAAGATGTTCCAAATGAAGGGTGCAGAGTAGGCCAGGTTATGGCGTCCATATTTACCTCCAATCTCTCAAAGTTACCTCCTATCTCTCAAAGTTTTGTGATGGACTTGCTGAAGGTTACTTCTATTTTGGATGGATGTATGCTTTATTTATGTTGGCTGGTGATGTATTATTTAGTAGTTTGATATAGAGACTGGATTAGATTTGGTTTTTAATATTTGGTACTCTATATTTCGTTAACTTTTCATTAATGAAACCGGTGACCGGGGGTCACTTTTATCCTTTTTTTTAAAACATATACAGTACGAAAGATGTATTTTTTCCCTTCTTTATTTACTTCTATTTTTTTTATTTTTTTTTTGGGGGGAAAGACAACCCGGAGGACGGCCGTAAATTTTATATATTATAAAAGATTAAAGATAATAGTGTTCTTCACAACAACAAAAATATACTCACTTGACTCTTCGCCAATTTCATATCTTCCATGTTCAATGGTCTAAGAGTAATTGTTGGTTTCACAACTTCAATAGTTTCTGAAGTCTCAGCTGGACGCTCACCACTTTCAGAAATCCGTTTTTTCTCCTGCAATAGAAAATAAGTACTTCCAATTAAGCAAACTTCCAAACTGCAGAATTCTGAACTAATGAAGCACCAAGATATATTATTACCACTTCTTTGATTCTTTCTCTCTGGATTAGCTCCCTAACAGGACGGTATGCTGCTGTTGTGCACAAGTTCTGTTCCCACCAATTGACTTTGCTTGTTAATAAAAATAAAATAAAATAAAAGCAGAAGCCAGAAAATGAAAGCTACAGACCTTGAGATCACTACCACTGTATCCTTCTGTTAGCATGGCCAGTTCCTTATAATCAAGTCCTTCAACCTTTTCTTTTGCCAAAAGTGTCTTCAGAATCAACTCCCTATTCTCCGGGGATGGCAGACCAACCATTATTCTGTTCATGGAAATAGACATATTATAGATGAAAACCGGGGCGGGATATGGATTGATCAGAAGGGGGTAGGAGGCAAGAAAAATAATATCATATTTTACAATAATAATAATAATTTACTGAAGCTATTATTTAGGGGTTGGTTTGGTGCACAAGTTTATAATAAGTTGCATTGGTTGGACTCCATCAATTTATTAAGGCAAATATTTGAAAAAATTAAGAAGGCTGAGAATTTTTTTGGGATATTTGAGTGTTGCTGCAAATATTTGGAATAGATTTGCCGGAGGGGTGAGACCTTAAGAAAATTTAAAAAAATTTAAAAAACCCCTACACCTAATCTCAAAATTTTGAGGTTGGCAACAACATACACAAAACAGAGAAGTAAAAATTTTCTAGCCATTTATACAAGAAAATATGAAATTAATTTGATAGACGGACCTGCGTTCAAACCTCCTAATAATTGCTTCATCAAGGTCAAAAGGTCTATTTGTTGCTGCAAGAACAAGGATTCTCTCCTCAGGCTTCGTCAAAAGCCCATCCCACTGGGTCATGAACTCATTTTTTATCTTACGCATTGCCTCATGTTCTCCCACCCTAGTTCGCTGCCCAAGCATGCTATCCACCTCATCTACAAATATGATAGTTGGGGAGATCTTTGCTGCCAGTGTAAACAAAGCTCTGACATTCTTCTCGTCTTCACCAAACCACTTTGATGTAATTGCAGACATGGAAGCAATGATAAAACTTGCTCCTGCTTCATTTGCTATAGCCTTCGCCAACATCGTCTTCCCTGTCCCAGGAGGTCCAAAAAGTAAAATTCCCTTACAAGGCTTTAGGAGACCTCCTTTAAAGAGGTCAGGTCTGCGGAGTGGAAGCATGACAAGCTCCTGAAGAGACTCTTTGATATCATCCAGTGCCCCTATATCTTCAAATGTTACTCCAATTTCATTGGCTGGGATAACCTCAGGTCTAATGCGTTTTTCGAATTCATTGTCTGGAGCTACTTCCTAATATATCGGAGCACACAAATGATCTATTAGCAGAAAACATCCAGATTTCCAATTGTATAATGAACACTAATGCTTTACTACTATATTTATAGTCTTGAAACAGTAATAAGCAATGGCAATAGTGATTTAACCATTATTGGATTAGTCATGTCAGGATGTCTATCACATACCGTTTTCCAAGTGTATCATATAGTGCATCAAATTGTTCACCAAATCAAAACACATGTGCAGAAGATATAGAAGGATATAACTATTTATATGATCATATCTCACCAAGACAGAGGCGTAATTTATTTTTAGGCAAGTATATAATACTTAATAATAGAGTGAAAGTGCCGGTGAGACATGTATGGTCAACTGAATCAAACAAAATGTCACTAAACCGATAGCCAATGAACAACAATGTTATAAGCACAGTTCCAGATATCAGCAAATATGGATACACAACAAATCTATTGGATCTTGATTTTGATTACCAGTGCTTCCAATACATTCTGACATTGCTGAGAAATTATATGAAGATACTCAAGACCTATGCACATACACCTCAGCACTATACAATGGGCACCATATCTAGCACACATTTAACCGTACTAAAGATCTATGCAATTTATTAAGGGCACCATACCTAGTGTGTTGGAGTTTGTGGATCCAATACACGATAATGGGTTGAAGAAGATAGGCGGGAAAGAGAGTCGAAGTGGGAGCAAGAGGTCAAGAGTAGTTGGAGGCTACAACAGAGTTGCGGTCGACCGTGCGGTCGACAAACCCCCCGACCGCACCCAGGCAAGACGACCGGTCGACCGCGCAGTCGACCGTCCCGCTCTCTGACTCAATTTTGTACCTTGAAGGAATGACCGGTCGACCGCGCAGTTGACCGACCTGCTCTCTGTTGGAACTCGTGCAGTCGAAGGGGAAGACCGGTCGACCGACATGATGTTGCGGTCGACCGTCCCGACGATGATTGATGAGCGGCTGAGATGGAAAGTTGTGGAATCCTATATATATTGTATTGTGTACGATTTTAGGGTATGTGAAAAGAAAAAAGAGATCTACCAGCCGTCATTAAGAGAGAGGGAGATAGAGAGAAACTCTACACCTTGGTGGTGAGTTCTTGAGAGATTTGTAAACCTAATCTTCATATTTCTAGTGGAAATCGCAGGAGTACCTCTGCACGGGGAAGTAGCCATTGTTTGAGTGAACCTCGATAAAAATCTTATGTAATCTTGTGTGTTGCTTTTGCTTGTTCTTTCTTCTCTTGTTTTGATTCTATAGTTCTTGCATCTCGTCATCGTCGTTGTTGAGTTTATTCCGCAATTAGAATTCAACAAAGTGGTATCAGAGCTACAGGTTGATAGTCTTGATTGAGATGGGGGACAAGAGTAGAGTCAAGGAGTTCGATGGAACGGATTTCACAATGTGGAAGATCCAAATGATTGCGTATCTCCGACAGAAGGATCTAGATGATCCGTCGTTTGGTGTGAAGCCAGAAGGGGCGGAGGTCGATCCAGTTGCTTTGGCGGGCTGGAAAAGATTGGATCAGAAAGCGCTTGGACAGATTCAGTTGTCGCTGAGCAGGAAGGCGCTATTTTATATTGAGAAGGCAAGAACCACAAAGGAGGCAATGGAGATTTGACAGACATATTTGAGAAGCCGAATGTAGCGAACCAGATCTTACACCTAAAGAAGTTGGTTAACTTGAAGTTGTCATAAAAGGGTTCGGTTGCTGAGCACATCAATAATTTCTGTATGGTTTAAAATCAGATGGAATCGTCGGGTTTAAAGTTTGAGGAGAGGGCACAATCGTTGTTGATGCTATTCAGACTTCCCGACAGTTACGACACAGTAAAGCAGACTATTACTAGCACCATGACTGATACGACAATCCTAAAGGGTGTTATAAGCAGCATTATGAATGAGGATGCAAGGAGGAAAAGACATGGAGAGACTTCAGTGTCATATCCTAGCAATACCGCGCTGTCAGTTGATAACCGTGGTAGAAGTAACAACAGAGGGAGGTCGCAAAGCAGGAATCACAGGTCCAAGTCAAGAACCGGACATTGCAAAGGTGAGTGTTGGTACTGCAAGAAGCCAGGACACAGGAGAGACCAATGCGAGTATAAGAAAGCACAAGTAGGGTCACAGGTAGCCAATGTGGTAAGTATTGAACCTTGTCTAGATAAATTGTGTTTATCTGCTGGATTTAATATTTTGCAAGATGATTGGTGTATAGACTCAGGTGCTTCTTATCATTGTACCCCCATGAGAGATGTTTTTGAGGATTACAGGACAAGTGATTTTGGTGTAGTTTCAGTTGGTAATGGTCAGATATATCCAGTTGTTAGTAGAGGCACTGTGAGAGTGAAGGCTCTCAGTGGTGGGCAATTGGTCTTGTATGATACAAGATATATTCCGAGCTTGAAGAAAAATTTGATCTCAACTAGCAAACTAGACAAAGAAGGGTTTACAACAATTTTTGGGCTTGGAGAATGGAAGGTGACTACAGGTGCCAGGTTGGTGGCAAAAGGAAAGCGTGGTGACACGTTGTACTTACTCAGGGGAGGTGATTGAGGTGATATCATTGCTACAGCATCAGCAGGTAGTTCCTCTTCAATTCTATGGCATGTCAGGTTGGGGCACCTTGGTGAAAAGGGTGTCAAGTAGCTTTATTCTAGGGATCTTTTGCCGGGGCTGAAGAAGGTTGAGATGGATTTTTGTGAGAATTGTGTAATGGGCAAACAGAAAACAGTTAGCTTTCAGTTGGGTGGGCGTGAGAAGAAGCTTGGAAAGTTAGAGTTAGTACATACAGATGTGTGGGGTCCAGCTCAGGAATTCTCTTATGGTGGTAAGAGATACTTCGTCACATTCATCGATGATGCTACAAGAAAGGTTTGGGATTATGCAATTCGCGAGAAATCAGAAGTTTTGGAGGCATCCAAAGCTTGAAAGGCCAGGGTTGAGAATGAGACGGGTTGCAAGGTGAAAGCAATAAAGTCAGACAATGGAGGTGAGTACACAAGCAAAGAGTTTTTTAACTATCTGGCAAAGGAAGGTATCAGAGAAATCAAGACAGTTCCTAAGACTCCACAGGAGAATGGTGTAGCAGAAAGAATGAACCGCACGATACTCGAAAGGGCGAGATGCATGAGACTTCATGCGGGTCTTCCGGTCCATCTTTGGGCTGCTACAGTTGATACGGCAGTGTATTTGATTAACCGTTGCCCGTTTAGTGCCCTTGATGGGAACATTCCAGCAGAACTATGGTCAGGTAAAACTGTTAATTATTTGCATTTGAAAGTTTATGGTTGTATAGCATATGCACTAATTGATAGGGAAGAAAGAAAGAAGTTGGACTCTAAGTTCAGGAGGTGTGTCTTCATTGGCTACGGTGGCGATGAGTATGGTTACAGGCTTTGGAATTTTGTGGATAATAAAGTCATTCGCAGCAGGAACGTAGTGTTCAATGAAGAGGTTCTATACAAGGTCAGGCACACAGGTCAAGACAGTACAACCAGTTCAGAATCAAATTGGGGTTTAGACTTAGACTCAAATTTAGATTCTAAAGGCAGTCCTAGTAGTAGGGGCCCTGCAGTGCAGCAGCAGGAACATGTACCACATGCAGCATAGGAGGCTCATGGTGAGTAGGTTATCCAAGACGATACATCCAGAACAGTTTGGGGAACCTGAACCGGTCGGTGAACCGGTACCCACATTGAGGAGATCGACACGAGAGAGGAGGCCAACCAGGATATTTGATCCATCAGCTAGTGTTGTTCACGAGCATATTCTGTACATGGATTCGGGGGAGCTAGAGACTCATGAAGAGGCTTTGAGGTATAAAGCTCGAATTCAGTGGGAGTTAGCCATGAAGGACGAGATGAGCTCCTTGGAACAGAACCAAACTTGGAAGTTGACCAAGTTACCTACAGGGAAGCGCGCTCTTATGAATAAATAGGTTTTTAAAGTCAAAGATGAGACAGATGGTAGTAAGAGGTACAAGACAAGACTTGTAAAAGAATTCTCTCAAAGAGAAGGTGTTGATTATAGTGAGATCTTTACACCAGTTATGAAGATGGCTTCTATTAGGGTCCTGCTCAGTATTGTGGCAGTTGAAGACTTGCATTTAGAGCAGTTGGATGTGAAGACAGCATTTCTCCATGGTGATGTCGAAGAAGAGCTGTACATGAAACAACCCACAGGTTTTGAAGCTAAAGAAAGGAAGACATGGTGTGCCGATTGAAGAAGAGCCTTTATGGGCTCAAACAAGCACCGCGGCAATGGTACTTGAAGTTTGATTGCTTCATGAGAGGAAAAGGTTTCGATAGGTGCAAAACGGATCATTATGTGTATGTTCATAGATATGAGGACAATGATATAGTTACCTTGGTGTTGTATGTGGACGACATGCTGTTAGTAGGTTCATATATGGAGAAGATCAAGGAAGTGAAAAAGGCACTAGCTTCGGAGTTTTCAATGAAGGACTTGGGTGAAGCAAAGCAAATCCTCGGCATGAAGATTAGTAGAGACAGGAGTAGCAAGAAGCTTTGGTTATCACAAGCAGACTATGTGAAGGTGTTGAAGAGATTCAATATGGATGGGGCGAGGCCAGTCACTTGTCCCTTGGGTGCTCACTTCAAGTTATCAATGGACTTGTGTCCTAAGACAGAGGCAGAGATGGAAGAAATGGCTGCTATTCCTTATGCCTGAGCCGTTGGAAGTTTGATGTATGCAATGGTGTCTACAAGACCAGACATCACACAAGTAGTGGGAGTTGTTAGCCGTTACATGAAGAATCCAGGTAAACAGCACTGGGATGCAGTAAAATGGATTCTTAGATATCTAGTAGGTACTTCAGATCACTCTTTATTTTGGGGGAGATTCTTTGCATATACATGGTTATGTAGATGCGAATTTTTGGGCGATCGTGATGGTTGCAGAAGTATTACAGGGTATGTATTTACAGTTAGTGGAACATCTGTTAGTTGGGCTTCACAGTTACAAAAGGCTGTAGCGCAGTCAACTACGGAGTCAAAGTATATGGCACTTACGGAAGCGACGATAGACATGTGGATTTCGGAGGTTATGAAACAGTTGGGCAGGAAGCAACCCATAGGTGAACTATGGTGTGACAGTCAAAGTGCATTTTTCTTGGCAAAAAACTCGGCATATCACTCTAGGACTCGGCACATTCAAATGAGGTATCATTTTGTCAGAATGGCGGTTGAGAAGAAATAGTTGAAGCTAACTAAGATTTTTGGTACTAAGAATCCGGCGGACATGCTCACTAAGGTGGTGAATAGCAAGAAACATCAGTTTTGTTATACTGCTATCAGATTGTCTCCAGGTTAATTGTTAAGGAGACTTGCAGAGGTACGGACCTAGACTAGGCCAATGGAAGAATGAAGAACAGGTTAGAGACTTCGTGTATGTCTCCAAGTAGGAGATTATTGGGGTTTGTAGATCCAATACACAATAATGGATTGAAGAAGATAGGCGGAAAGGAGAGTCGAAGTGGGAGCAAGAGGTCAAGAGTAGTTGGAGGCTACAGCAGAGTTGCGGTCGCCGCGCGGTCGACCTCACCCCCCGACCGCACCCATGCAAAACGACCGGTCGATCGTCCCGCTCTCTGACTCAATTCTGTATCTTGAAGTGCAGTCGACCGCGCAGTCGACCGACCTGCTCTCTGTTGGAACTCGTGCAGTTGAAGGGGAAGACCGGTCGACCGACATGATGTTGCAGTCGACCGTCCCGACGCTGATTGATGAGCGGCTGAGATGGAAAGTTGTGGAATCCTATATATATTGTATTGTGTACGATTTTAGGGTTATGTGAAAAGAAAAAAGAGATCTACCAGCCGTCATTAAGAGAGAAGAAGATAGAGAGAAACCCTACACCTTGGTGGTGAGTTCTTGAGAGATTTGTAAACTTAATCTTCATATTTCTAGTGAAAATCACAGGAGTGCCTCTGCGCGGGAAAGTAGCCATTGTTTGGGTGAACCTCGATAAAAATCTTGTGTGTTCTTGTGTGTTGCTTTTACTTATTCTTTCTTCTCTTGTTTTGATTCTATAGTTCTTGCATCTCGTCATCGTCATTGTTGAGTTTATTTCGCAGTTAGAATTCAACATAGTGCACATTTAACCGTACTGAATTGCAAAATCCATGAGCTCAAGCATTCCAACGGAAAATAAGTATTCAAAAGTGGACATTTTTTGATTTAGTTCGTAGGTCAGGTAGAGGGTTAGCACTAGATCCACAAAGTGGCACAATGTTTTCAATTTCCAAATTCCAAATCTACTTCAAAATGTTAGTCTTGAAAACAAGTCCTTTCTCTAAGTGTTGAATAGTTATTGCTTTATGAAGTAAGCTTAACTAGCCCGACCGAGCCCTCATTGAGAGCTATGAATTAGAGAAATCAGCCAAGGCAGAAAATGTTAGATTAATGATCTATTGATGTTGCTGCTAATTTTGGTGTGGGAACAAACAGATGATTTGTGAATTTTTTGGAACCAATAAAAGCTAACTTTTTTACTACTTGCCGATATTAACCATTCTCAACGCTGCTGCTGACCTGCAAAAAAATTCGAAACACCAGGATTGATCTCGGCAACGAACCCTCCGATGCTCAAGTCAGTAATATGGAAGATTATGAAAGAGCTTTTGTGTAGAAAAATACTGATTACCTGATTCTGGCAGGGGTAAGGGGTTTTTATAGTCGCCTTTAGGACCTGTTTCGAGATAATCATTTAGCTTTACTTCCCGGTGTTTATGGATAAAAAATGGAGTTTAAATTCCTTCATGATAAGAGATTTTGTTTAAACCGTCTCTTAGGGATAATCATGAATTCAAATTACTCTTTAAATGATCTGGATTTATTTATAATGGGCTGTCACCCTAACCAAGTAAGGCAGATCCATTTTTAGGTTATTGGGCTTGGAAAAGACTCGGTTCCTATTTTCGGACCCGCTTGTAGTGAAAATTACTGTTTTACCCTTAAGAGCTTTGAGATTCGTACCCGATTTGAATGGTCCCAATTTGGTTCTATTTCTAGCCATATCACAAGCCCCCCACTCCCGAAGACTGAGCTTCACAGCCTTTGAGGAGTAATTTGCCCGTTTGTAATGGATTATAGAATTTATTGGCGTTCTCGAGGACGTTTAGATCTCGCTTGGGGTGTAACGATGATTTTTTTTGAGTTTGTAAAATAGTTAGAATTAGTTTTAGAATTATCTAAATTTTTTGTGATTTTCCCAAATTTTTATGATTTTTTCCAAAATTTTAATCATTTTTGATTTTTTTAATTCAATTTTCGAATTTAAATGATTAATTTTCGAAAATTTTAATTAACTATTCTAATTTAATAATTATATTTTCAGAATTTAAAATTATTTTCCAAATTAATAATTTTTTAGAATTTTTAATTACTTTTTTAATTTTTAATTATTTTTTGAGATTTTTAAAAAATTAATTCGATTTTATAATGAAATAAAGAAATTAATTTAAATGGAAATTACCTTGATGATGTGGTGAAATCTAGATTGTTGATCACGATCGAGCGCAGATCGAGAGGAGGATATTTCTCTAATTTCCAGCCCAGTTTTGTCGTTGCTCGGCACGCGTCGGCGATCAATGAGACCGTTCAGCACGTCGACACGTGGCGGTCAACGTTTGACTGTTGACTCGGGCAACGTTGACCGATGACTTTTTGTGCGGATCACAGCCGTCGATCAAGATTGGACGCGGATCGGGAGGAGAACGTTTTCTCTCATTTTTCGATCGGCTTCTCGGCTGCTCGGCGTGCGTTGGTGATCGATGAGGGCATTCGGCAAGAGTTGGCGAACGATGAAGAGGCGATATGTGGCATTTGACCGCTGACCATTGACTGGTCAACGCCATTTTGCCCCCATTTCGTTCGATTTCTAGTTTGCTCGGTGGGTTTCGGCGAACGACATGGCACCTTCGGTCAGCTGCATTGTAACTACTTTTGCGGAGTTACATAGGTCCGATTGGAGCGTGAAACCCCTCATTTCGAAGCTGAGCCTCCACAAAGTTAAGAAGAGCTTTGTATGACTCTTGGGAAGATCCGTTCTTGGAGGCGAGTTTAGGGAGCATCTCTAGATGAGTTCGGCTCCGAACTCGTTGTTGATGAAGAAGAGGGTCGCTCAGGGAGCAAGCACGATGAAGAGTATCCCTGACTCTAGGAGAGAGCCGTTCGGGAAGCAAATTTGGGGAGCAACTCTAGGGGTGAGTTGAGCTCCGAGCTCATTTGAAAGAAGGTCACTCGGAAGGCGAGCGAGCCGAACAACATCACCAGGTTCTAGGATAGAGCCGTTCTGGAGACAAGTTTGAAGAGCAATTTTAGGGGTGAGTTGAGCTCCGAACTCATTTGGAAGAAGGTCGCTCAGGAGGCGAGCGAACAACATCACCAGGCTCTACGAGAGAGTCATTCGGGAGGCGAGTTTGAAGAGCAACTCTAGTGGAGAGTTTATCTCTGAACTCGTTTGGAAGAAGGCCACTTGGGAGGCAAGCAGAACGAAGCGCATCCCCAGGCTCTAGGAGAGAGCCATTCGGAAGGCGAGTTTGAGGAACAACTTTAGAAGAGAGTTGAGCTCCGAACTCGTTTGGAAGAAGGCCGCTCAGGAGGTGAGCGGAACGACGGGCATCACCAGGATCTAGGAGAGAGCCGTTCGAGAGGCGAGTTTGAGGAGCAACTCTAGGGGAGAGTTGAGCTCCGAACTCGTTTGGAAGAAGGCGGCTTTAGAGGCGAGTAGGACGAAGAGCATCACTGGGCTCTATGAGAGAGCCATTCGAGAGGCGAGCGAAACGAAGGGCATCACCATGCTCTAGGAGAGAGCCATTTGGGATGCGAGTTTAAGGAGCAACTCTAGGGGTGAGTTGAGCTCTGAACTCATTATAGAAAGAAGCCGCTCGGGAGGCGAGCAGAATGAAGAGTATCACCAGGCTCTAAGAGAGAGCCGTTCAGGAGGCGAGTTAGAGGAGAAATTCTAGGGGAGAGTTGAGCTCCGAACTCGTTGTAGAAGAAGTCGCTTGGGAGGCAAGCGGGATGAAAAGCATCACTAGGCTCAGAGCCGTTCGGGAGGCGAGTTTGAGGAGCAACTTTAGGGGTGAGTTGAGCTCCGAACTCATTCGAAAGAAGGCGCTCGAGAGGTGCACGGAACGAAAAGCACCACTAGGCTCTAGGAGAGAGCCGTTCGGGAGGCAAGTTTGAGGAGAATTCTAGGGGTGAGTTGAGCTCCAAACTTTTCGATTGAGCTCGAAAAATTTGCAGAAGCAACCCGAGGAGGGGGTTGGCACGGACTTGCCATTTGGACCTGGCATATTTCCAGAAGCAACTCGAGGAGGGGGTTGGATTTCCACCTTGCCATTTGGACCCGACAAGCTAGTAGAGGCGACCCAAAGAGGGATTTGGACTCCAAACTTGTTTCTTGAACCCTGCAAGCTTGGAGAGTCAATCTTGAGGTGTAAATTGGCCCCCAATTATGTTGTTTGAACCCAGCAGGCTTGTAGAGGCAACTCAAGGAGTGAATTGGATGTCATATCCGATGCTTGAAGGTGAACTGGTTGCAGGAGAAGCTCTTCGGACGAGCTGGGCTCCAACACCATCGCATGGAGTTAGGGAGTTGCTAGTGTGGCTCGGAAGAGGAGCTGAGCACAAAGCTCAATGATAAGGGTTGTCGCAACAGGGGAGCAGCTCCAGGGGCGAGCTAGGCCCCAGATTCAGTATGTTTGAGTCAAATTTTGGAGATAGCCATAGAAAAGAGCTGGTCTTCGAACTTGCTTGTTGCAAAATTTAACTAGTATTAGAAGTTGTTTGAATGGTCGTTTCGAGCCCCAAAACCGCCTACTTGCAAGCTGTGAGGGCAATTTCGAACCATGATTGTGAACTTCGAACCAGTTATTTCGGAGTTATCAACGAGTTGTAGGAGCAATTCCGAATGGTGGGCCACTCCGCACTTGCTTGTTTGCAAGCAGCTAAAGCGGTGTCGAACCAAGTGTCAGACTCCAAACTTGTTTGAAAGTTTCAACTAGTTGTAGGAGCAATTCCGAATGGTGTTGCTCCGCACTTGCTTGTTTGCAAGCGGCTAAAACGACATCGAACCAAGTGTAGGACTCCAAACTTGTTATTTGAAAGTTTGAACGAGTTGTAAGAGTAATTTCGAACGGTGAGCTGCTCTGCACTTGCTTGTTTGCAAGCGGCTAAAGCGACATCGAACCAAGTGTTGGACTCCAAACTCGTCTTTTGAGCCTAGCAAGTTGTGGGAGCAGCCATGGAGGACAAGCTGGACTTCGAACGTACCGTTTAACGAGTCGTAGATGTGACTCAGGAGATAGACATGAGGCCAATGCAATGATCTTTATAAGAAAAAAACTAAGTTTTATTGAAACAAACTATGTGGCTGCCTTGAGGGGGACAAACCGTTATTACATGCTTGGGACATATCGTAAGCGACGACCTTATTGAAAACTGAAAACCTACTTCCACGAGAGGGTGTTAGGCACCCTCGTGGTACTTTATTTAATGCTCTGTATTCCAAGTTCGCCTTCCCAGAAGAGGGGGTTCTCCTTGAGTTCATCAACTAGTTCGGGAGGGACTTGACTGTTCTGTTGGAGGAGCTCTAATGCTTCAAATGGGAAGATCGAGTCCCCCCATTGTAGTTGTGCAGCACCTCCAAGCTGTCTCTTGGTTTCCTTTGAGTTCCCCTACTCTTGCTGAGTTCGGGGACTTCATTTTTACGTGAAAGGCTAAGGGTACGGCATGAAGTACTGCTAGGTCTGGTTGGCCTAGAATGACATTGTAAGCGGCCTTCACATCGATGACCATGAAGTCCATTGCCTTTGAGCGGGTTGTCGGAAATTTTTCTGTGGTCACATTAAGAGTGTATTCCTTCGATTGAGACTGGAACCCCAGAGAACCCGAGGAGTGTGTATCCGACAGGCTTGAGATGATCTGAAGAAAGCTTAAGGCCTTGGAAGACTTCCAGGAAGAGGATATTACCGGATCTGCTGCTGTCGACTAGGATTCGACGCACCTCATGGTTGGCCATGTGGAGATTAATTACAAGCGCTTCACAGTAGGGAGTTCAGACGCTTTCTAGGTCTCGATCTGAAAATGTCACTGAGACTCCGAAGCTCTTGGCCGAGGAAAATTTCCGTACCGAATTAACTTCCCGGATGAAGGCCTTTTGGGAGGAGTTTGATTCCCCCCTATAGGCCCTCCATCAATGGAATGGAGAATTGCTCCGGCTCCGAGTCTTGGGGCTCAGAGGGCATCTCGAACCGCTTATTATCTCCCCGGGGTGGAGAAAAATCTGCTCTATCCTTTCAGACGAACTTGACTAGGTGCCCCTGCTGTATGAGATCTTCGATCTCCACCTTGAGATCCCGACAGTCATCCGTGTCGTGGTCATTATCCATGTGGAAGCATCATCGCTTGTTTCTATTTCCCCTAGTCGCTGAGGTATCCATTCTAGGGGAGCACGGAGTAGCCCTTCCTTGTCCACCTCCATGAGAACTGCTGATATACTGGCACCGAGAAGGTGAACTTCTTAAAACGAGGAGCAGGGTGCCGCTAACCATTGTCGTATTTCTGGGATCCTTCTTCGTTTGCAATCTTCCGTTTGTTCTAAGAAGATGGCTCTTCTCGACTAGGGAGGTTGAGAGCCTCTTCAACTCAGATGTACTTCTCACTCCTAAGGAGTTCCGAGAAGTCCCGAGAAGGCTTCTTAGCAAGGGACGCCTTGAGGTCGGTATTATTGACGTTGCGTCTGAATGCTGCAAAGGCTACTTATTGGTCGAGAGAGGCAATAGACTGAGCTTTGGCGGTAAAGCACCGAACATAATCTCTTAGGCGTTCACCTTTCCTTTGACTGAGGGATAGCAAGGATGCACTTGTTTTTTCGGCTCAGCGGCTGCTAACGAAGTGGGTGAGAAAGAGCTCCTCAAATTGGTCAAATGAGAAGATAGAGGTTGGGGATAAACGGGAGTACCATTCTCTCGCTGGTCCCCTCGATGTTACTGGGAAGGCCTTGCAAAAGAGCGCATCTGAGGCTTGATGGATCATCGTGAGGGTTTTAAAACTCTCAATATGATCAGCCGGGTCAGACTCCCCATTGTAGGTTTCAAAATAAGGGGGTTTGAAAGTTTCGGGGACAAGGGCTTCCATGATGGCCCTATGATGGCCCTGGAGAAGGGGGGTCTGCTGGGGCGTAAGTTCTTGGTTGTTGACCTTCTCCGAGGTTGTTCTTGCTGAGGCGCCTCTCCATCTCTCGAAGGCGGCGATGAACTAAGTCGTCCCTCTAGTCAGATCTAGTCGACCCTCAGAACTCTCCTTCATGAAGGGTGGCATGGTGAGGTCTATGTGCATGTCGGTCGTGATTTGGAGTGATGTTAAGAGCTCGCAGGATGTCATCTTTGAAGTTTTGGAATTCAACCTGGGTGACCAGTGCCCCTCCATCATGGTGAACCCTTGGTGGTGATCGGCTCACAGAGGTGTTGCTCCTTCACTGTCGACGTGAAGGATACCCCCTTTGCCTCCTTGGGGAGGTGGGCCTTTTGGATCTCGACCTTCGGGGAGAATGACTCCTCTGACTTCTCTGGTGTTCCAGGTGAAGGACCTCGTCACAGGCTTGTCTCTTATTCAAGCAGGTTCGGAGGTTGATCCCTTGTTAAAAGTTGACGATGATTTGACGAAGGTCTCTTGATCCTTGAGGACCTCGCGAGGCCATCGAGCCGGTGGAAGGATTGTGGACCGAGACATGGTCATGGAGAAGATGTTGTTCTTGATAGCTTCGATGGGAGACCCCTGACGCAGCCCCTCTGGACATGGGGCAAGCCTGTTAGGAAGGCGGTTGTTCAGGCTGAAGCGGCTAAACTTGTTGATCTTGTTGAGGGAGAACATCCTCAAGTGGAGGAGATGGAGGAAGAAGGGTGGCTTTTCGGCTTGACGCCGCCGCCTTCCCTTTTTCTCTTTGGAGGCATGGCTGGAAAAGTCAGTTTTTTACCGGCAAGTATGGTTGGATTGTTCTTTCCTGATTTCCCCGGCACCAATCTGTTGCTGCTAATTTTGGTGTGGGAGAAAATAGATGATTTGTGAATTCTTTTGAAACCAATAAAAGCTAACATTTTTACTACTTGCCGATGTTGACCATTCTCAATGCTGCTACTGACCTGCAAAAAAGTTTGAAACACTGGGGATTGATTCCGGCGACGAACCCTCCAACGCTCAAGTCAGTAATCTGGAAGATTATGAAAGAACGTTTGCGTAGAAAATACTGATTACTTGATTCTGACAGGGGTAGGAGGTATCTATAGTCGCCTTTGGGACCGGGGTTGAGATAATCATTTATCTCTACTTCCCGATGTTTTTGGATAAGAAACAAAGTTTAAATTTCTTCATGATAAGAGATTTGGTTTAAACCGTCTCTTAAGGATAATCATGAATTCAAATTACTCTTTAAATGATCTGGATTTATTTATGATAGGCTGTCACCCTAACCCAGTAAGGCAGATCCGTTTTTGGGTTATTGGGCTTGAAAAGACCCACTTTTCATTTTCAAACCCGCTTGTAGTAGAAATTATCGTTTTAACCCTGAGAGCTTTGAGATTTATGCCCAATTTGAACAGTCCCAATTTGGTTATATTTCTAGCCATATCAATTGATATTGAAAAGATCACATAAACATAACTTCATGTATATTCTGAGATACACGGATTACCATGTACTTATCAGCTACCTGCAAGATTTTAAGCTCAATTCTATTGTCTAAGCATCAAATAAATCCAAATATGCACATGCAGAAAAACATCAAATATTATTGTCCACAAAATTACAGAGAAAAACTGGACTTACGGGCACTTTAGGAGGTGGAGCTATGACCGCACCATCACTCTTGACCTCTGGAGCAGAGTTTTCTAATTCATTTTTGTTATCAGGCCCTGGAACATCAGCTCTAGTCGAAGATTTCGTAGCAGCTGCAACATCTTCTTTCCCAGACTCCTACAGAGAATTAAATAGGAAACATAGCTGAAGTACAGAACATAAAGAACTGCATTTGAATAAGTCATAAATATATAACAAACCTTTGTTATATCGACATTTGCCTCCTGCTTATGATTGTTCTTCTTAATATTCTTATTTTCTTGGAATATACTTAATCCATGTGACAAACTATTACAAAGAAAAATCTATTAAAAAATGAATCAGAACTTAGCATATAGCCAAATGGAATTATGAATGTGTCAAACCTTTCCGTAGATATAATAAGTTTTCCATTTCTGTACTCAGGGTTATTGTTTTTCATCAAATGATAAGAAACTGCAGAAACCACAATTTCTTCAATGTACTTGCTAAGAACTAATGTATCTGCAAAGCAGATTGAGGCCAGATCGCCACAATCAATATCATTTGCTGCTAGAACCTCCATAATGTGATTTTTGTTATCCTGATGCTGCATCATTTTCATGTCTTCTTCTAACTGGGATTTCCAACTGACCATGTGGGTTTCATCTTCTGGAGGCTTGATCTCCACATTGTAAGGGAATAAAATAGAGAGTCTTTCATCCACTTCTCTGACATCATTGTCTGATTCCATCATCCTAGAGCCCAGTATCAATACTGGCCCTGATAATTTCTGCAGCATTTTCTGGAATAATGAATATATCCTTTGGGATCGAAGCAGAAGATTCTCAACATCTCTTATGTATAGAACTATAGGATTGACTTTTGACACCGAAAGAAGAACCTGAACATCTATTCACAGTCATTACCTATTTACTATACTAAACATCAGTTAAGTAATTTCCAAACAACAGCCACATAGGTAACATTTACCATGGTGGAAACGATCAACAGAAGAAGCCAGTACCTTGTAGAGTGATTGTATAAGAAGCTTCTCATCAAAGGCCCAGCTCCCACTACGTTTCAGATGAACTGAAATAGTTGTTCAATGGGCTATTAGCACAACTGTATCATGCATATAGGATTATGGTCATAAATAATACACAAGCTGGCACACAGGGAATCAAAGATTAAAAACAAACAATGCTTAAAGTAGTAGAAACAATTTCTATTACATCAATAACCATCTTTTTCATACTCCTATTTTTTATGCCATGTTGATCACTTTGGACGATGTGGATCATGTATTTGAAAGGAGGAAATATGTGAAATAAGTTTTCACTTACAAGATCCTGACTTATACTTACTACGTCATGACCCTATAAATATAGAGAGAGTAAATAATTGTTTCTACTATTGTGGCTGTTGGATAAAATTGAGTAAATATAATTACCTACAAAATATAAAATAGAATAACATAGTTTACCGGCCTCGGAATAGATGTGTATTAGCATTGTCCTAAAGGACTTATTGCCGACCTCGTCCGGCGTTCCATTACAACTTATCCAATAGAGGTACAAAGCCTTGTCCACCGGTATTCCTTGTGAGCACGACCACGAAAGGAGAGTTGATATTGAGGAGGACAAAGATCATTCTTGTTTATCTCATTTTCTCTTCTCCTTCTCTTAATAAACCATTTAAAGATCCATAAAATCCAACAGTAATCATCTTATTTATAAGAGTAATTAACCAAAAACTTATCACTGATAACTAGTTATAACGGCTAGTTTGACCATGATTAAATAAAGCTTGACTTGGTCAAAAATAAATATTAAATTAATTCATAATTAGATTTAAGAAAATAAATTTTTCTGATATGGATCAGATGACGTGGCTTCTCCTGGGCCGCCAAATCCCCTCAAAACCCGGTCTCCTCTGATCATCAGATCAACCCAGAGGCTCATGGGCTTCTGCCACGTCAGGCCCACGAGCAAACGAGTCCAAACCCGGCCCAGCAGGATCTCAGACCCATTTGCTCTGCCTATAAGTACCAGACCCCCTCCCCCACTAGCAAGGTAATCAATCTTACTCCTCTAAAACCCTAGTCCTGTTGCTTTCCAGTGACTGACTAGATCGTCGGAGGGCCTGTCGCCGGGATCTCTCCCGATGTTTCTAGGCATAGTGCAGGTACACATGACCGAGCTGAGCCCCGAAGATCCGATCTGAGCTACTGGATCCGAGCCGAGCATCTATCCTCCACCTCACTCCTGCTACTCTTGAGCCGTTCTCAGCCGAGGGTCGAGCATATAGCCAGTACCGAAACTTCCACTATACAAATCACAAGAACTCACACCTGTTGCAGCCACACCCCCAAAACAAACCGCATCAGGTTGGCGTTGTATGTGAAAACCCTCGGTACTGACCTCAGTCTGACCCCGGTCAGGAACGTCATCCCCTCCATCAGAGCTCTCACATGGCCCCCAGGGCCCGAAGAGTCGTCACTTCTGTGCGTCGTCCAGACCCTCCTCTCCAAGATAGCCACGCCGATGCCCACGGATCTGACCATCCGAGGGTCAACGGCGAACCCGGGCCGGGCGCTTCTCGCTCGGTCGCGATCGACCTACGTTGGGTCATTAAGAGTCGGCAAGCCAACCGAACTAAGGGAGGGGCCACTTCCAACTCGGCCCCGAACCATCCCAGGCACCCATCCTGAGAGCGGGAGCCAGAGCTCAGTCGCACAGACCGAAGGCCGCCACCCCAACGCGACCCGGTCGGACAAGCTCCGGTCACACGCCATGAGTTACAAAACTTTCGGAACGATATCCTAGAGGCCATCTTAGGGACCCCCGGAAATGAGACACTCCTCTGCTCTCACTCACGGTCGGATGCCGGAGCCAGCGAGTCTCGCAGCTTAACTCGCCTGCCAGAATGAGACGAAGATGTCTTACGACGCCTACAGGAAATGGAGAACCGCCTCGACCATTTTGGCAAGGGCAGCCGAAGGCCGGCTCAGGGTCATAGACCGACCCAACCTCCTTTCTCCGCTCCAATCTTACAAGCAGAGATACCCAGGAACTTTCGGCCTCCTCAGTTCGAGACCTACGACAGCGAGGGTGATCCTGCTGATCATATGGAGGGGTTCAAGACCCTCATGATGATTCACAGTACTTCGGACCCCCTCCTATGTCATGCCTTCCCCGTCACCCTCTGGCGTCCGGCTCGGGAATGGTTCTCTAAGCTCATCCCCGGCTCGATCTACTCGTTCGATCAGCTGGAGGCCAACTTTCTTGCCCACTTCGTGACCAGCAGGAAGGCTGAGAAGACAAGCGCGTCCCTACTGGACCTCCGACAGAAGGAAGGGAAGTCACTCTGCCAGTTCGTCCGGAGGTTCACCACAGAGGCGAGGTCTGTCTCCTCCCTCGATGCTGAGGTCGCCTCAGCGGCATTCCGACACAACGTCCGACATGGCAAGCTGAAGGCATCTTTGGCCAAGAAGCCTCTCCTCAACTTCCCTGACCTGCTCAATCGGGTCGAGAAGTACATACGGGCGGAGGAGGCCCTAAATTCCGAGGGCGCCAAAAAGGTCTCGGGGAAGGGGAAGAGCAAGGCTGATGAGGCAGAGCCAGCCAAGAAGGTTCCGAAAGACGGGACCGGCATGAAGAGGGTCCCTCCGGTCCTGCATTTCGAGAGATACATGCCACTAACACAAAACGTGTCGGCCATCCTTTTAGAGATCGAGGACAAGGACCTCGTCCAGATGCCCCTTCGACCAACCAGCAACAAGAAACGGGACCAGCGGTTCTACTGCCGCTTCCACCGAGACAATAGGCACGACACCGACTACTGCCGGGCCCTTAAGGATGAAATTGAGGCCCTCATCCAACGAGGGTACCTCCGAGAATTCACCCAGAAAAATGCTCGGGACCGAAGGGATACGAGGAACCGAAGGCCTTCTCCTCCTCCTTGCGCACCTAAGCAGCGTCCCGAGCAGGACCCGGAGCCTGAAGAGACCGGAGGCCAAGCCATTCTACACTGTGTCCATGGGGGGCCATGGGAGGGGATTCTAACACTTTCCGCAAGGCATTCATCTGAGAGGTAAATGTCGTCCGAGACCTCCCTTCCCCCCAGGTCCAGCAGCTCCCTGTCTCCTTCTCGGGGGAAGACCTGGAGGGGGTCTGCTCCTGCACTGCGATGCGCTCATCATCAGCCTCGACATGGCGAACTACAAAGTCTGTCGGATCCTCGTGGACAACGGGAGCTCGATGAACATCCTTTTTCTGGAAGCGTTCAAGAACCTCAAGCTCCCCTGAGATAAGCTGAAACCAGCCGGGTACACCCTCCACGGGTTCTCCGACGTTCCAGTGCCGATAGAGGGGATCATGACCTTGGATGTTATTGCCGGTATGACCCCCCTCAGACGGACCGAGTCGATGGACTTTATGGTTGTGAACGTCAAAGCGGCGTACAACGCCATCCTCGGTCGACCAGGACTCTACTCCCTCCAGGCTGTTCCCTCGGCCTACCACCTGAAACTGAAGTTTCCTACTAAGTCAGGTGTCGAGGTCGTTCGGGGGAACCAAGAGGCTGCACGATCGTGCTATATAACGGCGATCGGAGGCAGTGTGTTTCCCCTGGACGTTGCCGAACTGCAACCCGAAAGGAGCCAACCAGAGCCCGAACCTGCGGATGAACTGGAGGAAGTCTCGTTCGAGACAGAAGACAAGTCAAAGTGGTTCCGCATGAGCTGCTCCCTCGTGCCCGACCTAATCAACTGCATTCGCCGCAACGTCGATCTCTTCTCTTGGAAGCCATCCGACATGCCCGGGATCTCCGAAGACCTGATCATGCACAGACTAAGCATGGTCCCTGGATCGAAGCCGATCGTCCAAAAGCGGCGTAAGTTCGCCCCAGAGAGGCAGTAAGCTGTGAAAATGGAGGTAGACAATCTGTTGTCTGCCCTGTTCATCCAAGAGGTCAGCAACCCCGAGTGGCTGGCGAACGTCATAATGGTGAGAAAAGCCAGCGGGAGCTAAAGGATCTGCATAGACTTTACGGATCTCAACAAGGCGTGCCCCAAAGATCCTTTCCCTCTCCCCAACATCGACGCTCTGATTGACGCAACGTCGGGTCACGAGCTCATGTCCTTCATGGACGCTTTCTCGGGCTACGATCAGATCCGGATGTTCCCCCTGATATAGCCAAGACATCCTTCGTCACCGATCAAGGTCTCTACTGCTACCGGGTTATGCCTTTCGGGCTGAAGAATGCTGGTAGCTACCTATTAGAGGCTCGTCAACCGAATCTTCAAGGACCAGATCGGTCGCAACATGGAGGTATACGTCGATGACATGCTCGTCAAAAGACAACAAGGACAGGACCACGTTGTCGACCTGGAAGAAGCCTTTAGCGTCCTTCGGACCCACAATATGAGGCTCAATTCGGCCAAGTGCACATTCGGCATCTCCTCGGGCAAATTTCTCGGGTTCGTTGTCAGCCAGTACGGCATCAAGGCGAACCCCGAGAAGATCCGGGACATAATAGACATGGCCCCTCCGAGAAACATCAAGGAAGTCCAGCAGCTCACTGGAAGACTGGTGGCCATCGGCCGTTTCCTCTCCATGTCCGGAGAGAAGTCACTCCCATTCTTCAAGGCTCTGTGCGGAACCGGAGGTTTTGAATGAGGCACTCAACAGCAGGAGGCGTTCGCCCAGTTAAAAGATTACCTCGCCAATCCTCCGCTCCTTAGCAAACCCGAGCCGGGCGAGCCTCTCTGACTTTATCTTTCGGCCTCAGAAAGCCTACTCAGTGGTGTTCTCGTTCGAGAAGATGACGGAGTCCAAAAGCCGTTGTACTATTTAAGAAAAGTCCTGCTCTCGGTCGAGACTAGATATGTGAAAATGGAGAAGGTGGCATACACCCTGGTCATGGCCGCGGGGAAACTCCGCATTTATTTCCAGGTGCACTCGATTCAGGTCCTCGCGGACCAGCCTCTGAAGGTCGTCCTCTACAAGCCCGAGAGCTCTGGCTGCTTGGTCAAATGGTCGATCGAGCTAAGTCAATACGATATCAGCTATCAGCCAAGGACAGCAATCAAAGGATAGGCCCTCGCCAAATTCATCATGTAATGCACCATCTTCGAGCAACCCGAAAGTGGAGAGGCCAACCAGACGTGGGAAGTTTACGTCGACGGCTCTTCCTGCGAAGCGGGGAGTGGTGCGGGCATCATTTTGTGAGGACCCGACAACTTCCTTCTCCAATATTCCCTCCGCCTCAACTTTCCGGCCTCCAACAACAAGGGAGAATATGAAGCTATGATCGCGGGGCTCACCCTAGCACACTAGGCAGGCACCAGACAGATCAAGGCCTTCAGCGACTCTCAGCTCGTGGTCAATCAGATCACCGGAGAGTACGAGGCACGTGACGATCGGATGATTCGGTATTTGGCCATGGTCCAGCGGCTTTTGACATCCTTTGATGATTCCGCAGTCTTAAGGATCCCAAGAGAGCAGAACACCCAGGCCGATGCCATGTCAAAGTTAGCCTCCTCAACCCTTGAAGGCCTCAACCGCACCGTTCTGATCAAAGTGATCCTGAAGCCGAGTATCGACCTCCCTGAGACCCTCTGTATAAACGACGGAGTTCAACCGGACGATTGGACCACCCCCATCCGAAAGTTTCTGATTGAAGGAAAGATCCCCAAGACTGAGCCGAAGCAAGGCGGATCAGGGTCCACTAGGAAAGGTTCGCCATGATCAATGAAACCCTCTTCAAACGCTCGTACACAACGACGGACGAAAAATCTTACCTCCGCTGCTTAACCCCTGACGAGGCCAAGTATGCTCTCAAGGAGCTCCACAAAGGAACTGGCAGGTGCCACATAGGAAGCTGATCGCTTGCCCGAAAGTTTCTGAACCACGGGTATTACTGGCCCACGATATTGCAAGATGCCCTGGCCCTGGTAAAAAAATGCGGTCCTTGTCAAAGATTCTCCTCGGTAAGAAGGGTTCCAAAAGCAAACCTCCACTCCCTGGCCAGTCCGACCCCTTTTGCTATGTGGGGGATAGACCTGGTAGACCCTTTTCCGAAAGCAACGGGCCAAAGGAAGTTCCTGGTAGTAGCGATCGACTACTTCACAAAGTAGATCGAGGCCGAGCCCCTGGCCATGATCACCGAGCAGCAGACTCAGCAATTCTTCTGGAAACACAACATCTGCCGGTTCGGAATTCTGCACATACTCATCATGAATAATGGGACCCAATTTGCGGGGAAGGATTTTAGAAAGTTCTGCGAGGATATCGAAATCCAGCAACGCTTCTCTTCGGTGTGCCACCCGCAGTCGAACAGTCAGGCCGAGAATGCGAACCGCCTGATCCTTGACAGTCTGAAGAAACAGCTTGATAATTCTTCCAAGGAACTATGGGTCGACGAGTTGCCGAGCGTTCTCTGGGCCCATCAAATGACGAAGAGGATCCCTACGGGAGAGTCGCCATTTAATCTGACTTACGGAGCGGAGGCAGCAATTCCCCTCGAGATCGGGCTCCCTTCGCCCCGAATCATGGCCTTTGATGAAGAAAGCAACTCGGTGCAGCTGCGTGCCGATCTGGACCCCATAGACGAGGTTAGGGAAAAATCAGCCATCAGAAGGAGCACATACCAGTAGAGGATCAAGAGGTTCTACAACAAAAGGGTACGTCCCACCAATATCAAGCTAAGGGACCTCATCCTCCGAAAGCTAGCGGTATCTAACCCCGAGCAAAAGAGGAAGCTGGCTCCAAACTGGGAAGGCCCATACAAGGTATCTGAAGTTGTACGCCCCGGCACATACCGCCTCACCGACCCGGAGGGTAAGGCTGTGAAGAGACCCTGGAATGCAGAGCACCATATCAAATTCCTCGAAGGAGAGGATTAGCCCATGTAGATACCCTTCTGTAAATTATAAGATGTAATCGGCACCTCGTGCCTTCTTTTGTAAAGTCAATATGATGTAATCGTTTACCCCTTTTGGCCTCATGCCAGCTTTCATAAAAACAAGTTTGGGGCTAGACACTCGGATGTCACCGCGAGCCACTCCAAGCTTCTCCTACAAGGTTTGGTGCTCGACGCTCGGATGTCCCCGCGAGCCACTCCAAGCTTCTCCTACAAAGATTGGGGCTCGACGCTCGGATGTCACCGCAAGCCACTCCAAACTTCTCCTACAAGGTCTCGGGGTCAACGCTCGGATATCACCGCGAGCCACTCCAAGCCTCTCCTACAACATTTGGGGGTCGACGCTCGGATATCACCACGAGCCACTCCAAGCTTGTAACACCCCACAATTTATTTAAATTAAAAATGCATTTTTGATTTTTGCACGTATGATGCACGTGCATTTTTTTTCTCATTAGTTACTCTCATTTAGCATCATAAGTTTTAATTAAACTTCTTTTGATCCATGGACCTATAGACTAAAATCTAGCCCATTAGGAGGAGAGCCCACTAGATAATTAAATTAATTAATTAGAAATGAGCCCATGAAGCAAGCCTACTAATAAAAAACAAATTAAGTTGAACTTGGACTAATACATGAAAAGTTACAACTTTTAGTATACATTTAAAATTATAGCATTGTGCATTGTGCATGCACACAATAGTGGCCGGATTACAACCTAGTATAGGTCGCATTTGGTGAGGGGGGAAGGGAAAGGGTTGGAGGTTTTGGGGGTTGCAAATTTGAAGAGTTGGAAAGATGAAGGGTTGTAGGTTTTAGGAGTTTCGAGAATGAAGAGTTGTAAATTAATTTGGAGAGTTATTAGGTGTAAAATTATGCATAATAGACCCTAACCATACCCTATAAATAGAACCTCATTTCTTACTTCTCCTTTACACCAAAAACAATAACAAAATAAGAGAAGGAAAGAAAAGAAAGAGAGTAAGAGAGCTCCATTGCTTGGAGAAAATTCTTGCTAGGAGAAGAAGCCTTTGCTAGGAGGAAAAGCCCTGCTAGGATGTTCTTTCCTTTCATTAGTCAAGCTTCAAAAAGATGGGTGTTCCTATACTTTCTAATTATAGAATAATGCATGCTAAGTAATAAAAAATGAGTAATATGGAATTTCTTATGTGATCCATGCTATGGTATGAGATGAGAATGATAGTAATCCATGTATGACTAATAAATGAAATCACATCATGTTAGGGGTTAATGAGAAAAAGAATTGATTGATTATTTGTCATTCAATAGTATACATGAATGTAGAAAATTCTATGTGAACAACTGATAAGTAAATAAATTATTGTAAAGAAAATTTGATGTTACGAAACTCATTTGAGTGTTTATAGAAAATATAATATGCTATTCTTTAATCAAAAAGTATAAATGCAAATTTGTGTTATCAAATAAAAGGAAACGGTTTTGAAGGTTGTGTTATTCTTTAAAATAAGATTTATAGATCTATAAGTTACTATTGAAGAGTAAACTCGAAATTGTATGAATGAAATTCAGTCTAACAAAATATTAGAACAAATAAGAGAAATCGAGTTTCTATGAAAGAAAAGAGATACCAGAAAATTTTGAGAAAAAGCAAAGGAATAAACTCTGTGTCAACTGGCGCACTTGGCCTAGTGGTCGGAGGTTGCGTCGACCTTTTCTGTGGTCTTGGGTTCGAAACCCGTTGGGCCAAGTATATAACTTTTTTTTTGTTGTTTTAAAACTCACCTGAAAACCTAGAATGGCAATTATAGACTTCCGTTAAAGCCTTTGAACAATAAGCCCAAATGGACTTACTGGTTGACGCGCTCTGACTTGGGCGCTGGCTCTGATGGCTCGGGTTCGAAACCCAGGGCTAGTAAATATTTTTTTTGCTGAGGGTTTTAATATATTTGGGGAGTCCTAATGCATTTGAAAATTTGGGAAAAAAATCCTAGTGTTATAAAATGAAATGGGGAATTTATTAAAATAGTGTAACCCCTGTTTCCGTTAATTTGTATTTTGAAGTATTTTCCCGTATTTTAAATTAAAAAGATTTGTAACCCCTATTTCCGTTAATTTGTATTTTCAAGTATTTTCTCGTATTTTAAATTAAACTATTCTCTTTTTAATTTAATATGTTATTCAAACTATTTTGTGAAACCCAATATTTGATTATTCAACTATTTTAATATTTGAAATGTTTTGGAGTCCAATTTTTATTATAAGCCCAGTAATTTAAATTATTTTGTATGAGCCCAAGCCAATTGTTTAAATTAAACCCAATGATCTAATTATTTATTTTGAGCCCAATTCTATATTTAAATAATTAATTTGTTTTGAGCCCATAGACCAAGCCCATCCTCTAGCCCAAACCCAAACTCTCCTTGTTGACCAGATCAACAAATTCCCCCTAGATCTCCCCTAATCTCTCATACCTCCTGTAATCCCCAAATTAAATCCCTCCCCATTAACATAGCAGTTATAACAATCTTAATCACTTTTTAATCTCTTCCTCACAATCAGCCTAGTGAATGTAATCTCGTAACCCCCTCTCCTTAAATCACTCCACTCCTTATTTTAATATTATTTCTATACATTTATTAGAATATAATATCTCTCTCTCCCGTACCCTCTCTCCTTTTTTGATTAAAACCCAATAAACAAAAACAAAACCACACAAACAAAACCAAAACCCAGAACACTACTCATCTTCCTCCTACCTCCCTCTCTTCGTTTTGTCTTCAACCAAAACCGAACCCCGAACCCTAATCCCATCGCCTTCGCCTTCGGTCTCGCACCACCACCACATTGCCGCCACTCCCCTCGTCAACCCCATTGTCGTCGCCATCCCGCCTTCTCCTCGCAGCCCTCCACCGCACTCGCCACTCCACCGCCAGGCTCAGTCGACCACCTCAACACCCATCGTCCCGCCATCTTCATCTTCGTCACCCGCCGTCTATCCCATCATCTTCCTCATCGTCGTCTTCAACCTGTCGTTCCCCCACAAACCCATTCCATCATTGCTCCACCACCGTAGTTCCTCCACCTCCGCCCTGGCCTCCCGCCATTGCCGAAATCAGGAGCTCTGCCACCCCTCGCCTCGTCGACCGAACCGCCGCAGTCGTCGCCAAGCCGCCACCAGCCACAGCCAACCTCGCCTCCGCCTCCTCTGTTTCCTCCGAAGAAAACAGAGCTCCGATCACTTCGCTCGCCCTCGCCGCGGTGCAGCTCCCCTACGCCGTCGCTCGCCACCCGAGTGCCACCGTCAGCCACCCTCGCCTCTCCGCAGTTGCTGCTCACTCCACCGTCGAAGGATTCCCGATCGTTCTCTCTCTCTTGCCTTAGGAAGAAGGCAAAATTTCATTGGAGGGATTCGCCGTTTGGCGTTCTGGGCACTCTAGATCCCGTTTGGTGTATGCTGTTCTAGCCTCGATCCGGTGTAAGGAAGGATTCCTATTAGTTGTGGTTGTTGTCCCGTGTTTTGGCACAGCAAATCCTGGTTGGCTGTTCGATGTTCTGTCCCGATCTGCTATGGGATTTCGTTGCTTGCTGGTTTTGTTTTCTTGGAGTTTCTTGCACGTAGCTCACACGTGATTTTGGGAGTTCACCAGTTATTCTTTTTTTGTATCGTCAAAAAGGCAAGTATCTCTTGTAAAAATTTATTTGTTCTAGTACAAGTCCTTTGCAAAAATACCGCAAGTATATTATTTTTTACTTCAATTCGCATTCATAAGTCGAATTAATACCCGTTTCTATACCTAATCCATCGATCCTGTATTCACATGTGATCGTGAATACTTTGTTATCATATGCATGACATGAACACAAATAAATACAAACATATGGACTTCTAGGGATTATACATGTTAGTGTGAATGATTATTTTGTCCATGAGAGTAGTTTGAATGTTGTTATAATGTTTTCTTAAATCTTGATTAAGTTTTATATATGTAATCGATCACTTTGTAGTTGTATCATTGTTTTATATAACCCTAAAATATTATGGACCCATATATGTAACAATAAATTAGACTCAAATATGACATTAAAACTACATGTTTTGCATCTCATGACTTAAGAACATATTTCATGCATAATTCCTTAATATTCACTGTCCATATCTTGACATCGTCCTCATTGCAGTATGATCATGTTAACAAAATTAATAAAAGTAACAAGCCGAGGTATAAAGGGAAAGATTTAAGTAGTGGGCAATATAGAAGAGCGTACTCGAACGGGAGCTAGTGGTTTTCCGATGCAAGTTGCAAGTTTGCGAATTATATGTTTATATGTTTCACGCTATATGTTTACACTATGTTTGACTCGATATGTTTCACGTTATATATTTGCACGTATCTCGATGCAAGATACACTTGATATGTTTTTCCCGAGTGCGTGACCTATAAAACCCACCACTAAATCTAAACGAAACTGATTGTAAGTAGCAACCATGTAGTAAAAAGATGGATGCATGAAGTGCTACCTAGCTAGGATCAAACATTAGACATAAGATTAACACGTGCACTTGCATGATCCAATTACATGTTATATGTTCATGTTGACTTGATACTTGTTTACTTGATTACTTATTTTATATGTCACTTGTTTCGTAATGCCTTGTTCATAATCATGTTTACATGTTGCATTTTCTTTCCTATTTCATGATTCTCGATTTCTTGCTCTTTTCCTGTTTTTCCTTTGTTTTGTTTTGTACCTGTTTTCCTTAGTTTGTACCCCCTTGCGGCCTATGACTTGTATCAACGGGCGTCTTCTTGTTTTCCTTTTCTTTCCTTTTTGTTATAATATACTTGCAGGACCAAATGAAGAGTTACCAGAAGGTGTCGCTGACCAACTGTTCTATTTTATTGTTATCATGTTATCTTTAGTTTGTGTTTTATTTCTTGCAACTCTTTAATGTAATCCGGGCTTGTTTGACCCGTAACTATTTGTATTTCCCAGTTGTTGGTTATTTATGGACTATGTCGTGAATTTTCATTATCATATTGTGATTTACATGCCTGCGTGGATTGTTTTATTATCTTGTTGTTGAGTTTACTTGTACAGCTCATGAATGGTGCGTTCGCATCATTTGCTGGGCCTTAGTCTCGCGCCCGTATTCCCGTGTTTTGGGAAGCGGGGCATGACAAATAGTTTCAAAGAGTTTTATGTATATTTGAGAAGTAAAATAGACCTTTTGAGATAGAATAAGAGTTTGTTCTCAAGTTAAATTATTTTACATAATTTTCATCCTTAGAAGTAAGATTTTGATGTGGGAATTAGTTTCACTTGCTAAAATAATGCAATAATGTTGAATGTGAAATTTCTAGATTTCTATATGTTCTCAAATTGACCATGAGTTTAAATTAGATGAATGCATGAGTAGAATCATTGATTGGAAAGAATTAAGAGTAGAAAAGTAAATCATGAATAGTGTTAAAATGAGACATTGACTAAGTCTTGAAATGATTTGAAGTTGAGAATAATCAAGTTTAAGACATGTTATTGAAGAGTATGAATACTCATGGATTCTTGTACATGAAAAAGTGGTGATTTAGAATTAGTGAGATCTCAGGTACCAGCACTTTTTGAAATAAAAGATTTGAATTATATTTTTGAGATAAGGCCATGGGGCTATTTCATATTTATGAGTAAGACCAGTAGGAGGTAAAACTGATTCTAAGAATGATAAATTATTCATATCTTGAACTTAAGAACTAGGCACATAAGTGAAGTTGTAGTAAGATCTAGGCAAACGTAAGTGGGGCACTCTATATAGTCGGGAAGTGGGTTGGCTGCAGCGATTCACCGGGACTATAGACCCAGTTGGCGGACTGAGGTTGCTCTGTGGGAGACGAGTCTATTTAAAATCCAGGACTATGCGTAGTCGGGCAGATAGTTTGTCGTACTCCATGTATATGCGTATACCGGAGCTAGAGGGGCACTTGCGGGAGGTTCGCGGGCGGAGGATTGGCTGCGGCGATTCTCCGGGGCTGGGATCCGTACTCATGGAACATCTCAACTCTGTCTTATTACTGGGTAGTTGTCATGGCGAGGGATCGAACCCATTTATTGTAGAGTACGTAGGCGCTTGCCCTCGGACCTATGTAGTATGGGATGCATAGAATCCGAACAAGTGTGCATTAATGTCATCCTAGAATAAAAATAACTGCATTAGGCATTAAGACATGGCATATACTTACATGTTTAGAGTAATCACATTTCTACACTTTATTTCAATCAAGTTTGTGTCTTGTTAAAGTATGGTGATCGTTATACTGTCTTCGGTATAGAGAGGATAGCCGTGTATAACATTTCGTCGGTTGCAATCAACTGACGTACCCACAGTCTTACATGTAGGTTATGGTAGTTCATGAAGCAATAAAGTGGATATACTGTTACTGTTATGTTTAAAGATGTTGTATTTATTCCATTGTAATCTTTTATTCTTCTGCTATGTAAACAAAGTGTAATGTAACTCTGATGTACTATTGAAAAAGTTTTAAATTCCTTGTAAAATTGTACGAAGAGAAGTAAAGATCCTGTGAAATCTCGAATTCAGTCTTATTTGGAATTCGGGGCGTTACAAAGCTTCTACTACAAGGTTTGGGGGTCGACGCTCGGATGTCACCGCGAGCCACTCCAAGCCTCTCCTACAACATTTGGGGGTCGATGCTCGGATATCACCGCGAGCCACTCCAAGCTTCTCCTATAAGGTTTGGGGCTCGAAGCTCGGATGTCACCGTGAGCCACTCCAAGCTTCTCCTACAAGGTTTGGGGATCGACGCTCGAATGTCACCGTGAGCCACGCCAAGTTTCTCCTAAAAACTTGAGGCTCGACGCTCGGATGTCACCGTGAGCCACTCCAAGCTTCTCCTACAAGGTTTGGGGCTCAACACTCGAATGTCACCGCGAGCCACTCCAAGCTTCTCCTACAACGTTTGGGGGTCAACGCTCGGATATCATCGCGAGCCACTCCAAGCTTCTCTTACAAGGTTTGGGGGTCGACGTTCGGATGTCACCGCGAGCCATTCCAAGCTTCTCCTACAAGGTTTGGGGCTCGATGCTCGGATGTCACCACGAGCCACTCCAAGCTTCTCCTACAAGATTAAGGGTCGACGCTCGGATGTCACCGCGAGCCACTCCAAGCTTCTCCTACAAGGTTTGGGGCTCAACACTCGGATGTCACCGCGAGACACTCCAAGCTTCTCCTACAAAGATTGGGGCTCGACGCTCGGATGTCACCGCGAGCCACTCCAAGCTTCTCTTACAAAGTTTGGGGGTCGACACTCGGATGTCACCGCGAGCCACTCCAAGCTTCTCTTACAAAGTTTGGGGGTCGACACTCGGATGTCACCGCGAGCCACGCCAAACTTCTTTTAAAAAGTTGGGGCTCGACGCTCGGATGTCACCGCGAGCCACTCCAAGCTTCTCCTATAAGGTTTGGGGGTCGACGCTCGGATATCACCGCGAGCCACTCCAAGCTTCTCCTACAAGGTTTGGGGGTCGACGCTCGGATGTCACCGCGAGCCACTCCAAGCTTCTCCTACAAGGTTTTGGGGCCGACACTCGGATGTCACCGCGAGCCACGCCAAGCTTCTCCTAAAAACTTGGGGCTCGATGCTCGGATGTCACCGCGAGCCACACCAGCTACACTCATAAAAGTATGGGGCTTGTCTTCCAACCCTCGATGCTCGGCTAAGCGAGCCCCTACCTTCGGCTCTCGACGTCCCCATTGCTTTTCCAACAAGCATGGGGACTCGTCTCCCGACCCTAGGCGCTCGGCTAAGCGAGCCCCCACTCTTCGGCTCTCGACGTCCCCATAGCTTTTCCAACAAATATGGGGCTCGTCTTCCGACCCTCGACGCTCGGCTAAGCGAGCCCCTACCTTCGGCTCGCGACGTCCCCATTGCCTTTCTAACAAGCATGAGGGCTCGTCTCATAACCCTAGGCACTCGGCTAAGCGATCCCCCACTCTTCTGCTCTCGACGTCCCCATAGCTTTTCCAATAAGTATGGGGCTCGTCTTCCGACCCTCGACGCTCGGCTAAGCGAGCCGTCCCCATAGCTTTTTCAGCAAGCATGGGGGCTCGTCTTTCAACCCTAGATGCTCGGTTAAGCGAGCCCCCACTCTTACCTTCAAAGGAATCCTCTTCATCCTACCCTGCTGACCTCCCCGGGAAGATATGACATTCTTCGCCGTACACACCGCTTCGCTCTTCCTACATAGGCAAATCACTTTTACACGACTGGGTTATCCAGCCTTCCAGGAGTGGGGGGCTCCTGATATGGGTCAGATGACCTGGCCCCTCCTCGGCCGCCAGATCCCCTCAAAAACCGGTCTCCCCTAATCATCAGATCAACCCAGAGCCTCATGGGCTTTTGCAACGTCAGGCCCACGAGCAAACAGGTCCAAACCCGGCCCGGCAGGATCTCAGACCCGTTTGCTCGGCCAATAAGTACCAGACCCCCTCCCTCACTGGCATGGTAATCAATCTTTCTCCTCTAAAACCCTAGCTCCTGTTGCTTTCCAATGACTGACTAGATCGTCGGAGGGCCTGTCGGAGGGATCTCTCCCGGTATTTCTAGGCATAGTGCAGGTACACAAGACCGAGCCGAGCTCCGAAGATCCGATCTGAGCTACTGGATCCGAGCCGAGCATCCGTCCTCTACCTCACTCCTGCTACTCCCGAGCTGTTCCCAACTGAGGGTCGAGCATATAGCCAGTACCGAAACTTTCACTATACAAATCACAAGAACTCATACCTATTGCAGCCACACCCCAAAAACAAACCGCATCATTTTCCATAATACTTTCCAACAATCCCCCCCCCCCCCAAAAAAAGTAAATTTCAAAAATATTTCTTTAGAAAAATGAAGAATAGAATTTGGTATAAATTTTGGCATATTTCTCATTGGCACGTACATCTATGCAATCAGTGTTGGTAGCTACGCTTTGAACTTACACTTAGTACATTTATTGCAACCTGAGGAACCATAATTGACTACACCTAGAACTATGTCCTGAGCTAGGTATTAACAAAAGCACACCTAAAAAGCTTACATCATTGGGTCATGGGTTGGAGCGTTATGGCCATGCTCGCTATTGAAAAAGTTCATGAAAGTTTCTAGGGATCAGCCCCAATTCCCCCAACTGCGGCCTCATGGTTCCTCTCATATGGGTGAGTCCTATCAAGGCACTTGTGACTGGAAATAGTACCCTTGCAATTCACGTGTTGGACTTATTAAGAGTTTAACTCAACCTAACCAAGTCACTTTTATGAGCACTGTATCACCATAGGAATAGGGTTGGAGTAAGTGTACCTAGGTACTCCAAAACAAATTTAGTTCTCACACGGGATGATCAGTCCAGCTTGTTTCTACCCTTTGAACTTCTATGGACACATCCAGTCGATGAAGTAGGGTTGCTACCATCGACGACCCCTTTATGGGCTTAACCTCATTCCCCTTGATGATTGATCTAGAGCTCAACTCCTAGATAGACCATTTTAAATGGATTTTATAAAATCCGGGTGACAAGTTTGGCTTATAGCCTTTCACTTTTAATTCTCACTCTTGAAATATAATTTCTTCGTTTGCATTTATAATCACTTCTTGAAAGGAAGTTAGTCACATAATCATGATAAAGGAAACATACAAGTTTCAAAAAATAATTTTTCCATACCATGCAAGAAGTATGATAATCACAAGAATATAGTTAAAGAAAATTCCCCCCATTGGATTAACATATTTGTACATGATGCAAATAGAGTCACAAACTAATTCATGATATTTCAATTATACTTAAAACGTTTAGTATTCGCGCTTTACCTCATATCAAGATAATGATGATATACGCTCAAATATTGACTGCAAGTGTTTTCTTACAAAATGTAAGCCATTCAATCTTGCCTCGCCAATTCTTCGCTTTCCTTGTATATGATCTATCTACTTTCTTTGAGCAAACCATCATTTAAATTGATATGAAAATTTACTGAAAAGTAACATGCAATTGACCCATCTCAATATTATAACTTTAAGATTTGAGATATGGATATGAATTAATCATATGTCAAATAACAAATTTTAAGCTATATAGTGGGCACATGAGAATAAGAATTTTGCGATATCAAAATAAAAAATTCACATGTTTGATATGACTAACTGGATTTAAACCAAAATCTTCTTCTTGTGATATCCTTGCATTCGTTTATTATATGTAGAGTTTTTGTATTTCTCACAATATTAGATAAATCACTTAAACGATATGGGTAAGTGAAAAATAATCAACATTGGGTCTGTATAATACTATGATGAAATAAAATGAATGAAAGAAATAGTCATCAAGCACATGTGTAGAAGAAACCCACATTAATAGTAGACTACATACACTAAATTATACATCAATATCAAAAAAGAGACCCACTAATACCTTAATGTGAATATGCAATAACTCATATATGCATTCATCATATCATTATAGAGATTGTGACTGAAATATTGGTTATCTAAAATTATAGCAATAAACACCAATATTTAAGTAACCACTAGTAACAATAAATTTTATTTAGCCAAATTGTATAAGAGAAAGTCAATGGATATCTCATAAACAATAATGACTATAAAACACGAAGGTAATATAATAAATACATGATTATCACTAAATAAATAAAATTACTACGCTAAGCACATATTCAATATTGAATCAACACATTATTGTCATGATGCAAAATATCTTTGATCTCTAATAAATGTCAAGGTGCAAGATATATAATTGGAAAAAATAAAATATAAATATAAATTGTATTAGCAACATATTCTTCAAATATACAAGGAATGATGATTTATATGCAAAAAGTTATAGACATACAAAACAAGTATGTAATTCTCATTGTAAAATTATAATTTCATGAATCGAAGAGACCGAAATTATGACAAATATAATAACCCTTACACATGTCAAGAGGGTGTTTGATATTAGATTAATAATATCCACAAATATATCATAAATCAATTTAGTAACTTTCTAAATGGTGGTCGCAAGAAGACAAAGTAGGCGACGCTAGTTTCGGCAGTGTACCTTAGAAAAGGTAGCTTGCACCGAAAACAGAAGAATATTGTGTCCATGTCCAGCTTCTGGCGTGGAGTGTCGCGCACAAGCGACATCTTCCTCGTGGGTACCTCTTTCACGATTGGTAATGGAGCGGACATCTGCTTCTAGAAAAGATAGGTGGTGTGGTCCCATTAACTTGAAGATTAGATTCCCGGAGGCCTATAAATACACAACTGACAAGAACGATTAGGTGGTGAGACAATGGAGGAATGGTGCTTGGAGGCTAAGAGTTACTGGACAACTGAGCAGGGTGGCGCAGTATCAGAAAAGGGAACTCAATCAATTTATGGAAGATTGGAAGCCAACAAGAAAGGAGGACCCGAATAAGATCATTTGGGACCTAGGTAACGGAGGAAACTTTTCGGTGAAATCGGCCTACGCATTAATCAATGATGGGGGTGTGCAGGTGCACGATCCGATGAGGAAGGCAAAGGTGCCTTTGAAGGTTCGGGTTTTCAGCTGGTTGGTCGTTGGAATGTGGTTCTAACTAGGGATAACTCGGCGATGCGCAAGTGGAAAGGTCTAGGAGAATGCAGTACTTGCAATCATGACATGGAAACAGTGGGTCACATGTTCATGACATGACGGTATGCTATATAGTTATAAGAGGATCTACTGTGCAAATTCTGTATATCAGCTCCTCTACCGGACTCCATTGTGTCTGTTTAGGGAGTGTGGAGGGAGCTCAACGTTTGCAGGTGTAATATTGAGCTTTGGAGGGTTGGGATAGCAGCTACCTGTTGGGTCATATGGTTAGAAAGAAATAATAGAATTTTAAACCGACACACAGACATCTCATGCATCAACAACTACAACACATGATTAATTCTAATACTGTCTTTTGGACTCAAACGGTACTGAGGTAAGGTCAAGGAGTTGTGTGCTGACATTCCAACTTCCGTACTCCTGGGAGATTCGGAGGACAGGGTGGGGTCACAGGACGGCGAGTGATTGGCATGCGGGGAACTTCTGGCCACATACACAGGTGTGCGATCTTTTTGGCTAGCTCGGGGCAGCTGTATTCCGGTCTTTTTGGTTGCATGCATAGGTAGATTTTTGGGGCAGGGAACTCTTGGATGGGGGGTTCTCTTTCTGGCGAAGAATGAGTGTCATGTCCCAGACCGCTGGGCTACATAAACTTCGTACTCTATTTTCTGATTGTTTGTTTTGTTAAACGTATTATTAATGGAACGTGGGGGGATTAATGGGGGGATTAAAAAAATTGGATATAAGTAATTATTAAGGAAGATCAAATCACTATGGGCCGCAAAATCAAATAGGTCAAATAAATAAGTATTTGAATTCATTTGAGACAAAATTAAGATATCTCATTTTAATATGAAAAATATTTCACTGTCAATTGCATTAAAATGACAAAGATGCAGACTAACCATAGAGGATTAAGAATTTCCATTTAAGATAACTATTCATCTACTTGAGGCATGAAATTCTAGATATCATATCAAAGAAAATTTTCAAAAACTAGTAATTACAATGAAAATTGTAAAAATTCGAAAATAAAATGTGTGCATGTAAATTCCAAAAACAATTTTATAATAGGCATAAAGATACCATGATTAAATTAGGTAATTCTATATGTAGGCAATTTTATAAATAGATTAAGTCCTTTAGAGATAAAATTGAGGAAAAAATATAATTACCTACAGAATATAAAATAGAATAACATAGTTTACCGACCTTGGAATAAGCGTGTATTATCACTACCCTGAAGGACTTATTGCTAACCTCATGCGGCGCTCCATGAAAACTTTCCTAATAGAGGAACAAATTCATCTCAACCGGTATCCCTTGCGTGCACAACCACGAAAGGAGAGTTGACATTGAGATGCAGGCTAGAATATGCCCAATAAAGAAGATAAATATATATAGCAGAAGTTTTGTTCGAAGGAGGAAGAACATTCGTGTTCATCTCATTTTCTCTGTCCCTTCTCTTATTTTCTTACTTCATCTTCTCATGAAGAGGAGCCAATATTAATAGGAGTCATCTATTAACTGTAATAATAAACCACTTAAAGATCCATAAAATCAAACAATTGTCATCTTATTTATTATTTATAAGAGTAATTAACCAAAAATTTATGACTCGTCACTAGCTATAACAATTAATTTGACCATGATTAAATAATGTTTGACTTGGACAAAAATAAATATTAAATAAATTCTTAATTATATTTTAAAAATTAACTTTTTCCTTAATACTTTCCCACATTGGCATAGGAAGAAATTAGCAGGCTTAATACACTATTTCCACATCCCAGTTTTACGATTCACACGTCTCAAATTGGTCTTTATATCAAAAAATAGAGTAATGGGTGACGAAATTCGGGTTCATGCTAAGAACAAAATACAGTTGAAGTTATCCCTATATAGCCAATACTGACTTGATGGGTTAGCAGGCCTTAAAGGCTTAGAACCCGCTAAACACGATCTGACACTCAAGATGTAGGTCACTATACAACATGTGTACAATCATAAGTAATATAATTATATTGGAAAGTATATAATTTATGCTATAGCAGTAACAATATGAAATCACTATGTTTAGACATTGTCGTCCCATTCATTATGTGGTTGCAAAATGAACAGTTTTCAGCAATAAAACAATTGCGACAAGTTAATGCATGGGAAAAACATGTTCCACCTACATGAAATTTCCTCCACTTATGTTTTAAAACAAATCAAACACTATGATGTTGACCCTAAGTTCAGTGTGCACAAAACATATTATTAAGACTAATATTTTTAGTTTAGATATACAGGATTTACAGGAAAAGGTAAATCAAAACAAAAAGAGAAAAAGATTCGCAATCAAGCAAAAGAGAAATGTATCAAAGAAGATTGCAAAAATATAGAAGATTTCAACTCAAGAAACATGTGCTTCAAATCCTCAAGAAAGCTAGCAATGATCAATTATTTATTTCTGTTTCTGTGAGAAAATACTATTTAAAGAGTCGTTGATTGATTGATTAGTATTTGAAAAGAATATAAAGTGAATTCGCCAAATAAATGTTGCACGTTAGCGGTCGACCGTACAATATGTCAGGTTGGCGGTCACAACCGCCGACTGCTCACTATAGTATAAATGTGAGTCAGTCGACCGGTCACCTCTCGACTCTCGAGTTAAAAGGTGAACGGTCGACTACTCAAAAGAGCGGTCGACTGTACTCGTACAGTTTTGACTATTTCGGAAATATTTTTCATTTTTGGAAAGAAACATTTCCTCGCTCTATAAATACCGAGTATTTTTGACCCCTTGCTATCATTATTCTTCTGAACTAATCATTCAATCAACGATCCGAGTGTTAGGGTTTGTGGATCCAAATACACGATAATGTGGTTGAAGAAGACAGATGAGAAGGAGATTCGTAGTGGGAGCAAACAGATCAAAAGAAGTCTGAAGCTATAGGCAGAGTTGCGGTCAACCGCACCCCACCCCCCCCCCCCCGACCGCACTCCCGACCGAACATGTACAAGCAATGCATGGTAGACCGTACAGTCGACCGTCTCACTCTCTGTTGCACCCCTGTATACTTGAAAGAATGATCGGTCAACTGCGCAGTTTACCGACCCACTCTCTGTTAGACCCTGTACAGTCGAAGGCATAAACTGGTCGACTGTCTCTGCATTGCGATCGACCATTGCGACACTAATTGATGAGCGGCTGAGATTAGAAGATGTGTAAACCTATATATTGTATTGTGTACGATTTTAAGGTTATGAGAAAAGAAAGAAAGATCTATCACCCGTCATTGAGAGAAAGGGATATAGAGAGAAATCCTACATCTTGGTGGTGTGTTCTTGAGAGATTTGTAAACTTGTTTTTCATATTTCTAGTAAAAATTGCAGGAGTACCTCTGCGCGGAAAAGTAGCCATTGCATTGGGTGAACCTTAAAAAAATCTTGTGTTCTTGTGTGTTGCTTTTGGTTGTTCTTTATTCTCTTGCTTTTGATTCTATTGTTCTTGCATCTCGTTGGTGAGTTATTCCACAGTTAAAACTCAACAAAGTGGTATCAGAGCTCCAGATTGGTAGCATTGATTGAGATGGGTGACAAGAGTAGAGTCGTGGAGTTCGATAGAACAGATTTCATAATGTGGAAGATCCAAATGATTACATATCTCCGACAGAAGGATCTAGATGATCCATTGTTTGGCGCGAAGCCAGAAGAGGCGGAGGTCGATCCGGTTGCATTGGCGGTATGAAATAGATTGGATCAGAAAGCACTTGGACAGATTCAATTGTTGCTGAGTAGGAAGTCGCTATTTCACATTGAGAATGCAAATACCGCGAAGGAGGCAATGGAGATCTTGACAGATATATTTGAGAAACCGAATGCAGCAAACCAGATCCTACACCTAAAGAAGTTGGTCAACTTGAAGTTGTCGGAAAGGAGTTTGGTTGCAGAGCACATCAACAGTTTTTGTATGGTTTACAATCAGATGGAATCGTCGAGTTTAAAGTTTTGAGGAAAGGGCCCAATCATTAATATTGCTATCCAGTCTTCCCGATAGTTATGTCACAGTGGAGCAGACAGTTACAAGAACCATGACTAATACGACAACATTAGAGAATGTTATAAGCAGCATTATGAATGAGGATGCAAGGAGGAAAAGACATAGAGAGACTTTGGTGTCATATCCTAGCACTGCTACGCTGTCAGTTGATAACTGTGGTAGAAGTAACAATAAAGGAAGTTCGCAAAGCAGAAATCACAGGTCCAAGTTAAGAACCGAACATCGCAAAGGTGAGTATCGGTACTACAAGAAGCCGAGACACAGGAGAGACCAATGTGAGGAGTATAAGAAAGCACAAGCAGGGTCACAGGTAGCCAATGTGGTAAGTATTGAACCCCGTCTAGATGAATTGTGTTTATCTGCTGGATTTAATATTATGCAAGATAAGTGGTGTATAGACTCAGGTGTTTCTTATCATTATACACCAATGAGGGATGTTTTTTAGGATTACAGGACAAGTGATTTTGGTGCAGTTTCAGTTGGTAATGGTCAGATATGTCCAGTTGTGGGTAGAGGCACTGTGAGAGTGAAGACTCGCAGTGGTGGGCAATTGATCTTGTATGATACAAGACATATTCCGAGCTTGAAGAAAAATTTGATATCAACTAGCAAACTAGACAAAGAAGGGTTTACAACAATTTTTGGGCATGGAGAATGGAAGGTGACTACAGGTGCCAGGTTGGTGGCAAAAGGAAAGCATGGTGACACGTTGTACTTAGGGGAGGTGATTGAGGTGATATCATTGCTACAGCATCAGCAGGTAGTTCCTCTTCAATTCTATGGCATGCCAGGTTGGGGCAACTTGGTGAAAAGGGTGTCAAGCAGCTTTATTCTAGGGATCTTTTGCCGGGGCTGAAGGTTGAGATGGATTTTTGTGAGAATTGTGTGATGGGCAAATAGAAGACAGTTAGCTTTCAGTTGGGTAGGCGTGAGAAGAAGCTTGGAAAGTTAGAGTTAGTACATACAGATGTGTGGGGTCCAACTCAGGAATTCTCTTATGGTGGTAAGAGATACTTCGTCACATTCATCGATGATGCTACAAGAAAGGGTTTGGGATTATGCAATTCGCGAGAAATCAGAAGTTTTTGAGGCATCCAAAGCTTGGAAGGCCAGGGTTGAGAATGAGACGGGTTGCAAGGTGAAAGCAATAAAGTCAGACAACGGAGGTGAGTACACAAGCAAAGAGTTTATTGACTATCTGGCAAAGGAAGGTATCAAAGAAATCAGAACAGTTCCTAAGACTCCACAGGAGAATGGTGTAGCAGAACGAATGAACCACACGATACTCAAAAGGGCGAGATGCATGAGACTTCATGCGGGTCTTCCGGTCCATCTTTGGGCCGCTATAGTGGATATAGCAGTGTACTTGATTAACCGTTGCCTGTCTAGTGCCCTTGATAGGGCCATTCCGCAAGAACTATGGTCAGGTAAAACTGTCAATTATTCGCATTTGAAAGTTTATGGTTGTATTTCATATTCACTAATTGACAGGGAAGAAATACAGAAACTAGATTCTACGTCCAAAAGGTGTGTATTCATTGGCTACGGCGGCGATCAGTATGGTTATAGACTTTGGGATTTTATGGATAACAAGGTCATTCGTAGTAGGAATGTAGTGTTCAATGAAGAGGTCCTATATAAGGACAGGCACACAGGTCAAGTACAACCAGTTCAGAGTCAGATTGTGGTTCAGACTCAGATTCAGATTCTGATTCTGAAGGTGGTCCTAATGGTGGGGGCCCTACAGTGCAGCAGTAGGTACAGGTACCACAGGCAACACAGGAGGTTCATGGTGACCCTATTGGGAATGAGCAGGTTATCCAAGACGAACAAGTACATCCAGAGCAGGTCGGGAAACCTGAACCGGTCGGTAAACTGGTACCCACATTGAGGAGATCGACACGAGAGAGAAGGCCAACCAAGATATTTGATCCATCAGCTAGTATTGTTCACGAGCATGTCTTGTATACGGATTCAAGAGGGTTAGAGACTCATGAGAAGACATTGAGGGATGAGGCTCGAATTCAGTGGGAGTTAGCCATGAGGGACGATATGAACTCTTTGGAACAGAACCAAACTTGGGAGTTGACCAAATTACTTGCAGAAAAACGGGCTCTTATGAACAAATGGATTTTTAGAGCCAAGGATGAGGCAGATGGCAGTAAGAGGTACAAGGCGAGGCTTGTTGTGAAAGGATTCTCTTAAAGTGAAGGTGTTGATTACATTGAGATCTTTGCACTGATTGTGAAGATGGCTTCAATTAGGGTTCTACTTAGTAGTGTGGCAGTTTAAGACTTACACTTAGAGCAGTTGGATGTGAAAACAGCATTTCTCCATGGTGATGTCGAAAAAGAGCTGTACATGAAACAACCCGCGGGTTTTGAAGCAAAAGAAAAAGAAGACATGGTGTGTCGACTGAGGAAGAGTCTTTATGGGCTCAAACAAGCACCACGGCAATGATACTTGAAGTTTGATTGCTTTATGAGAGGAAAATGTTTCGATAGATACGAAACAGATCATTATGTGTATGTTCGTAGATATAAGGACAATGATATAGTTACCTTGGCGTTGTATCTAGATGACATGTTGTTAGTAGGTTCATGTACGAAGAAGATTAAGGAAGTGAAGAAATGCTTGCTTCAGAATTTTCTATGAAGGACTTGAGTGAAGCAAAGAAAATCCTCGGCATGAAGATTAGTAGAGACAGAAAAAATCAGAAGTTTTGGTTATCTCAAGCGGACTATGTGAAGAAGGTGTTGAAAAGATTCAATATGGATGGTGGAGGCCAGTCACTTGTCCCTTGGTTGCTCACTTCAAGTTATCGATGGACTTGTATCCTAAGACAGAGGCAGACATAGAGAAAATGGCTGCTATTCCTTATGCCTTAGCCGTTGGGAGTTTAATGTATGTGATGGTGTCTACAAGACCAGACATCGTACAAGCAGTGGGAGTTGTCAGCCGTTACATGAAGAATCCAGGTAAACAGCATTGAGATGTAGTAAAGTGGATTCTTAGATATCTAGCAGGTACTTCAGATTTTTCTCTTTTTTTGGGGGGGGGGATTCTTTGCAAATACAAGGTTATGTGGATACAGATTTTTTGGGTGATCGTGATGGTTGCAGAAGTACTCTAGGGTATGTGTTTACAGTTGGAGGAATAGCTGTTAGTTGGGCTTCGCAGTTACAAAATTTTGTAGCATATTCAACCACGGAGTCAGAGTATATGACACTTACAGAAGCAATAAAAGACATGTTGTGGATTTCAGAGCTTATGAAACAGTTAGGCAGAGAGCAACCCATAAGTGAGCTATGGTGTGACAGTCAGTGTAGTTTTTTTAGCGAAAAACTTGGCATATCACTCTAGGACTCGGCACATTCAAATGAAGTATCGTTTTATTAGAATGGCGGTTGAGATAAAATGGTTGAAGCTATCTAAGATTCTTGGCACTAAGAATCCGGAGGACATGCTTACTGTGAAAGTCCCTGCCACTATGCTAAAACTTCGAAATTGTAGAAGGGTTAAGAAAAATTGCACTTGTATTCTAACACACCCCCTCAGGTCGAGTGCCCATTTTTTTTATGAGCTAAAGAAACAAGATAAATACCCAACAAATTGTGGGTCGAGACCTGGACAATATGCAGCGGTATTTTTTTTAATCCGCATTTAAATTGCGTAGCCAGTGAGATTTGAACCTGGGTTGCTCTGATACCATGTGTAAGTCCCTGCCACTATGCTAAAACTTCGAAGTTGTATAAGGGTTAAGGGAAATTGCACTTGTATTCTTACACTGACAAAGGTAGTGGATAGCTGGAAACATCAGTTCTGCTATACTACTATTGGATTGTCTCCAGGTTAATTGATGAGGAGACTTGCAGAGGCACAGGCCTAGACTAGGCCAATGGAAGAATGAAGAACAGGTGCGAAACTTCGTGTATATGTCTCCAAGTGGAAGATTGTTAGGGTTTGTGGGTCCAAATACACGATAATGTAGTTGAAGAAGACAGACGAGAAGGAAAGTCGTAGAGGGAGCAAACAGGTCAAGAGAAGTCTGAAGCTACAGGCAGAGTTTGACCGTGCGGTTGACTGAACCCCGAACGAACATGTACAAGCAGTGCACGGTCGACCGCGCAGTCGACAATCACGCTCTCTATTGCAATCCTGTATACTTGAAGGAATGACCGGTCGACCGTGCAGTCGACTGACCCACTCTCTGTTAGACCGTGTATAGTCGAAGGCATGAACCCGTCGACCGTCTATGTGCTGCGGTCGACCGTCGCGACGCTGATTGATGAGCGGCTGAGATTAGAAGTTGTGTAAACGTATATATATTGTATTGTGTATGATTTTAGGGTTATGGAAAAAGAAAAGAAAGATCTATCATCCGTTATTGAGAGAAAGTGAGATAGAGAGAAACCATACACCTTGGTGGTGAGTTCTTGAGAGATTTGTAAACTTGTTCTTCATATTTCTAGTGAAAATCGCAGGAGTGCCTCTGCGCGGGGAAGTAGCCATTGCATTGGGTGAACCTCGAAAAAATCTCGTGTTCTTGTGTGTTGCTTTTTGTTGTTCATTGTTCTCTTACTTTTGATTCTATTGTTCTTGTATCTCGTTGGTGAGTTATTCCGCAGTTAAAACTCAACACTGAGTGTGTGAACTTTTATTGTTTTCTTTAGTCAAAATCGTTATAGATCTTAAGAGTTTTTCTTTTATTCCACTTCGGTGAGTGTTACGGAGCATATTCATAGAAGTCATGTGAGTGTAATAGGACTCTCAGGTTGAATTTCGAAAATCACTCTACAAGGGTTTAAATGTATAGTGGAACGTTTGCAGCGGAGAATTGCTACAAGTAAGTGGTATGGACGTAGACCTGGAGATCGAACCATGTTATATCGTTGTGCATTGCGTGCTTACTCTATTTGCTTTCTCTAACTCTATCTTCTTACTTCACACATTTTATATAAGTTTTTAATTCCCGCACAATCACCCTATTCACCCCTAGGGTGATTTGCATATGAATGGTGTAGATCATTTATTTGGAAGGAGTAGATAGGATTTTAAGCATGCACAGGATAAATCTCCTCCCGTGCCCTCTTTTTTCCCATTTTCTCATATACGTGGCGTTTGAAGGTTGTTTAATTTGCATAATATATCCTTAGCGAAATCAGTATCATTGCCCATAAACGTATATCATAGGTCCAAACCATTGTTCAGCAGTGTTTGCAATTGTTATGAGATATGTTGCATTCTGTTATATAACCATAGCATGCATATTTCTCTTTTATCAAATATAAATGAGCCCTTAAACACTAGGTGGATCGGAGCCAGGCCAGCTACAAGACCTTAGAAAACAGAGCTGGCCCATATTTCTGGAACTCTAGTCTGTATAATAAATCTCAATACTAGTAATTACAGTGGTGCAGAGTAAGAGCAAAGAAGCAATCAAGAATTAATTTTTTGATAGCCCTACGGGATTACTATGAGATTATTCTCACCTGGATTTGAATAAGTGCGTTGTGATGCGAGGCTACTTATGTCAGCTGAAGCGTTTCTTCTGAGCTTCGGTACGCAGCTTGCACCTTCGGTTCCCCTGACTCCAGATTATTTATATACGGTTCAGATATTTTGTTGACAAAGCACATTATTATATATATAGGTGCGCTACAACTTAGTTAAATTACTGCGCCACAAAAACAAATTAACCTACCTCAATCTCATATCCATACTGCTGCTCTGCCTATGCAATGATCCTGAAAAAAATTTCTTGAATGATTAAATTGCTCAAGTAAAGGAGAAAACCTACGTCTTGCAAGATAAATGAAGTACCAATTTAGCCGAGCATGAAAATTCCAGATAAATCAAGTATCAATTTAGCCAAGCATGAAAAGACCATACAAATGCCGTATCAATTTAGCTTCCTTTAGCTGGTTATTCTCTCAAAAAATCAAATCAAATCAAAAATTGAAAAGATGGAAGCATATAAATGACTCACTGCAGGGTACCTAGTAATAAACATGACATAAAATATGATAAAATATAATTAAAGGTAGCAATGCCAACAGATACATAATATCAGTTCTGCTGCAGGACGCTTTACATTTCATTGCGAGGAAATATATTATCAGGCTGTGAAGACTATTATTATTATTATTATTATTACACAGTATCTTTGAGTTCATCCCGACTTATTAAGTTTTTATATCTCCTTCATCTTGTTGTATATGATGTCGATTTTAATGTCATGCTTCAAGGGTCAACAGAAGATTGATAACACCAAGGACAGCTATCTTAAAAGGGACTGATAGCAAATCTAATTCTATATTTCGGGAAATAGTACTCCCCCCTATTGGGATGGGGTGTCTACAAACACACAAATGGTACGCAGCGGAACTGATTAGAGCAATGAGAAAGTCGAAGTAGATGAGAAATGAACACCCAAACAAATAGATCCACCAATACAACACAAATACAACGAGAATTTATCCCAGTTAACTTTCACTTTGTCCGGACGGAAAATATAGGAAGATATAATATTCAACTAGAAGGGATTAGAAGGAGTTAATGATTCACTTAATACAAGGAATTAAACTCACTCACCAAGAACTATCTCTCTTTCTCAAGCCTCTCTTTGCAATGGAGAAAATATCAATAAAGTACCCTCTCTCTCATATTGGAGAAGATTACAACATATATAGAAAAAGAATAGAGAGAACCCTATGTTAATCTTGATTCTCAGTCGTCCGATATAACCTGAAGAAGAAGTAACTGAATAGGAGTTATACGATCTGACTTGGAGTTAAATATTGGGCTGAAAGACCAAACAAACCGAGGACCAAAAAGAACACAGCGCCGCGCACGGTCGATCGTCCAACAAAACCGGTCAACCGACCTCCTCTCGGCCAAACCCTGTACAACTGCGGTCGGGTGCGCAGTCAGGGGTGCGGTCGACCGTCTCCCAGGACAGTCGACCGTCCCTCTTCCTAGCTGCTGATGTTGTTTTCTTTTCTACTCTCTTCGACGCTTCGACATTCGTGCTTCATCGTCTCTTCTTCTAATTTGAACCATGAGTATACAAGACATAATCCTAACAATCTCCACCTTAGATTGCATACAAGTGCTATCACATGATGTGATTACTCATCTCCAAACTCTACTAAACTGCACTTGCAAATTAAACTTCAAACAATAATTTCTTCTACTAGTTGAACAAATCTCTACACACTCTCACCGATTAGTATACCCCCTCAAGGGCACACCTCAGTAGGAGTTATCACCGAGTTGTCAACCTCCGCATAAACTCTACCTACATCGAGACACTCTCCACCTTTCGACGATATTCGAACGTCTTAGTCTCGAATTGATGATGCTAGTTGCGGCAAACTAGATGAGCTTGTGGGAATAACGGGAAAAAAAGAAACAACACTTCCACAGGTATTTCGGATTTCTCGAAACTTGTAAGGATTGTTTTGGCTTAGCCCAACCACTCTCATACCTCTAATCACCTTACGAAGGCCGTGAAAAACAGACAAATCTCTACCTCAAGCAGTGTACCTACAACCCCGTGTTTCAAGAGTTCCAAAGAAAATCATATTCCGTTTAAGCAGAGGAATATGCAAAACTTCCCTTAGAGTGAACATGTTTAAACCTGGCATCTTCAACTCAACTATCCCCTCACCCACTACTTCAAAAATCTCTACAGTTCTTGTTCTCACACAATTCCATGTAGTAGACTTATAAGTAGAAAACAACTTCCTCTCAGAGCAAATATGAGAAGAACTCTCTGAGTCAAGAAACCAACCAGAATCCACTTCTAAAGAATTTGAAATAAGATGACACAAATCACCTAATTTAAAAGGATAAACCACATTTGTGGTAGAATTTCCATCATTGGCTCTCTTCTGATTCTGCAATTTTCAACAGTTTTTCTTGATATACCCAGACCTCTTGCAATATTGGGAACAGATTAATCATTTTTGCATAGCACTTTGACTTTCAGTTGAAGGACCTTCCACTGGTAGACAACTTATGGGAGTAGACAATGATTTCTGAGTTTTCTTCCTAAGTTGATTTTTCTTCAATGTTTTGATTACGCAATTTACTGTAATACTCTCCTTGGCAGATTTACTGTATAGCATGGTAGTGAACAAATGCTCGTACGAATCCGGCAGTGAATATATCAAATTGAAAGCTTTATCTTCTTCACTCACATCCGCATTTATCGCCTTGAATTTTGATAGCACCTTGTTAAACTGTGTGATGTGATCTTAAAGATCGGTACCTTCCTTCATTGATAAACGGAATAACTTTCTCTTACAATGCATGTAACCCCCATTCCCGTAAATACATATTTTCTGAATATTTTCTGTATTTCGATTATTAATAAATTTATTTTGTGTTAAATTCGTTTTGGAATTTTCTATTAAAATATTTTCCAATCGAAAATTATATTATTTCGAATGATGATGTATTTTAAACTTGTTTTATAATCTTAATTTGTCGGTTAATTATATTTGGGCCCAAATCATATATATTATTATTATTGGATTATTTTAATAAAAATTGTTAAACCCAAATAATTATTTTATCGCATGATTTTATTATTTTTATAATTATAACTATTAATTGTTATTCCTTGATTATTTAATTAAAGTACATTTAACGAATTATTTTATCTTCGTACTTGATCAAATTTTCTGGCAAATTCCGATTTATTTTCAAGCCAATTTATATTTATTGTATTACTTATTTATTCATTTGAAATTAAATTTTTGTTCATGGAATTCTTTGTTTTTCTTAAATGAACCATTTTTTTTGTTAATCCTATTTTTTTCATTTATTGAATTGTGGGTATTTTTATTTTGAATCCTATTGATCTGGATATCTCTGATTGAACCCTAAAACCCAATTTTATTTGTTCTTAACTCAAATTCACTATTATTGGACCCTAATTCACCAACCCGGTACCTCAATTGTACCCTATAAATACAACCTTAATGCAAAAACTAAATTGCACACAAATCGAAACCCTAGCCGTCTCCTCTCTCTCTCCTCTTGTTCTCTCTCCCGGTTGGTTTTTCCTGCCAAAACCCATACTGCCCTTTTCCCGATCGTCTTCTCCGGCTCTATTCCGGCAATGACCCCCGTCGCCACTCTATCCCGGTGCCGCACCTCCTAGCGCCGCCAGCCAACCCCTCCCTGTCCTCCTTCTCCCCTTCCGTTTCGCTCGACGACGACAAAGCCCAAAGCCCTTTCCTCTGTTCGAACGCCGACCAGGACCACCAGCGCGCCGCCACCCGACTCCCCGTCGCACCGCCGATCTCCTGTTGCCACCACCAGCACATCCACCCCACTCCCCGTCGCGCCGCCGATCTCCTATTGCCACCACCAGCACATCCCCCCGACCCCTCCTCCTCTGATCGATCGACAACTCCTATTTCCCTGCTGTCTATCTATTTCCTGTCGACGCCAGTCGCCCTGAGCGCCGCCACTCGCCTGTGACGCCACCTCAGTCGTCGCGCCACCGCCTGTGACGCCGACCACCGTCGTCGACGTCGACTTCGACCACCCCTTGCCCCTCTGTCGTTGCTGCTGTCTCTTTCTCTGTTATTTGCTTGGGTTCTTTTTGTGCACGTATTATACACGTGCTAACTCGTGTGTTCGTGGGATCTTGTTGCGGAATTGTGTTCGTTGCTTTGGAATCCTTATCCCGTTATTCTTAGTATTCGTTTTCACCGTCTATAAGATAAGTCACTGTCCTCTTGAATTGCTAATTATATCAAATTCAAGTTTTGTTAAAACTCATGCAAGTAGATCTCTTTGTTATCGTATTATCCATTGTTCATCTCTTCGTTGGGTCTATTGAGGGTTTACACGAGCTAACCCCAATATTCTTGACATCGTGCCACTTTTGACTCTAAAGTGTGGATCTTTCATGAGTGCATATAGAATTTATAATAGGGTTGTTCATATAATCGTCACACAAATAAATTATTGTAGAGACAATTACTAGGTTGTATGTTGTTTAATCGATTGATGATTGATTGATGATAAATTGATGTACGTGTGTGTTCTAATTTTTATTTATCATGTTTTGACACCCCTCATGATGATTATACAATTTATTGATTAAAGAATCGATACCCATCATGTTTAATTGATTTATTCTCAAGAAAACTACACCAATCCTGTATATTGCTTGATGACATGTATGTTGACTGCTGTTTTTGAACCAGTTAATGATCTTAAAATTAATTACTTTCTGAATAGGAATTGTAGACTTATCTTTCTAGTTTACAGAACATCTTGAATTTTTGAATTCCGAGTTGTGTAGCAAAAGTTATGTCCGTTTTACTACAGCTGTGTTTTTATTTCTAGATTTTCAGATTCTCGTATCTTCCATGTTTAAACAGTAAAAAGACTAATCAAATGATAAAATTTTGCTTTGAAACTTTCCAGATTGTTGCTTAACATGTTTAGGAGTTTAGAATATATTTTTAATGAATTTATTATGGAGTTTTTGCTGTTTCTAAAATTATAATAACATGATGTCAAAGTTCTGTCTGAACAAGAAACCTGTAAAGAACAGTGTGTTTGACCTAGCTACTGTTGTCGGAATTTGAACTTCAAATATTCGTTGGAACCGTGTGGAAGTCTAGTTTTTATAGTTTCTAACGGATTCAGTTTTCAAGTTCTAGAACAGCGGAAAACTGCACTTTTGTACAGACTACTCTTGTTGTCCAGAATTTTATATTTCAGTTTTTAATATTTCAACTATTCCTATATTGTACTATTGCATGAATTAATGTATGTATGTTGCATTGCATGATCCTAGTATCTTATTGTCATCATTCTAATTGTCCTACTTCAAGTTATCATCCTATTATTTCCATCGTTCATCTCATGTCTCATCTTTGCATATTGTATTGTTGCATTGATAAATAAATAACAAGCCGGAGTTTAAGGGTTGACTTTAGTAGTGGACAATATAAAGATTGTACTCGGAAGAGGGGCCCGTGTTTTCCTATTTATTGGTCTATTGGTCATATCGGTCATCCATTAATTGTAGATTACTGACTACAGTATCTCGATTGATTCGCTCATCGATCATTATTGAATATCGTTGCCGAGTACATGAACTATAGAGCCCACCACTAAGTCTACACATAACTTGTTTGTATGTAGCAACCATGTGGTAAATGGATGAGATGCATGAAGAGCTACTTTAGTTAGGATAAAAATGATTAATAGACTTAAGGATCACACAACACCGACATTGCATATTGTTCCTCATCGTTTCTAGTGATATTGAATATTGGCTAAGTATTACCGTTATTGATCATTGATTACTGTTACCGAATTTTGCACAATTGTTTATAGCCAATTGCATTGATTATCATGATTGTCCCATGTTATTGATTCCTATTGATCTATTGACTTCATTGTTATACCGTTAATCCATTGTTCCCTGCTTTTTCTACTTGTTGTCCATGACTTGCTCTCAGGTTAATTTTTCTCCTCTTTTTAGATGAAGTGTTTACAGGTATTGATTGAGAATTTCCTGCTGGAATTGGAGAACAAAGATTCTGAAGATTTAATGTTTTTTAGTTGCTTATTATTTTATTACTATTGTATTTGGGATTTATTATTGTATTGGGTTTATGTCTCGAATATTGTTATTTGTTTCCAGATGTTGGATTATTATTGTATTTGGATATTTTTATTGCTTCATTCCAAGTATTATTGTTCATGAGATTATTATTATTGCCTGCACAATTATTCTGTATTGTTTATATTGTTGTATTGATCGGATAAACAGCTTATGGGTGACGTTAGTCATTCGCTAGGCCAATGTTACGTGCTCGTATTCCGTATTTTTGGGAAGCGGAGCATGACAATGCATCTGATCTATTAACGAAAAACTATAGTTAGCTATGAGTTTTTTCCACAAACTCGCTGTTCTAGTTTCTTCAAAAAAAAATTTGCACTTGACCTCATTCGTCAATGATAGTCGGATTAGACTTACAGCACTTTCACAAATATCATCCCAAACATCTTCCTTCATGTAGGATGGCTTTTCCTTCTTCTTGACGGCTAACTGTAGACGTTCTTGAACTAAGACATCATACATGTCTACCTTGCAAAGATTAAAATTGATCTTTCCATCAAACTGTTTGATCTTCAAAAGTCTCGTACCTGTCATCTTCACCAAGGGACTCGACATCCTGAAGCTCTGATACCACTTTATTGTGGATGAGCAATGAGGATGGCGAGATAAATGAGATGAATCAATCGAACAACCAAACAAGTAGATCTACCAATCCAGCACAAACACACAAGGATTTATCCCGGTTGAGTTTCGCTTAATCTAAAGAAGAAATATAGGGAGATACAATATTCAACTAGAAGAGATTACAAGGAGTTACAGATTCACTCAATACAAGGAATTAATCTCACTCAGCAAGAACTATCTCTCAAGCCTCTCTTTGCAATGGAGAAAATAATTAATAAAATACTACACCTCTCATATTGGAGGCTATTACAATATATAGAAGAAGAATAGAGAGAACGCTAGGTTAATCTAGATATCTCAGTCGTCCGATATATCCTGTGTAAGAAGTAACTGAATCGGAGTCTTACAATCTGACTTGGAGTTAAAGATTGGGCTGAAACGATCACCAAGACCTAGGCCCACAATAACACAACCATCGTGGTCAGTCGACTGCACCCAAGTGCGGTCGACCGCACCTCACTAGTGCCCAGACTCGAGGGGGTACAGTCGACTGCACAGTCAACTATACCAGCCACTGTTGCTGATGTTGTTGCTATTTCCATCTTCTCATCTCTTCGACTGCTTCGACCTTCGTGCTTCACAGTCTCCTCAACTAATACGAACCACGAGTATACAAGACAAAATCCTAACAAGTATATCTCCGACAGAAAAATCTAGATGATCCATTGTTTGGTACAAAATTAGGAGCACAGGTAGATTTGGTTGCGTTGGCAACTTGGAACCGTTAGGATCAAAAGGTGATTGGGCAAATGCAGTTGCCGCTGAGTAGGAAAACAATATTCTATATTGACAAGGCAAAGACCACAAAGGAGGCAATGGAGATCTCACGGATATGTATGAGAAACATCCGCATCAAATCAGATTCTTCATTTGAAGAAGTTAGTCAACATGAAGTTGTCAGATAGGGGTTTAGTAGCAGAGTATGTGCATAACTTTTGCATCGTATACAACCAATTGGAATCGTCAGGGTTGAAGTTTGTGGAGAGAGCACATCGGTGTATATGCATAACTTTTGCATGGTATACAACTAATTGGAATCATTAGGGTTGAAGTTTGTGGAGAGAGCACAGGCATTGTTACTACTATCTCGTCTCCCCGATAGTTGTGGTTCGGTATAACAAACTATCACAAGTACTATGAATGATTCAACTACTGTGAAGGATGTTGTGAGCAACATCATAAATGAAAAGGTGAGAAGAAAAAGATATGGAGTCTTCGTCATCTTCTAGTAACTTTGCACTATCAGTTGAGAACCGTCGGAGAAGCACCAACAAATGGGGATCGAAAATCAAAAACAGGTCAAAGTTTAGAGCAGAAAACCACAAAGAAAAGTGTTGGCACTACAAAAGATCAGAGGCGTCTTTCGCCAGGGGCTAATTTTGTTCCATGAAACCAGGACGTCGGCTTAATCAGGAAGACCAGGCTCAGCGGGTTGGATGAGATCCAAATATGGAAAGGAAGAGAATTTCTATCATAAACCGGGACATAGGAAAGACCAATGCGAGTACAAGAAAAAATAAGGTGAGTCACAAGCAGCCAATGTGATAAGCAACGGAATTCCCTTAAATAATTTATGTTTATCTACTTGAGTTGAAATGATGCAAGGTGATTAATTTATAGATTCACGTGCATATTTTCATTGCATACCAATGAGGGATGCATTTGAGAATTATATGACAAGTGATTTGGTTTAATCACAGCTGGGAACGAGCTAAGATGCCAAATTGTTGGAATAGTCACAATTACACTGAAAGCTCACAGTGGTGGAAAACTTATCTTGCATGAAGCAATGCACATTCTAGGCTTGACGAAAAACTTAATCTCGACTAGCAAATTGGAGGGGCTTACGACTACATTTGGTTATGGAGAGTGGAAAATTACAACAAGAGCTAGGTTAGTGGCAAAAGAAAAAGGTTTTGGCACGCTGTACTTACTCCGATGAGGTGATTCAGGTGAGATCGTTGCTATGACATCAACATGTAATTCTCTTTCAATCTTATGGCATGTCAGATTGGGGCAATTTGGTGAAAAATGTGTCAAGCAGCTTTGTTCAAGAGTTTTTTTGTCAAGTTTGAACAAGGTTGAAATGGATTTCTGTGAGAATTATGTAATGTGCAAACAAAAGGCAGTTAGTTTTCAGCTGAGTGGCCATGAGAAGAAGCTTGGAAAGATAGAGTTGTACATACAAAGGTGTGGGGTCCAGCTCAGGAATTCTCTTACGGTGGTACAAGATACTTCGTCGCATTTGTCGATGATGCTACTAGAAAAGTTAGGGTTTATGCAATTCGTTGGAAGTCTGAGGTGTTTCAGACATTCAAAGCTAGGAGGGCCAGAGTTGAGAATGAGATGAGGTACAAAATGAAAATAGTAAAATCAATCAATGGTGGTGAGTACACAAGAAAAAGTTTAGTAATTGTCTAGCACAGACAGGTATCCAAGGAATCAAGACAGTTCCTAAAATTTCACAGGAAAATAGAGCAGCAGAAAGAATGAACCGCATGATACTCGAAAGAGCGAGATGCATGAGGCTTCATGCGGGTCTTCCTGACCATCTTTGGGCAGCTAAAATAGATACAACAATGTAATTGATCAACTATTGCCCGTTTAGTGTCCCTAATGGGGGCATACTGCAAGAACTATGTTCAGGTACACCTGTTAATTATTTGCATTTAAAATTTTATTGCCGTATTGCCTATTTACTAATTGACAGGGAAGAAAGAAAGAAACTGGTTTCAAAATCAAGACAGTGTCTTCATGCGCTACGGCAGAGATCAGCATGGTTACAGACTTTGGGACTTTGTTGATAACAAGGTCATTCGCAACAAGAATGTGGTTTTCTTTTATAAAGACAGGCACATAGCTCAGGATGATACAAAAGGTTCAAATCAAAAAATAGTTTCAGACTCAGACTCAAGTTCTGAAGATGGTCCTAGTGATGGGCCCCTACACTCCTACAGTGCAGCGACAGGAACAGATACCATTGGCACACCACAGAAGGTTCATGATGAGCCTATTGAGATTGAGCAAGGTATCCAAGACGAACATGTAGAGCCAGAGCCATTCCGGGATCCTGAGCCGGTCGATGAACCGGTACCTGCTTTGAGAAGGTTGATACGAAAGAGAAGGCCAACACATATATTTGATCCATCAGCCAGCATAGTTCACGAGCATGTTCTGTACACAGATTTAGGTGAATCAGAAACTCATGATGAGGCTTTGAAATATAGGGCTCGAATTCAGTGGGAGTCTGTCATAAAGAATGAGATGAACTCCTTGACACATAACCAAACTTGGGAGTTGACTAAGTTACTTGCAAGGAAGCATGCTCTTATGAACAAGTGGATTTTCAAAATCAAGGATGAGGCAAATGGCAGTAAGAGTTACAAGGCGAGACTTGTTGTCAAAGGGTTTTCTCAGAAAGAAGGTGATGATTACAGTGAATTTTTCGCTCCAGCTGTAAAGATGGCTTTGATTACGGTATTGCTCAGAATAGTGGCAGTAGAAAATTTGCATTTAGAGAAGTTGGATGTCAAAATAAAATTTCTCCATGGTGATATAGAAGAAGAGTTGTACTTGAAGCAACCCACAGGTTTTGAAGTCAAAGGAAAGGAAGACATAATTTGTCGATTGAAGAATAGTCTAAATGGGCTCAAACAGACACCACAAAAATGGTACTTGAAGTTTGATTATTTCATGCGAGAAAAGGGATTAGAAAGATGCGAATCAGATCATTGTGTCTAAGTCCATAGGTATGACGACAATGATACAGTAATTTTAGCTTTGTATGTGGATGATATGGTATTGACAAGTTCATGTATGAGAAAAATTAATGATGTGGAAAAAAATGCTAGATTCTCAGTTGTCTATGAAAGATTTGGGGGAGTCAAAGCAAATTACTGGCATGAAAATCACTAGAGATAGGCAGAGTAAGAAGCTTTGATTGTCACAAGCGAACTATGTGAAAAAAATGTTGAAGCGATTCAATATGGATAGTGCGAGGCCAGTTATCTGCCCCTTTGGTGCACACTTCAAGTTATAAATGGACATTTGTCCTACATCGGAGGCAGAAATGGAAGACTGCAGTTCCTTATGCCTTAGCTGTTAGTAATCTTATGTATGCGATGGTGTCTACTAGGCCAAATATCGCACATGCAGTAGGAGTTGTTAGCTGGTATATGATGAACCTAGGTAAAAAGCATTGGAATGTAGTGAAGTAGATTCTTAAATATCTTACAAGTAATTCAGATCATTCTCTATATTGTGGGGTGATTCATTTCGGGTACATGGTTATGTCGATGCAAACTTTTGCGGTGATCGTGATGGTTGTATGAGTATTGCAGAATGTGTTTACATTTGGAGGTACAGTTGTAAGTTGGGCTTCTCAATTGCAGAAGGTTGTAGAATCGTTTACGACATAATCAAAATATATGGCACTTACAGAGTCTTCGAATGACATGTTATAGATTTCGGAACTCATGGGTCAGTTGTGTAGAAAGCAACCCATAGTGGATATATGGTGTGACAATCAGAGTGCATTATTATTGGCCAAGAACTCGGCATTTCATGCTAGGACTCAGCACATTAAAATGAGGTATCACTGTATCAGGATGGTAGTTAAAAAGATTTTTGGCACAAATAATCCGGCTGACATGCTCATGAATGTAGTAGATAGCAAGAACCATTGGTTTTTCTATTCTGCTATCGGATCGTCTCCAAGTTGATTGATGGGAGACTCGCATAGGCACAAGCCTTGAATAAGCTAAGGGAGAGATGAAGAACATGTTAATGACTTCGTGTATGTCTCCAAGTGGAAGATTGTTAGGATTTGTGGATTCGATACACGAGCACAAGGTTTTAAAGAAGGAGAAGAAGCGAGGTAGCAAGCAGCATCAATGAGACAGCATGCAGCAATAGAGCAGCTACAATATATCAATTATCTGCATTAAATTGCAGTTGACCGCAACTACCAGGCTTCTCTTGACCAAGATTTGACAGTCGCCTGCCAGGAGGAACAGTCAACTGTAACCTACAGCCAAGCTCTCTGACTTGCTCGAGTCTCAAAGCAGTCGACTGCGTGTTGGAGCACCGCAACAACGCAGATTTGGGAAATTTGTCAACGATTGATATTCAATCTAGTGTAATCCTATATGTACGATTCTAGGGTTATTCCAACAGTATTCTATTATCAATAGAGAGACTAAGAAGTTGTTCTTGAGGAAGAAGAGTGGAGATAAATCCTACACTTTGGTGGTGATATCTTGAGTGATTGTAAACATATTTCTCTTCATATTCTATAGTGGAAATCGCAGGAATGTCTTGCGGGAAAATAGCTATTGCATTGGGTGAACCTCGATAAAATTCATGTGCGTTTGTGTGTTGTGAGATTTGTTTATTAGTGCCTCTTTGATTCGATTACTTGTTTAAATCTCGGGTTGGGTATTGAACTCAACACTCCCTTCTTCCCCTCTCACATAATTTTCCTCTCAATCTAACAATTTTCATAGACTAGATAGTAAGATCAACCATGCCCGCATGGTACAATGAGAATGGAAGCATATGTTGGAGTCGAGTTGGTAATATGGAATCCTTCTACTCAAAAGACACGGATTCAATTCAAGTCCCTTTGCCATCAAACTAGTTTCATGAAAATTTAATTTCTTGAATATCGGCTAATTTCAGATTTCTCGAGCCTGAAATTCTAGTTTATCATCCTACTTGTGTATGTTCAAGGCCCCCAATGCTATATAATCAAGACCATATAAATTCATGTAAGAACGATAGAATGACACTAGGAAAATCTTGTCTATCCAAGTTATATACATGTTGAATAAAAAAAAATTAAATTAAAAAAAAGAAGGCCAGGTAGAAATACACACATAAACCAAGGACATCATTTGTACATTAATTCATAAGAAGTTAACCATCAGTATTACCTCGTATGGGTTCCTCCCACTGGGAAAGCATTGAAAAAGATCCCAGTAAACCAGACATTCTTTCAAGTGTTGTCTCCGAAATGGACCTTTTCATAGACTGCAGATATATGAAAATTCTAATGGTTAAGAAATAAAACAACCAAATTAAAAGTAACTTCCTACAAGATCATTGTTCACATTTTTCTTTGCAAATAAGGACTTACAAATCTGAGTCCAGTATTAACGAATAAATCATAACTGCATTTCTCATGTTCTATGGAGGCACCCGAGAAAATTGGAAATAAAACAAAACTAAATAAGAAGCTTCTTTTTATAAGATGGTTTCTCATTTTTCATCCCATATATACGGACATTTTCAAATGACTTGGAAACCTTTTTTTTTTTACTCCAAAAGTTACAGGTAGTTCAAAAGTGCCCTTGGAAAGGGGCACTTCTCCAAAATGCACTTTTTAACGTATTTAGTGGTGAATAACCAATGCATCAGCAGCTCAGTTTTTAAATTTTCCTCCGCAGATAACATAGTATCTAGGAAAGGATTATTGAATACAAAACAACAAACAAGAGCATTGGTTTACTATCTTTGGAAGTCTTACTAAATCTTTGCTGACAATGCCGAATTTGCTCTGAATCTGTAAAAGGATGTTCACCATTCAAGTTAGTGCCATGCATATGCAACGCAAAATTGTGTATTTTATCCACTAACCCTAAGTGCAAAATCAGTTACGTCAAGCAACAGCAATTTGGCCTCAAAGAAGTGAGCTAGAGCCTTTGCAAGCATCTGCTGGTATAACTCTGGATGAAAGAAACTTTAATTAGTGCCAAGCTGTCAATGTCATTTATATTCAATTACAACCAATGATTTTAGCCATGATAATATCTACCTGCAGGGCCAGAAAGCAAGATGGTCCGACTGGCAGGGGAAAGATTTCGTGTGTACTTGGAAAAGTCTGCTTGTTTCAAGTGAACAAAAGCTGCACTTGTCAGTACAACTCGGGTCTGCACACTGTCAATCCAACAAGAGTCGAGGCATCAGAATAGAAAAGGTGTAACAGCTAACATCATAGATAAATGTAAAAAAGCTCCAATCTGCCCAAGATATTGACTAGTCTGAGGAATGCTTCATAACTTCTTACAGAGCATAGGAGAGATTGCAAGAACAAGCCTTCCATCACTTAGAAAGTGTATGGGGATATGTGCTTTACTGAGTACAATTAATTCTTCTTCTTTTCAGCATAAAGTACAATTGATTCTTTCCCTATTCAAATTAACCTTCTTGACTTACAAATCATTAGAATCCTACAATTACAGTAATTTTTATGAGGCCAAGGGGATCTTCATGTAATTCTTGTTCGGTTTTTTGTTTCTTTTTATTGATAACTTCATAAGAGACAGAGATCTTCATCAAACACTAGTCTACTGAAACATGCACACCCAAAACATTTTGAAATCATGCTTATAACGGTTCAACAAAAATTTAGTGAAGGTCTTTCCTAAATAACCCTAGTGTGAAATAGCAAAACTTATGAGCTAATTGGCAGCTATTGCACCTCTATCCAAATATCGTTATTTCTATTATCTACTATCCACTATATAACTAAGCAAATATACTTTTACTCTGTGCACATAAATAGTGTACCACTGAGAAGACGAAAACACCCTCAACTAATACCCCTAATTACCATTTAAAATTATGAATTATAAATTTCAAACTGTCCAGAAAAACATTTAGCAATAAATAAACTCTCCTCAATCTTTCCTCTTTATTGCAAAATTTCAAAATGTCTGCGAACATATATAGCAGTAAATAAACTCTTCTCGAAAGGACCTAAAAAAAGGACATGTGCATTATTGCAGATGGGGATACACTAGTTATAACTAGAGATTTTGGGGTTGTGTAATTTGTAGACAACCCAACCAACTTAATCTAATTCCAGCTCTACAATTTGAAGTTAGAGTTATATTAACCATCCATTAAAAATTAATTACCCAATTGTTGTTGGTTACCAAAATGTCCTCAAAGTTTAAATTTCTTTAGCACAACCTAATTATTTAGGAAAGTGTGATTCATATATAAAATAAATGTTTATGCCTCTTGGGATAATTTGTGAAGACTGTCAGTGTCAGCATAAGAAAAAAAGGAAAATTTTGCTGTAATGCCCCACTTTTTGAAAATATTTGGCACTCTGCCCCACTTCTGAAAACAATTAGCGATCTACCCTTGTTTAGGATACGTCAACATAAACCGTTATTGGAAATAACAACATAGGTTATTTACGTGCCGTTATTTCCAATAACGGCATCTATATTTAAAAAAAGTGTCATGCCGTTATTTAGAGTAACGGCATAGGTTATTTTGTTTTTCGACAGCTTGTAGTCTCCATTTAGAGAAAAAATTGCAAGTGTGAAAACCTCATAACAGATGCCGTTATTTGAAATAACGGCATTCTCAATACTGATGCCGTTATTTGGAATAACGGCATCAGGCATAATTTTTTTATATAAAAAAGTAACTTATTATTCATCATCTCTGACGAATAAGTTATATAAAAAAAATTATAACTGATGCCGTTATTTGGAATAACGGCATCAGTTATATATATATATTTTTTTTAACTTTTTATTCATTCATCAGTTATAATTTTTTTTTATAAACTTTTTATTCATTCTCTTTGTTTCCAAACAACGGCAAGAGTTCATTATATATAACTGATGCCGTTATCTCCAATAACGGCATCAATCATTCGAATGCCGTTATTCAGGATAACGGCATTATTTATAAATTTTTTTCGCACTTAGAACTTTTTAAAGTTAGAAGATTCACACTTGTAAGAGAAATATACTGATGCCGTTATTCCAAATAACGACATGAAAAGAAAATGTAAAATAGATGCCGTTATTGAAAATAACGGTACGTAAATAACCTATGTCATTATTTCCAATAACGGTTTATGCAGACGTGTCCTAAACAGGGGCAGATCGCTAATTGTTTTGGAAAGTGGGGCAGAGCGCTAAATATTTTCAAAAAGTGGAGCAGTACGGCAAAATTTTCGAAAAAAGGGGATGTACAAATTACTAGTATATATAAGTCAATGATAGATTCCATTGTTGGTAAATTCATTTCCCCTAGAAATCAACGGGTCATCTTTGTTATTTGCACAATTGTATATAGGTTGGGAAAGTATATTACCAATGAGTTTATTCAAACTCTCATCTATATAGCATATATGGTACTATACTCCAAATATGGAATGAGAAACATGGTTCTTCAAAATAGTAGCGGCTGGCAACTACAGCTTGCATTTAAACTATTAAAACCATATGCTAAATGTGAAGACTTAAGAGGAATTTGCTCATGCGTGTTAAATGGTTAGCTTCTTTTTTAACTCTTAAATCAAAGTTGCAAAAAATGAAACATAGAGACATACAAGTATACAACAAATTAAGCAATTAAAATTTCTTCTTCTTCCAAAACAAAAAAAAAAACAATTCTATGGGTAACTCTTTTAGCTTTAGGACTGTCTTTCCTCTAAAAAAGAAAAAAAGAAATAAAAAAGAAATAAAAAGGCAATGGAAAATTCTAAAAACCTCCTAGGTATAAGTTCTTTTTATTACTTGTAGGGTCTATTTGGTTGGTTTGTAAAATATTTCCAAACTACGAAGATCACTGTAGAGAAAAGAAATTTGTGAATATGAATTCTAAAAAAATGGTTAGTTTAGATGTAATTTTATTGTAATTTAGGGCAGAGAGAAGGGAGAAAGAAATTTAATGTAGAAAATTATGTGGAATTGTTTAATTGTGTAGTGTAAAAAGAGAGCAGAGAGAAACGATTAAAAAATTAGCTACACTAGCACTACAAATGAGTTCCCCAGGTTTTTTTCGGATTTCTTATGACGTGCTATAGTTGTTAGATGATATATTAGTTAAGTACATATTGATTATGTATCAGTTTAATCTTTTATTTTCTCATATATGTATGAGCCACATTGTACTCAATTTATCAATCAATCAATAAAGAATTATTCTCATCCAATAATCTTAACATGGTATCAGAGTGCAGACATCTCTCTTCCTCTCCCGATCGATCAAAACCCTAACTCTCCCAAAATCCTAAATCTCCAAAACCCTAGCCACCATCATTAACAGCAACCCATCGGCATCAACCTCCTACTCCGGCAACACCATATCAGAGTTCGCATTTCTCAGAACTCTGGATCTCGCCATTCTTGAACTTCAGAAGAAATTTTTAGAGAAGAAGAAGATAGAAGATGGAAGAAGGAAAAGAAGTGTGAACAGAATCAAACTTTTCATTAACTCTCTAACTGAATTACAATGGGTTTATATAGGAAAGAGGCAGGTTGTTACGCTACATTCAACACGTGCGTATCACATTTCAGCCTTCCCGCTCTCTCTCCCGCCAAATCAAAATATGAAAAAGGTGCACTCAGCACGTACAATTCTAAAAATGAAAAACAACAAATCCACAGATCACAACACAAATGGTAGCTGGTGTATCTCCTTCAACCGCTCTTCGGCTGTTCTCCAATAATCCCTGACAACTCCTCCCCCCTTAGGATCGAACTTGCCCCAAGTTCGAAGCTTGGAAACCGGCGCCGAACTTCATCCACATCAATCCAGGAAGCATCTTCTATACCCGAGTTTTTCCACTTGATCAACAGCTCGATTCCCACCTGATTTCTTTTCTTAAACACTCTTCTATCAAGGATTTCTTCTGGGGTCTCCTGTTCATCATCTTCTATCCACCATGAGGGTATCTCGTGAGATATGCTGGGGTTGTGATTATCGTAACACTTCTTCAACTTTGAAACATGGAAGACGGGATGGATGCTAGCCCCTTCTGGTAGTAATAATCGATAAGCCACAGATCATACTTTTTCAATTACTCTGTATGGACCAAAGAATCTCGAAGAAAGCTTCTGTGGTGTTTGGTTGCAGATGGACACTTGCCTATAGGGCTGTAACTTCAAGAATACCAAATCCCCCACTTCAAAAGATCTCTCAGTACGCTTCTTATCAGCGAAACGCTTCATACGCTTCTGAGCAAGCGCAATATTATCTTTAAGCAGCTTTAGAATCGTGTCTCTGGACATCAATTCTTCCTCAAGCGTAGGCATACTGGCCGTACCCCGTACATACTGCAACAACGAGGGTGGGGGTCTTCCATATACTCCCTCAAAAGGTGTTATACCTGAAGACGCATGCCAATTGGTATTAAACCAATATTCTGCCCAAGCCAACCATCGCATCCAATCGGAAGGCTTCTGACCACAAAAACAACAGAGATATAGCTCCAAAGCTTTATTCACAATCTCAGTTTGTCCGTCACTCTGCGGATGATAGGCTGTAGAAAGATTTAGCTTGCAATTTTGTAGTTTAAAAAATTCCTTCCAAAATCTACTAACAAAGATGGGATCTCGATCACTTGTGATACTTCTTGGCATACCATGGAGCTTGTAGATGTTATCAACAAAATCTGAGCAATAACCTGCGCTGTATAGGGATGTGAAATCCCAATGAAATGGGAGTATTTAGACAGCCGATCAACTACGACCATCACTACAGTTTTACCCTGACTTCTCGGGAGACCCTCGATGAAATCCATTGAAATATCGTCCCAAACACGATCGGGAATAGGGAGTGGCTGCAGCAAACCCGCAGGATGCACTGTCTCATGCTTATTTTTCTGACACACTAGACATTCTCTAATCCATCTCTTTACGTCCTTGGTCATGCCTTCCCACTTGAAGTCCCGTTTGATTCGCTGTAAGGTTTTATGGAAGCCTGAATGCCCACCCACACTAGATGAATGCAGATCATGGAAAATTAGTAGTCGCACATCAGCATAGGGACTAACTAATATCTTTCCTTTATAGTACCAGACACCACCCATCAATTTATACTTTTCTCTATTGATCAAGTTGCCCTGCATTTGCTCTTGCAGCTTAACAAAGTAAGGATCCTCCTTCACCATCTGCTTGATACCATCTAACCACTCTGGAACCACAAAAGTGATTTCATAACAAGTATCACTTCGACCCAATCTTCGCGACAACCCATCAGCAACGGGGTTGTCAATTCCTCTTTTATACTCTACAGTGAAATTATAGCCCAAGAGCTTCCAAAGCCATTGTTCCTGTATTTCTGTGGAGATCCTTTGATCCAGAATGTATTTTATACTTCTTTGATCAGTCCTGATTACAAACGTACTTCCCACCAGATACTGTCTCCACTGTTTCACAGCTTGGAGAATAGCGAGCACCTCTTTTTCATATGTCGATAACACCAACAATCGACCCTTAAGCCCTTTACTCATAAAAGCAATTGGTCGGGAATCTTGCATAAGCACCGCACCAATACCATTTTGCGATGCATCAGTCTCTAGCACAAATGGTTGAGTAAAGTCTGGTATCTTCAATACGGGAGTGGTGGTCATAGCTTCCTTCAGTTTGTTGAAAGCAACTGAGGCCTCAGAACTCCATTTGAACGCATCTTTCTTCAATAACTGAATTAGAGGAAATGCAATCCCGCCATAGTTTCTTACAAATCTGCGATAATACCCAGTCAAACCCAAAAATCCCCGCAACTCTTTGATTGTAGTTGGCTCTGGCCAATCTAAAACTGCCTGGATCTTCTTATTATCCACCGCAACCCCTTCCTCATTGATGACATGTCCCAAAAATGCTATCGATCTTTGGCCAAAAGTGCACTTGCTGGCTTTAGCTACTAGCTTATGCTTACTCAGCTCTGATAATGCTGTCGATACATGATGAAGGTGGCTCTCCCAAGTCGAACTGTAGATAAGAATGTCATCGAAGAATACAACAATGAATTTGCGCAGGTGCTCTTTAAAAATTTCGTTCATTAGACATTGGAAAGTTGCCGGTGCGTTTGTGAGTCCAAAAGGCATGACTACAAACTCGAAGTGCCCATGATGAGTACGGAAAGCTATTTTTGGAATGTCGGAATCCCGCACTCTAATCTGATAATAACCAGATTTCAAATCAATCTTAGAGAAAAACTTCGCCCCATTCAATTCATCTAGTAGCTCATCCACCAAAGGAATTGGAAACTTAGCTTTGATTGTTTGATTATTGAGGGCTCTATAGTCGACGCAAAGGCGCCAGCTCCCATCAGATTTTTTAACTAATATCATCGGTGACGCATACGGACTGTTACTTGGTCGTATAAAACCAGAAGTGAGCATCTCTTCAATCTGTTTTTCAATCTCACCCTTGTGGAAATGTGGATGTCTGTAAGGCCTTAAACACACTGGTTTTGAATCTGCGAGGGTGGGAATTTGATGATCGATGGTTCTTTGTGGAGGAAGGCTAAGTTTCTCATTGAATACTTCGGGATAACTGTGAAGTATCTGTTGAATGTCAGCAGCCCCAGTATGCTCCAGTGTAAGTGCTTCTTTTTGCTCTTCTTCAGTCACCATTTCCTGTAGTTGTATCAAGTATGCTTGACAGATACAATGGTTCATTTTAAAGAGTTCCTGTGCATCCATTAGTTCCATTTGTGCCCCAATAATCCCTTGTAATTTCTTCCTTTTTCCCCCTACTTCAAACTCCATAGTCATATGAGAAAAATCCAAGGTAACTGGCCCAAGCGACCTCAGCCAGTGCGCTCCCAACACCATCTGCGCGGGTCCGAGGGGCAGCAATAGCAACTTGCTTGAAGTTCCACACCCTGAACAACAAATTTCATATTAGAAACTTTCCCTTCGCTATACATACACTGTCCATTAGCCACAGTTACTTTATATCGAGGCTCTTTCATGACAGGAAGCTTAGCTCTAATAGCTGTTTGAGGATCCAAATAGTTGTGAGTTGAACCAGAGTCGATAAGGATATTTACTTCTCTCCCATTCACCCTTCCCTTAACTCTGATGGTCTGAGGGTAGACCTGACTGCCGGCAAGCGCATGGAACGAAATTTCGGGGTGCAAGGTGGTTTGTAAGAGTTCTTGTGAGAATGCTGTTACCCCTTCTTCTACCGGTGGCATATCTAATCCAGTCTCCTCTCCCCCTCCTTCATCTTCTTCCAAACCTTCCAAATAATAGAACTTCTGAGTCTTGCATAAATGTCCAGGAGTATACTTCTCTTCACAATTAAAACAGAGTCCCTTAGATCTCCTCTCTTTCAACTCTTGTGGACTCAACCTTCTAGGTGCAGAACTGGATGTAGCGGATGTTGTAGGTGATGATGAAGGTGGAATGACTCCTGTAGGATTTTGTGAACTGTAAGGAACTGCAGAAGTTGGATGTGATGGAGAATGCAAAGGATTAGTTGGTGAGTAAAATCTGTGTGCAGGATTTGTAGTTCTAGGTGAATATGTGTTTCTAACATTTCTCTTCAAACATGAGATTTTTTCTTCATACCCCCTCGCCAATCCAATCGCCTCATTGACGTTCTTCGGACGCTGCGACTTAACATCCCAGCGTATCTCATCACGCAAACCACTAATGAAATTACTCAAGAAATGTGACTCTGTCCATCCCTCAATGAAATTTGAAATCCGATCAAACTCTTGGATGTAAGATTCCAAGTCACCCCTCTGTTGCAGCTTCGAAAGAATTCCCTCATAATCTTGAAATTCCGTGGGACCAAATCTAGTTAATAACTCTTCAAGAAACTTTGGCCAAGTGACTTCATGAATCTTTGGTTTTACATGTCTCCGAAACCATTGAGCAGCTTTCCCTCTCAAATTGAGAGTTGCATATCGCAATTTCTGATGTTCTGGTACTTCATAAAAGTCCAGGAACTGTTCCACCCCACAAATCCACTCAGTGGGATCTCCTTCATGAAATTGGGGAAATTCTACCTTAAATGGAGTTCTATTGAACACACTGCCATCACTATGATTATTAGATTGAGATTGCAACAAATTGGAGTTAGAAACAGCTACCTCCCTTTGTAGTGGTGGATTGGGAAGAAGAGGCGGTTGTGGATTGCGAGATTGAAGTCGCTGCATCATCGACATCATGGAATCCATTCTTGATTCAATCGTCGAAAATCTCGTACCAATACTAGCAGCGATCGCCTCAATCCTCTCTGTAAGGAAATTGGTTTGGATCTGACCTTCAGCAATTTGGCTTCTCAAATCAGCTACCTCCCCTTCGAGAGCTGAACTGCTTTCCTCCCGCACTTCGTCTTCGTGTTCGTCATGCTCTGATACCAAATTATCAGAGTTCGCATTTCTCAGAACTCTGGATCTCGCCATTCTTGAACTTCAGAAGAAATTTTTAGAGAAGAAGAAGATAGAAGATGGAAGAAGGAAAAGAAGTGTGAACAGAATCAAACTTTTCATTAACTCTCTAACTGAATTACAATGGGTTTATATAGGAAAGAGGCAGGTTGTTACGCTACATTCAACACGTGCGTATCACATTTCAGCCTTCCCGCTCTCTCTCCTGCCAAATCAAAATATGAAAAAGGTGCACTCAGCACGTACAATTCTAAAAATGAAAAACAACAAATCCACAGATCACAACACAAATGGTAGCTGGTGTATCTCCTTCAACCGCTCTTCGGCTGTTCTCCAATAATCCCTGACACACCACCGTCACCACTGCGGCTCCATCTTCGTCCCCGCAACTTCAAATCTTCGACGAGCCCATCGTCGGCACCCTCTTCGTCAACAACCAAGATCGTCATCATCAAGTCCGGCGACTCTCCCCGCCGTCGACGCTGCCCAATTCCGGGATCAGCAAGATCAAACAGCACCCAAACCAACTCTCCCAAGTCCATCGACCTCCTCCAACTCCGGCCACGTGCGGTGCTCATCGTGTGCACAAATCCAACACAGTCATCCATCCATGGCGAGCAGCGACACCGACCGCCGCGAAGAGGACGAATCCGCCGCCGCTGAAGACGAAGACACCGGCGCTCAGATCGCCCCCATCATCCGACTTGAAGAGGTCGCGGTTACCACCGGTGAAGAAGACGAAGATGCTCTCCTCGATCTGAAAGCTAAACTGTACCGATTCGATAAGGATGGGAACCAGTGGAAGGAGCGGGGCACCGGAACGGTGAAGCTGTTGAAGCACAAGGAGATGGGGAAAGTGTGGTTGGTGATGAGGCAGGCGAAGACCCTCAAGATCTGCGCTAATATCTACTTTTGCCGACGATTAAGGTGCAGGAGCATGCTGGGAATGATAAGTCGTGTGTTTGGCATGCGCCAGATTTTTCGGATGGGGAGGTGAAGGAGGAGATGTTCTGCATTCGATTTCAATCTGTTGAAAACTGCAAAAAGTTTATGGAATCGGTTGAAAAAATAGTTGAATCTCTTAGAAAGAACAAAGAGAATGATAGCGAAGATACCTCCTCTGCTGCTTTAAGATCAACCCGACCCAAATCTCCATTGTCTCTCCCTCAAATCCTCTGCTAATTCATCTCCCTCCTCCTTTTTCCTCTACTTCTACTATTCTCCTCCAATACTTATCCTCTCTCCTTTTCGGGCTTAGGCACTTTTCCTTCTTGGCTGTCCAGATCTACAACCCTTCCCTTATCCTCACCTCTTTGTCCAGATCTGGTACCTCTGCTCCAGTAGTTTCTATTTCTATTCCCTTCGCTTGCTTTCAGTCGTCCTTCTACAGTGTGTGTGGTTGTCGATCTTTCTCCTGCTCCTTTCGACTCTTCCTTATTCATACCCGAACGCAATACAAATACCCTACTTCAGATCCAAACCCAATACCCGATATTCCTATCCCACTTAAATTAGATCCAAATACCACCACCTAATCCCTACCCGACCCGCTTCAAACCCAAAACCCTACCCCAAATTTTTTTTCTTTAGTGTCTTAAGAACCTTTCTTGCAGGTCCTTGTGCTTTTACATCTAGATCGTCAACTAACTCCGGTTGATCGATCATGAGTTTGAGAGGGGGTGTTATCAACATCTAGTTCTTAGTTCAGGGATGATATCCCACCACGTCGATAATTCTCAAGTTCGGGATGAGATCCCATCATCGACATTCTCAAGTATGGGGAGATATCCTATCATTGACCATTCTCAAGTCAGGGGTGAGATCCCATCAGTCTATTTCTCAGTTCAGGAGTGAGATCCCATCATCGACTATGTCTCAAGTCAGGGGTGAGATCCCATCACAGATCGGGATATAGAGATCCCGTCACTGTTTGGAGTGAGATCTCAACAGTGCGGCACCACTACTTCCTTCCGCAACAATCTACTTCTCAATTTCGTCACATGCGCCAACAAGCGTCGTCACTGCACCACAGTCTGTCGTTCCTTCCACAACAACATCGTCAGTATTCCAAACTCTTATTGCTTGAACCAACTTGAGTTTGAGAAGGGCTGTTAGATGATATATTAATATAGTCTCATATTGATTATGTATCAGTTTAGTCTTATATTGTCTTATATATTTATGAGTCATATTGTATTCAGTTTATAAATCAATCAGTAAAGAATTATTATCATCCAATAATCTTAACAAGTTTCGCTACAGTAGCTACAATAGTGCTACAGTGCGAATCCAAATCCAAACAAAAAATAGCCATCCAAACACGTGAACAGTGTTTTGTCCCCAGGATTTCTTTTCCTACAATAAAAATATGCCAACCAAACATACCCTTATTTGGCAAAAGCCAAAATACCCTCAACTTTTGGCACAACCATGAAAATGGACATAAAATATTATAAGAAATACCTTATACCTACCGTGCTAGTAACTTTACTTATTTTGTTAAATTCTGTTAGATTTAGGGATAGGAATAAATAATTTATTGAGTTCAATTAACTGAGTACAATATGTCTCCTATATATAGGAGAGAAGGGAAGACTAAACCAATACATTATTCGATATGAGACTAAACTTATATCATCTAATATAATATCTAACACCCTCTCTCAAACTCAAGTTGGTTCAAGCAACATGAGTTTGTAATACTGACGATGTTCATGTGGCAGGGACGACTCACGGTGATGCACTTAGTGATGACGCATGGCGTAGGGAAGGTGTTCAAGTAGATGGCTCATGGGACGACGCACTATGGCGCATGAAACGGTGCACTATGATGCATGGACGATCCGGTTCTTGGATCTTGAAAGGTGTAGAAGTGGAAAGTTGTAGAAGGAGTTGCGCACGATAGATGGAGAACTGTGTTGGGATCTAACCCCTGAACTGAGAAGTGGTAGAAGAAGTGGTGGTGCACGGAAGTGGTGCATATTGGGATCTCACCCCCGAATTGAGAAGTAGTAGTAGTAGAGGAAGAAAGTAGTGTGTTGGTGGCACACGGTAGTGGTGCATATTGGGATCTTACCCCCGAACTGAGAAGTAGTTGCAGTGATAGGGATGGACGTTGGTGTTGTTGTCGTTGAAGAGGAGTTGAAGAGGGTTGTTGTTGTTGAAGAGGAGTTGAAGATGGGTTGTTTCGATTGTTGAAAAGGCTGTTGAACGGGAGTTGTGGCAACTGTCGAAAGTATTGGGTGATGTCAGAAACCCCCCCTCTCAAACTCACAATGGATTAATCAGTGTGAGTTTGTATTTGTGATCTGGATGTGAAAGTTGGTAGGCATCGACGGAAGTGGGATGAGGGAGACGGGAACTGGGATGGTGTCTATATCTCCCCCTCTCAAACTCATGATCAATCAACCAGTGTGAGTTTGTTGACGAACTACCGAGTGGGATGAGGGAGGCGGGAACTGGGATTTTTTTTTGAAACTGAAAATGGGTTAGGGTTTGGGTGTGGGTTCGGGTCGCGTTTTAGGTTAAGTTAGGGTTTCGGATATTGGGTATACGGGTTGGGTAGAATATAAATGGTTGGATCTGAATCGGTAGTACACTATAGTAGATCCCGTCCTTGGCCCAAACATGAAACACCACGTTGAGATCCATTGAGATCCAATAGGAAGTACATGAAACACCAAGTACATAGCAAGAGGATCTGTCACCTACACAAGGATCCAATCCCTTGCCCGAACACCAAACACCAGAACCCACAAATTGAAAAATTGGATCTGAGTAGATCTCAACCCGATCACAACAATGAACGGGGAAAAGGAGAAAGGGGGTGGGTGCGCTGGCAGCATGTTATCAGGATTCTGACTTCGTCCGCTCCTGGATCTCGCCATGGCTACTCAGAAGAAGGTTTAGGGTTGAAGAAGGAAGGAAGACTGTGGAAGAACTTTCAAGATTTTTTTTGATAATCAATGGAAAATACAGCTCACACAATTTATAGAAGGGGGGAACGGTGATTCTATTACAAATTAAACGTGTGAAGCACGTAAAAGTTCACCCCCCTCTTCCCTCCAAAACAAAATATGAAAAAATGTGTGTAAAGCATGTAAAAACCAGATACAACTGATACAGCTTTGAAAAAGAAAAATGAACAGACACAGCTCAAAACAGCAGCTATCCAACTGTAATTTGCAACCATTAAAACTCAATTTCACCCATCCGAACCCCAAGCATAAGACTGAGACGCTGTCGACTAAGTAGCTGCTGTCGCCCCTGACACATGTGTTGACGTCGATGATAGCGGCAGTGGTGGTTGCCGGTGACTGCGACGGAATCCGATGCAAGTAATCTTCGATGATCTCTCTCTTCATCATGATTATCAAATTTGGAAGGGGTTGCGAGGACTGAGCATCGAAGTTGTTGTTGATTGAGGAGGAAGTCGCCGAAGTTGGTGAGGGGTTGTTCATGTTGTGGGGTACCATGGTCAGGAGAAATAGGTGGGTTCCATTCGATGATGTTGTTACTGTTGCATTCGTCGAGAGTTGGAGTAGGGTGGTTGGGTCGTCAGGAGAAATCGATGGTGATGGGTTTTATGCTGCCAATGAAGACGACAGCGGAGGAGGTGGATTTGGGATAGAGTATTTCTGGTTAGGGTTAGCGGCTGATTTGGTTAGGGTTTTGGAATTTGATCGGGATGTTAGGGTTTTGGCAATTAGAGTTTGTGATTGGGATCAGGAGAGGGATTTGATCGATAAAGGGATGGTGGGAGGTGGAGTGATTCCGATGAAGGCGAGAACCACTCCACCTCGATGACGAGGATAAAGTATAGACCTTATGATAGTACAGGCTCTGATACCATTTTAGATTAGGGATAGGAATAAATAATTTATTGAGTTTCATTAAATGAGTACAATATGTCTCATATATATGGGAGAAAATGGAAGACTAAAGCAATACATTATTCTATATGAGAATAACTAATATATCATCTAATATAATATGTAACAAATTCAAATGGTCGAATGACTTTTTTCCCCTCACCCCTACAAGATAAATGATCCCTTCTTCTTCCTCCATTGTATAAAACCTAACCCTACCTGTTCAACTCATCTAACTTCTCCCCCTAAGTTCATTAAAGAAATAATAATCAAACACCACACAAGCTGCAACAATTACTCTTGACAAGTATTCTTACAGAAGTATTCACGTGCAAGGTATATACTTTTAAAACAAGTTTCTAAAAGTATATAGTACTTGGACAATTGGGAGAGCTCTAGTTGTAAGGGCTAAGGTGAGAGGTGCCAGGTTTAAAGACATCTACCAATATGTTAAGTATAAGCTCTAATAGTAAAGATCTACGATGATGAATTGTTTTGAGAATATGTCTTGCATACTCGTGTTCAATTAGAAGAAGAGTCAGTGAAGCGAAGGAGGTCGAAGTGTTGATAGAGAGACAAAGTTAGAACAACAACAATACGACAAGAGCAGCATCACCATTTGCTGGTCAACTGTTCCCTAGGAAAGTCGACCGCCGTCGGCGGCTGATGCAGTATTGGTCCTAGGTCTAGGTGATTGTTTGGGCCCATTTTCTACTCCAGGCTAGATCATACGGCTCCTATTGTGTGGCTTCTTCTACAATATATATTGGATTATTATTGTATCAAGACAACAACTTAGGATTTCTCTAGATCCATATATATTGTAATAGTCTCCACTGAGAGAGTCAAGTACTTCATTGATATTTCTTCCATTGTAAGTGAGGCTAGAGAGATAGTTCTTGGTGAATGAGTTTATAACTAACTCCTTGTAATCTTCTCTAATTGAATAATATCTTTTTATATTTTCCTCCGAATTAAGGTTCACCTAAACCGGGACAAATTTTTGTGTGATTGGTGTGATCTACTTGCCTGATTGATCATTAGATCTGTTTTTGCTCATCGCTACCATTGCTCAACAACTCCGCTGCACCACAATTTCCCAACAACTAGTATCAAATCTACTGAATCAGGTGATGATTTATGTCTTATTATTTCAAATTATTTAGAATGGATTCTTGTTGGTTTCTTAACTTAGGGAGTTCTTCTCATATATGCTCCGAGAGATAGAAGTTTTCTACTTACAAGTCTATAACAGTGTGTTGTGTGAGAACAGGAACTGAAGAGATTTGTGAAGTAGTGAGGGAACAGTTAAGTTGGAGATGCTAGGTGGTAAAAGGTATACTCTGTTAGATTTAGGGATAGGATTGAATATTTTATTATATTATTGGATTGATATTGATTTATATTGATTGAGTACAATATGTCTTCTATATATAGGAGAGAAGGGAAGACTAGACCACTACATTATTCGATATAGGACTGAACTAATATCTCATCTAATATAATATTTAACACCCCATCTGAAACTCAAGTTGGTTCAAGTAATATGAGTTTGGAATACCGATGATGTTCATGAGCCAGAGACAGCTCACGATGATGCACTTGGTGATTACGCTCAATGGCGTAGGGAAGACACTCAGTAGATGGCGCATGTTGGGATCACACCCCTGACTTGAGAAGTAGTAATAGTGGAAGTAAGTAGTATAAGAAATAGTGGTGGCGCACGGTAGCGGTGCATGTTGGAATCTCCATACCCCGAATTGTGATAGGATCTTCATATCCCAAACCGTGATGGGATCTTCATATCCCAAACTGTGTTGGGATCTTCATATCCTGAACTGTGTTAGGATCCCTATACCATTAACTGTGATGAGATTTTCATATCCCGAACTGTGATGAGATCTCCCCCTCTCAAACTCACAATGGATTAGTCATGTGTGAGTTTGTATGCGGAAGTTGGTGGGCGTCGACTGAAGGAGACTGGAATTGGGATGATGTCGATATCTCCCCTCTCAAACTCAATGTGGATTTGCTGACGAAGATTGTAGAAGCTGAAGGACCAGCAAGAAAGATTTTTTTTGGAAGGAAAAACAGAAAAATGGGTCGGGCTTTAGGTAGGTTAGGGTTTGGGCTGTGGGTCGGGTAGGGTTTAAGGGTTATTGTGATTTGGGTTGAGTTGAATCTGGTTAGGGTTTCGGGTGTGAGGAAAAAGAACAGAGAGTGGTGGCTAGGGTTTGATATAGGAGGGCAGCGGGGAGCGAGGCTGGCGACGAGGCTGTGGATGGCAGTCGGCGGTGAGGTTGTATGGCAGAAGCGGGAGGTTGTATGTTGGATCTGAGTGAGAAGACGACAACATCAGTCGATGGGTTTGAGGGAAATTGGAGTTGCATTAGATGGGTTAGTGGCAGCTAGGGTTGGGTTGAGTTGATGCAATTTGTGGAGGGATGTAGTCGAGGATAATAGGACTAGGGTTCGGGCATGGAGTAATAGGCCTTCGGGTTGAAGATGCTGATGGATGGATTTGAATTTGAAGTCGGGGAAGAAGGTGTTGCCATTGCTGATGCCGCTGTTTGTTGTTGGAGTGGTAGTTGCCAAAGAAGACAGGGGGTAGTTCCCGAAGAATTCGGAGATTTGGGTTGCCAGAGTTTGAGAAGGCATTGTCGAAGTTGTCCGAGTTGTTGTTTATTGCAGGTGTTGTTGTTGAAGAAGGAGGTTGTCGTCGATGTTTTTTGTTGATGGAGTTGTTGACGGAGTTTTTGGTGTAGCCGCTTGCTATGGCAGCCAGGGTTTGTGTTTGAGAAGGGTTGAAGATATTATGGTTTTGATTCTGGAGATTTGATATTAGGGTTTTTGGAAAGATCAAGAGAGAGATATTTTCGACGGGAGGTGGAGTGATTTCGATGAAGACGAAAACCATTCTACCTCGATAACGAGGATTAAATTAGTATAGGCCTTATAGGAATACAAGCTCTGATACCATGTTAGATTTAAGGGTGGGAATGAATAGTTTATTATAGTATTGGATTGATATTGATTCTTATCTATTGAGTACAATATGTTTCCTATATATAGGAGATAAGGGAAGACTAGACCAATACATTATTCGATATGGGACTAAACTGATATCTCATCTAATATAATTTTTAAGACACTCTAAGGAAAGTCATGCATATTCCTCTGGTGAAATGGAATTTGATATCCTTGGGACTCTGGAAGCACGCGGCTGCAGGTACACAGCTTGAGTTTGAATTTTGTATATTTTATGAAGGTTGTTGTAAGGTGATGAAGAATAAGAGGGGTGTTGGACCAACCTCTACAAGATTTGTGGAATCCGAAAAAGTTGCGCAAGTGTTTCTATGCCCGTTATTTCTGAAGCGTCATCTACTATGCCACAACTAGAATCAGCAAAGTGAGACTACGATGTTCGAATATCATCGAGAGGTGGAGAGTGGCTCGGGGTAGGTAGAGTTCGTGTGGAGGGTGGTTCATCCGTGTTAACATCTACTGAGGTGTGCCCTTGAAGGGCATACTAATTGGTGAGATATGGTGGAATATTGATTCAACTAGCTAAAGAAACTACTGAACCGAGTTCATTTACAAGTGGATAGTAAAATAGTCTAGAGTTGATTAATCACAAGTATTGATAACGCACGTTTGCAATCCAAGGTAGAGATTGTTGAGTGTATGTCTTGTATGTCTTGCATACTTGTGTTCGATTAGAAGAAGATTTGGTGAAGTGAAGGAGGTCGAAGCGGCGATGGAGAGACGAAGTCAGAACATCAACAATACGGCAAAAGCAGCAACATCATTTGCCGACTGCACAAACTCTTTGGATTGATCAAAGAGTAGTGTGGTCGACTACACCCTACGGCAGTCGACCGCCCTCGGTGGCTGATGCGGTATTGGGCCTAGGTCTAGGTGATCGTTTGGGCCCATCTTGCACTTCAGGCTAGATCATATGGTTGTTATCATGTGGCTTCTTCTACAGTATATATCGGACGGTTATTGTATCAAGACTACAACTTAGGGTTTCTCTAGATCTCTATATATTGTAATAGTTTCATTGAAAGAGTCAGGTACCTCATTGATATTTCTATCACTGTAAATGAGGAACAAGAGACAGTTCTTACTGAATGAGTTTGTAATTAACTCCTTGTAATCTTCTCTAGTTGAATATCTCCCAATATTTTTTTCCAGATTAGGGTTCCTCGGGATAAATCTGTGTGATTGGTGTGACCTACTTGCTTGGTTGTTCATTAGATATGTTTGTGCTCCTCGCCACCATTGCTCAACAACTTCGCTACGCCACAATTTCTTAACAAGGTGTCACTCGAATCGGCAATAGAATAGACCCAATTTAACCCACCCTCCAGGATCCTCCAAGGACTGGTGGGAGATGTTTTTTTTATAAAGAAAAGGTAGAGTACGACCATCTATTTCATTAAGATAGTAACTAAATAAAACCCAAAATTGTCTTCCTATGTTGGACTGTTGGGAGATGTTGTCTTCATATTCTATTGTTGTGCTCTATTTTCCTTTGTAACCTTTCTCAATTTAACTAGATTTTGTTTCGTTATTTTTTCTTTAACAGTAGAGGGTAGACTATATATATTCAATTGATTTTTTTCCCCTAATAAAATCAATTTAAAAAAGAAAATAATGTTAGTGGGGCCCATATATCCGAGAGCAATGACAACAACGCCAGAGTCCATCTAGGCGCCAACAAGCAAGTTACAGTGGTAATGAATGATAAGATGATCAATTAATCTCTAAACATAACAAGTCATTAAGAAATGAAGCACAATTATACTTGTACACTATCCAAAATAGAAGGTAAAATTTAGGTAAATAGCAAATATGCCCCTGAACTATGCGGTAAACGCAGTTAATCCCCTAATCTATTATTCAATGCAATAAGCAGTTCTCACAGTGATCATGGTGTACGTAGTCATTTGACTTGAAGTCACTACGACTCCCTACATGAGAAGTTGTATATTTTAATGTCGTCAAATGTTGCCTGTAATAAGGTGATTATAAAGTAGAATATTAGATATACTACAAATTATGTGGAGGGATGTGGGTGACTTAAAAGAGGATTTGTCCCTCTTACATAGCACGGGCCCCTTAATTGAGTGAGACTGCAAAATGCGTGACTGTGATCAAATGAGTCAATATGAGATATTGATCTTATTTGTTTTAGTAAGTCTACTCGGACATCAAGAAACCAAAAAAATGAATTATACAAGGGTGACACACTCTATGCCTTGTAGTCAATTAAGATATCTGGACAAAGGGACTACACTACATGGTAACATTGGTCACGGATAGGTTATGCCAAATCGTTGACATCCATTACTTGAGTAGTAGTGATGTATTGCTAGATACCGCTCACTGTTTGTAATACTCGGATATAATTTTAGTATTACTGTCAACGTAATGGGAACCTACAAGGTCACACCCACTTAGAATTGATCAAAATTCATAAGATGAATTTAATTGGGAATCCTTGTAAGACTTGGACTCCTGACATGGGTGGGTGATTAATTAGATTAAATGGGTCAACTAAAGTTCAAAAGTCCATACACGAATCTGACCTAGGTCGGATTGTAAGCCCAACAGTCTCATTACTCTCTTAGGGTTGATTTTCTGCATCTATAAATATATGATATGTATCTGTAGAAAAGAGTTAGATGAGAAAAAACCCTTGTCATCACAAAAATTGTGTGAGAGAGAGAGATCGAGAGGAACATTTTCTTCACGCAGCTAGCACCGCGGCGTGAGGGAAAGCTTAATTTGATCCGTTCGTGTGGATACCGTAGAGGCACCGCAATATTGCAGTGCTGCGATCGGCATACTGTAGAGACAGTAGATCAATCTTTAAGGTATAACTTCTAAAAATGATTTATGGTTTTGGAATGGATCCATGGCTAGGTTTCGATATTTTTTTTGTAATTTTATCACTGTGTATTTAATATGAGATTACCCTCGAAACCTAACAGGTTGGGATGGTGGGTATGATAGTGGTCATGGGCAGCATTGGTGGGAATGATGGTGATGGTCGGTGACAATAATCGGTCAAATGGAGGTGATGGGTGATGTTCGTGGTGTTGGCGGTTGACGAGAAGGTGAGGAGCGAAGCCAGAATAATTTTTCCGTGGAAGGGGGGGGGGGCAAGGAAAAATCTTATGGCTGTATATAAATATATATGGACTTTTTCATAATTTTTAAGGGGGGGGGAGCAAATCATAAAACTTAATAGAGTTGAGGGGTTTTTTTCTTCCAAAATTCGAGTGTCAAGTGTTGCAATAATGAAAATTATGAATCACTGAACCAATTTTGGAGAAAAAATCTTAAGCAAAATGGTCTAAAAGAATTCAATTTTTTTCTTGAAAGCATGTTCAATAGATCAGAATTTTCATGATCCTACAATTGAAACTTTAAGTGTTCATTTTTGGTGTTATTCGAGGGCGTAATATGGAATTAGCGAATCAACGGGAACTAACATTATAGAATTTCAGCATTTGTTGGAGACAAGTGAAATAACCTAATTTTGAAGGAAAAAAAAAAAGATAGTTAATTCCCAAAAAGGAAAGAATATACGGAACGGATAAGGACAGTTGTGAATAATAATAATAATAAACTAGATTGGAATCATCTGACTCTCGCTCCCATTCCGCAACACACACATGTCACACACACATGTCACAAGTCCCTAGATTCGGTGACACCGACGTCAATAAAATCACAGCAAAAATGAGATTAAATTGAAAGATTGAAATGAAGCCAAAGATAAGAATCAATGAATGAATGACATACATACCTGAGATAGTAAGGAAATTGGTCAAAGGTAACCTTGGTATCCCTACCATCGACGATCATCCTGATAAGTTCGTCAGCAACTTTGTCAGGAGTCATGGCAGATGACTGGGGAGGTGGGGTCCCCGTAGTCCATCTACTGACGGTCTGGCTTCCTGAAGCCAAACCCAGCCCGACGCCCACTCCCAGCCCCAGCCCCAAAGCCGACATCAGCACGTGCTTCTGCTCCATCTCTGATTCTGATTCTGATTCTGATTCTGATCTCTCCTTTTTATTTATTATTGATTATATCTCTCTTTCATTCCCTACTTGAAAGAAAGTTTCTTCTAATTCTCATTTGATTGTATCCACTCCGCTTCCTTTATAATTAACACAAACAATTGTAAATTTAATTTAACTAGACAAGAAACGAAACAAACTAACAAACAAATAGGTGATCGATAGAAAGATATCCAGAAGAAGAATCAAGGAATCAGGAGGGATATGAAGATTATAATGATGGAGGAGAAAGTTTTGGTAATAATAATAATAATAATAATCTAATATGAAATGAAAAAAGGATTAAACGATAGATTGTTTGGATTTGGAATTCGGAGCGTAAATTGTATTGTCAGCAGTACGAGGGAAGGGAGGGAAGGGAGGGAGGGCTGGCTGGCTGGCTATTTCTGCAATTGTTTAATTTGAGAGACGACGGGTGGGTGAATGTAATGGAGCGGAAAAAAAGGCAAGTTTATGGGAAGAGGGAATTTCTTCTTTTGTGACTATTTTATTTTATTTATTTTATTTATCTATGGATTGGACTGGATTGGATAATTTGGACGGATGGATGGATGGAAGATTCCGCACATACATACATATATGTACAACACTGGCAAACAATGGTGTGGTAATGGATTCAGTTACTAGTATTTGTACTGGTATTTTGGTTTTGGTTTTGGTTTTGGTTTTGGCCTTTTTGGCCTTTTGCTTTCGGAATGGGTTGGAGACAATATATATTTTGATGACATACATACATACATACCTACGTACATTATACGTGACCATGAGAAATATCAGCAGAGTCAGAGTGAGTGAGAAGGCAGTTAACGAAGAGTAGAAACAGAAACAAAGTCGGTTTCCATACCTTGCCTTTTTCTTTTTATTTGGGCTTTTTGTATAAAATAATGATATTTGAAATTTTTTCCTTCGGCGCATATGGTTTATGTAGATTACTATTTCAAATGTTCATTAATTAAATTTAATGGACTGTTAAGATGTATGGATTGAATTTATTAGCATGTTTTCAAGGTCTCTAAATAGATAGCTGATCATAATGTCCATGGTCCTAATTTTCTTATTATGACCGTGGAGATAATAAGTGTTTTTTTTTAAATAAAAGATGGTAAAACTATGATATATGAGTTTCATTCATATGATTTTTTTTTCTTTTGAGTAGTTCATGCATGTGAGATATTAATGAAACATGATACTGTTAGAAAATTGGCGAGGGTTCTTAAATGCGAATAGTTGTAAAATGAAGATAATGAGTTTGATTGAGATATAGGCACAACACAAAACTAAAAACACCCAAGTGGTTCGGTCCAAATCAACATACATCCATGAATAAAGAGAGAGAATATTTCATTGTAACAAAAGGAGAGAATACAAGAGATACAATCATTTTGTCTCACACTCATGCTACCCCTCAAAAGAGAACCAACTTAAGCTCACTCTTTTATTGCTCTATTTTCTCTTAGTTTCTCTTGCCTCCTCCTAGCTATCCCAAGACATCAATTTATAGCCAAGAATGACAAGCCAACTAAACAACTATGTTGCATGCATCACATTGTAGAAACTATGCCACAAACCAAGCCACCAACTAAGTCATTAAATGGTTACTTTGTCAAAAAGTTAGCAAAGATGAAAGTCTAACATGGTGGTTTTCTCATCTCTGTTTCAGCTAAACCTGAAACATATGTTTCATATTTGATTCTTCTAGATGAGTTGCTAATCATGTTAATGGGTTTGTATTCAAGTCGGTATTAACAACTCTCCACATTAACTTGAAATACAAAACTTCTCCACCTTGCTCAAACATAATCGATCGAGCCTCAGTGCGAAACCTTCATGTCTTCGCCGTAAGCCCAAAAAGCTCAACCTCTGCCACTTCAAATGTCTTCTATTCCAAGAAGTTTTAAACAATGATGAAACTTTGACAAATGCACAGGTTTTGTTAACATATTTGGTGGATTATCGGAAGTCCCAATTTTCTCCACCTTTAGTCTGTGACATTCCATACAAAGTAGTGTCGGACATCATTGTGTTTGTTTCTCTCGTGATGCATATGGTGTCATGCCCCGCTTCCCAAAAATATGGAATACGAGCGCGTGACGAAGCCCAGCGAATGATTTTAACATCATCCATAAGCTGTAGGATCGACTCAGCATTATAACAAGAATATAACCAGATTTATATATGACCAAGTATGCATGAATAATTTATTAAGCAACAGAAAATAATTTAAACAAATAATACTATTCAAACAGTTCTCATGTCTGGATCAAGTTAAAACTCGGGAACATAAGCCCGTTACAAGTCTTATGTAACAATAAATGAAATAACTCAATTACAAAACGAAATGATCAAAGAAAGCTTTTCCCAAGCAAGACCTAGAACGTTTGCTCACCGATTCTAGCAAGTAGCACGTCTCCAAGTCTGCTTAAAAAAATATAAAAGGGAAAAAAAGGAAAAACAAGAGAAAATGCCCTTAGTGCAAGTTAGGATCACAAATAGTAAAATGAGTACAAATAAAGTGGAACAAGAATTGGAATCAAGAATGAAACAGGAATACAACAAATAGTGGAAATCCCTGACTAACTTGCAAGAAGGACAACTTAGTAACCAGGCTGGATAACAAATACTAATAGTGACAAGTGAATATGTAGGAGTGTCTAACCTCAAGTTACAGGCATCAAGTACAAGTGTCAGGTATCAAGTCTCAAGTATCATGTTTCATGTATCGTATCATCAAGTATCAAGTAATAGGTGTCATGTTCAAGTCTTGTAGTTATTACTATCTAGGTAGCACTTCATGCATCCATACTTTTACTATATGGTTGCTACAGTCAAATCAGTTACGTTTAGACTTAGTAATGGAGTCTATAGGGCGGTGTACTCAGATATCAAGTATCAAGCAAGTGATCAAACCATGGGCTCTAGAGGTGGCCCCCGTAGGCTCTAGAGATGGCCCCCGTCACCATGACGTGGCACTTAGTTCTACGTGGCACTTAGTTCCATGTGATCTCAAATATATATCATGTAATCATATAATGGGCTCTAGAGGTGGCCCCCGTAGGCTCTAGAGGTGGCCCCCGTCACCATGACGTGGCACTTAGTTCCATTTAACATAAAATTATGAGAAATACGGGCCCCCTTCCGAGTACACTTACCTATGTTGTCCATTACTGTGGTGTTGCCGCTAAATTTGGTGTGGGGGCCAACAGAGAGAATTTGTGGGTTCGTGGAAAAATCTGAATAGCGAATCCAAGCCAGTTCGTCGGAATTGGGCTGCTGACTCCCGCCGTTCACCTGCAAGGAAGTGCGATACACCGGGGTTGATCCCGGCGACGCACCCTCCGACGCTTTTGTCAGTAACCAGTGATATGATTAAGAAAGAGCTTTAATTGGAAAAAGAGTTATTACCTTGTAACAGTGGTAGGTCGGAGGTATTTATAGTTGCCATGGGAATTTGATTAGGGATCTGATTTCCTGTGATACCGTTAGGAGTAAAATCCTCATAATTAGTGTTACCGCTGATTTTGGTGTGGGAGTAAACAGATAAGATTTATGAGTTCGAGAAAACCTGAACTGCTGATCCCAGCCTTCTGATTCCTGCCGCAACCTGCAAGGAAGTGCGAGACACCGGGGTTGATTCCGGCGACGCACCCTCCGACGCTCTTGTCAGTAATCAGCGGTGATTAAAGAAAGAGCTTAAGGTGGGAAAAGAGTGATCACCGGATCACAGTGGTAGAGGGGAGGTATTTATAGTCGCCAGGGGAGTAATTAGGGACTTGATTCCTTATGTAACCGCCAGGAGTAAAATCCTCACAGTCTGTTTAGGAAACCAACCCCTGATTCCCTGTAAGAGTAAATCAGGCCCGTTGACTTAGTCAAATCAGTGGCCCTGATTTGTCTCTTGTTGGTCTGGGTTCGTCTCGGGTTGGGACCTATACCCAATTGGTGTGGGTCCGTTTGTGGGTTATAGGATCTGTGCGAAGGAGATCCAGTTCCCGCTTTGGATCCACTTGTATGTGAAATTACCGTTTTACCCCCGTGCTTCAGGATTCACGCCCAATCTGGACGGTTCCGATTTAACCCCATTTTTAGCCATATCACGAGCCCCCCACTCCTAAAGACTAAGTGTGATCAGCCTTTGAGGAGTAGTTTAACTATTTTGGTGGCTAGTGGAGTTGTATTGGGGTCCAAATGGAGGATTTTGGATCTCGAAGGAGGTAGTGAGGTAATTTTTTGATGCCATGTGCTATTCTCTAGCCATATCGAGTATTTGACGGTTTTTATCTATTTTTTCGGATTATTTATTTAATTTTGCGATGTGTTTACTAATTATTCGGGGGCCTTAACAGTACATTCTAGGCAATAATTGTTCGTTCAGGGGCTCAAAAATATACCCCCAAATTTTTAATTATTTTCTAGAATTTTTAGTTAATTTTTCCAAATTTTTAGCAATTTTTTTCGCAATTTTTAAATAAATAAAACGATTTAAATAAATAAAAAAATGATTTTAAATACTGATTTATGACGTGGCTTGATCTGAGTCGTTGATCATGGACGGGCACGAATTTTTGAGAGATCCATCGGTTGTTATTGCTCGGGAGCTTTTTCCTCCGTTTGCGAGCTCGGGAAGGCCCTTGCTCGGCCGCCGACCGGAGGGATAGGGGTTCGGCCGGCCGAGCGGTGTGGCGCAATCTGAGCCGTCGGATGATGGTGTGGATCCCAAGAAAATGCTATCTTGTCTTTTAGTGCACGTGGCGCAATCTGGACCGTTCATCATTAGAAGCAAGAATTTCTGAGAGATCCAATGGTCGTGGTTGCTCGGTGTCTTTTTTCTCCGTTTACAGGATCGGAAAGGCACTTGCTCGGCAGCCGACCGAAGGCATGGGTTCTCGGCAGTCCGAGCGACGTGGCAAAATCTGAGCCGTTGGATGACGACACGCATCTCGAGACGGGCACATTTCTCAAGAAAACACTATCTTGTCGCTTAGTGTCCTCGGTGAGATCTGGGTCGTCTGATCGAGATCTTACACGAAAGTTGAGGAGAAAGTGTGTTTTCTCAGTTTGCAGGATCGGAAAGGCACTTGCTCGGCAGCCGACCGAAGGCATGGGGTTTCGGCAGTCCGAGCAATGTGGCAAAATCTGAGCCATTGGATGACGACACGCATCTCGAGACGGGCACATTTCTCAAGAAAGCACTATCTTGTCGCTTAGTGTCCTCGGCGAGATCTGGGCCGTCTGATCGAGATCTTACACGAAAGTTGAGGAGAAAGTGTGTTTTCTCCGTTTGCAGGATCGGAAAGGCACTTGCTCGGCAGCCGACCGAAGGCATGGGGTTTCGGCAGTCCGAGCGTCATGGTGCAAACGAATTTCGAGACGATCCCGTTCCCAAGGGCATTAATGGTGCCCCAGTATTTGTGCGGCGTTCCATCTTCGCGGGGTCATTAAGAATGGTTCCCCTCAATTAATGCGTGGCATTTCAACTTCCGAGGGTCATAATGGCGGGATCTTAGAGGATAGCTTATAAGTACCCCATTCCCTTTGTCATTTTCATCGCAACAATGTTGAGTTCTAGCCCTCGGAGGCATCTGCTTTGGGTGGTTGCTCTTCGGAAGGACGGGTGGTCGTTCTTCCACCATGGTCTTCTCCTGACTTTGACGGCCCCGAAGTGGATGTCAGGGTCAGGGGAGATCATGGTGGAAGAAGTGATGATCAAAGTCTGGATTCGGGGGGCCATGTGTTTCGGAAGGATGGGGGGTCGCTCTTCCGCCAAAATCTTCTCCTGATTCTGACGGCCCGGGTGGAGGTGTCGGGGTCAGTGGAGATATTGGCAGAAGGGTTGACCACCGAAGTCCAGAACCGAGGGGCGATGTGCCTCGGTAGGACGGGTGGCCGTTCTTCTACCATGATCTTCTCCCGATTCTGACTGCTCCGGTGTAGGGTGTCAGGGTCGGGGGAGATCATGGTAGAACAGGTGATGACCCAAGTCCGGGCCGAGGGAGTAGTTTTGCTTCGGAAGGACGGGTGATCGTTCTTCCACCGTGATCTTCTCCCGATTCTGACTGCCCCGATGTGGGTGTCAGGGTCGGGGAAGATCATGGTAGAAGAGGTGATGACCCAAGTCCGGATCCGAGGGAGTGCAGCTACAGGATGATGGGTCTCTTCCGATCTCTGTCTTCCTTCCGGGCTGATGGCTCCTGATGGTTGTCAGCCCGAAGGAGTTAGAGATGGGAGGCGCGCCGATCTGCTTTTGACCGGGCCCCATTGGTCGGCAGTTTCTCTCTAGTCCCTGAACAATACGTGGCTACGGCTCCGAGGCCGGGGGCTTTGTTTTGTTCACGGGTGAGAGGAATGCCGACCGAGACCTGGGGCCTGGGGGGCTCGCCGAAGGCGGTGCCTTAGAACTTTGAATCAAAAATTTTTCCTGGCTTCTTTAGACCGAGGTGGGGACCTGAGGGCACGGTCGTCCGAGCGACATTGAGAGTCGTCGGATGGGCACTTGCTCGGTTGGCCGGCCGGAGATCCTGGGTAACGGTTGTACGAGTGATTTGGTGCAATCTGAGCCGTTGGATGGTGGCATGAATCTCGAGACGGGCTCAGTCTCCAAGAAAATGCTATCTTGTCGTTTAGCGTCGTCTGTGAGATCTGAGCCGTCTGATCGAGATCATACATGAAAGTTGAGGGGAAAGCGAATTTTCCCCGTTTGCAGGCTCGGAATGGTACTTGCTCGACAGTCGACCGGGCTCTTTGCCGGTGGGCTCGGATTGTATGTAATTCGGATTTAGATTCTGTTATGCCGAGCTAGTTGACTTGGTGAAGAAGACAGTGTTGTGTTGGGCCTTCGCGACGCTTCGAGAGCGGCCCAAGAGTCGCGCTCTTTCGTTTGGAAGTCCAAGGGACGTTCCTCTTTTACTATAAATCTTCACCCTCCCTTAATCCAAGTCTCATTATTCACTTTTACTCTCTCTCTCCAGTTTTTACTTTCACCTTCGAAGTTTTTAGCTCCTTGGTGGTGGTGCTAGCTGTCGCGGCGAGGCGTTCTTTGTCTCCGGTGAACTTTTCCGACCGTAGCTATCACTTCAAGGTCAGTCTCCTTCCCCTTTCTTTCGAAAATGGTTAAGATTACTTCCTCGGATGAGACCACCGCCTCGGAGCAAGCCGTAGGCCGAGCGGGCAAAGGAAAGGAGGTAGTGGAGCCGACCGATCAGAGTGTCGTTCGGCCGGACAGAGAGGGTGAAGTAGCCGAATCACCTCAGGAGGTCGCGGCAGCGTCTCAAAAGGGTAAAGCGGTGGTCACGATCGTCGAGACGCCGAAGACGGCGGGGGCGTTCGTTCGGCAGCCCATTGCTCTGTCGAGCGTGGGAGGCGTTCGGGACTACGCTGAGGATATCTTGGAGAAGGTGACCCAAGGCACGGCCAAGTCGGTGGAGGAGAATGAACCGAGAGAGTTGTCTGAGGTGGACCATACCATCTCGTCTCTCACGGAGGCCGATCTTCATCTGATCCGAAAGGGGTTCCAAATTCCTGCCGACTACGAGCTACTCCTCCCCGGGCCGGGTTTCCGAGCCAACACGAAGTCTTCGACAGACGTGTGTGTCTTCCCTGTCGACTCCCTGATCGCCGGGCTTCGCTTCCCCCTTCGTCCATTTATAATTGATGTCTTGAATTGGTATGGTTTAAGCCCCGCCCAGCTGATGCCGAACACCTGGAGGCACGTCCTGGTGTTTGTTCTTTGGTGCCAAGAGGTCGGCGCCGCACCGAGCATGTTTCTCTTTCGGAGCCTCTACCGCCCCTGCCAGCCAAACCGAAACGAACAGAGGTTCTATCTTTCGCCACGGACGGGCGTGAAGTTGATCGAGAACCCGGACTCGATCAAACATTGGAAGGAGAAGTATTTCATCATCCGAGCCCCTCACCGTGGACGATACCGATAATTTGGGCGAAGGATGGCCTGCCCAAGCGAGCCAAGAAGGAGCTGGTGCTGAGTGACGAGGAAACAGAGGTCCACAAGAAGCTCCTCGCTCTGCCAGCGCTAAGCTGGAAAGATATTACCGAGGAGGCTCTGTTCTGAGGGGGTCTCAGTCCGATCGACCCTAGTACGCTTCTGGTATTTATGCTCTTTGCTTAAAGTTCATGAAAATTTTTCTAAGTTTTTTCATTCGGCTTGTGCAGAGACGATGAAGATGGACTATAGGGCTTTGATGGCGAAGGCCAGGGCGGCGGAGCAGGAGACGAGGAAGTAGAGGCCTTCGGCGGGGCCTCAGGGCGGCCGAGCCTCGAAGATACCGTCGGTCGGGAAGAAAAGCGACCCGCAGGAGGCCGTTGTTCCGAGGACTGGACCCGAGCAGGAGAAGTCCGCGGCTACAGATCCTCCAGCTTCCGGTGCGCCGGCGCCAGTGGTGGAGGGGGATGCAGCTGGCTCGTCGAGCGGCGCCTTCGGTGTGAATGAGGTGCTGTCCCTCCAAGTTCCACCCCTCACCACCGAGGCAGAGAAGATCTTGACCGAGCGGCATAAGCAGATCTTCGTCCCTGACTGGCAGGTGATGAACGTCGACGGCTTCTTGGGCGACGGCAACATCTGCATGGAAGCGGTGAGGCACCTGCCGACCCCAAAGGATCGAGCGGCCCTAAAGGCCGGGCTGGCAGGGGACGCTACGATGCAGATCGCTCGGAACACGATGTCAGTAAGTGGACCGAACTCTTTCCCATCGAAACTTTTTTTGATTTTTTCTAAGTTCTTGGGTTCGGATTCTAATGGGTTGTTCTCTTTTCAGACCCTCTGCCACTTCAACTTCCTGCTCGAGGAGTTTGCGAGCAAGGAACAGGAGTATGAGCGGGAGAGAGTGGAGCGTGTTAAGGCCACGAAGCTGCTTGATGCCGAGCAGCTCCTCTCGTCAAAAAGGGCTGCTGAAGTGGCGGGGTTGGAGAAGCAGCTGGCCGATGCCATTCAGCTGTCGAAGGACACGGCGGCCAAGCTCGAGGCCTCGGAGAAGGAGAACGCCGAGCTGAAGGAGGAGCTGGCCAATGCTCGATCGGAGGCAGAGAGGGCTCGGAAGAGGGCCGAGAGGATCATGGCCAAGCACCGGTCTAAGGTGGCGAAGGCGAGGAAGGCTGTCCAAGAGGAGGCCGAGCACCACATGTACAAGAACATGGAGGACGCCTACGGCCGAGCACTGCTCCACGTTGCTGCTTGGAATTCGGGCTTCGACACGTCCTCCTACCGTTTCTACGACCCCGTGGAGGGGGAGGAGGAGGTTCCCCTGGGGATGCTCGGCCCCAAGGGACAGACGGACGGTGTCGAAGGCCCGGGCGAGACCGAGGCCGAGGATGAGGAGGAGGATGGCTCTGAGGAGGAGAGTGGGAGCGAGGACGAGGACGAAGACAAGGGCGAGGATGAGGACAAGGCCGAGGGGTCGACGGACCCGAACGACAAAAAGGTCGACCCCTGACTCGGTTGCCTCTTTAGTCTTTTGTTGTTTTGTTTCTTTTTGTAAGCCTAACTGCGGACTGGCCACCGCTCTTGTAAAACTTTCTTCTCGGTTTTGAATGAAAACAGTTTGTTTGGCCAAAATTTATCCAAGTGTTGAGTCTTGGATTTTGTATTTGATTAGGCGTAGAATTCTCCAAGTGTTGGGTTTCGAATTTATCTCTGCTTTTCAGGTAAAGTTCGGTCCGGTTACGGAGGTTGCACACCTTCGTAAGGAGCTGGCCAAAACGAAGGGCGAGCTCTCGAATAGCCGACAGAGGCGGTTTCTCATGTTCTTGAAGCTGGAGGAGCCGAAGGCAGGTGTGAGGGGGTATTGTCGCGAGTTGAAGCAACTGCGGAAGCAACCCCGAGCTCCTGGTCCCGAAGGTGAGGTCGATCGGCTTCGTGGAGAGCTTGCCATCGCCGAGCGAAAAAATGACGAGCTTTTGGCCGAGATCCAACACATGGAGTTAGCGGAGAAAGAACGCTCGGTGGCGGAAGAGAAGCTAACTTCCAAGCTAGGGAAGGCGTCGACCGAGTGCAAGAGGTTGTTGGCCGAGGTCGACAGGCTTAGGAGGATCACGATAGATAGGGGGATCGAGGTCACCCACTTCCGACGGCTCGCAATCGATAGCACCAACGTCTCGGGCTCGTCAAGGCCTCCTCGTTTGAAGAAGTCGGCGAAGGACGACGCTTTGAGAGACAGAATCATTGAACTGGAGGAAGAGGTCGCGTCACTCAAGCCTCTGCCGGAGAGGGCCAACGTCCGCAGTACGTTGTGCACTCGCGAAGAGAGCGAGAGAGGGATTTCCTTTTACGAACTCGCGACACATTTGCCTGTGGCTAGGCGGAGCCCTGCTGACGCTCAGAGTAGTGCGGCTGTCTCGTCGAGCGGTGCCTCGGTCGGCGCCACAGTCAGGGTCAGCGGCAAAGGGGGGTCACGCTTCGTTGGTTTGGAATCGAGCTCGGAGGCCAGGCCTCGTTGTCCTCGCGTTTTCCTGAATCGAAGCGTTCCCCTTCCGAAGAGACCCTGATCATGTCGTTTTGTGCTTCTTCTGGCTGTTGTAAAACTTTATTGTAGGGTCGGTCTTGTTGTATGTAGAACTATTATATCCGAATACGAATATGAAAGTTTGATTGGAAAATTCTTCAAGTGTTGGACTTCGGAAGTATATTGAAATTTTGCTATTCATTTTCCCTTCTTTTCAGCTCGTGGTGGCAGCCCAATACACTGATTCCAATGGTCCGGACGATGAAGCTGAAACCGAGGTAACCTCAGGGGTGACGAAGTCACGCTCGACGAAGTGCCGAGAGCGGCTTCATGGTGTCGAGCTGAAGTTACGCCGAGGTGAGAGCGAGCGGGCCCACCTTCAGTCCGTCCTCGGCCAACGAGATGCCGAGATCCAACGTCTGGAGAGTAGGATCGTCGAGGCGACCCCCGTAGGAGAGGACAAAGACTCGCAGACTGCTTTTAGCAACGCTCTTCGGGTTCAGTGTATTCGGCACAACCAGTCGAAAATATTAGCCGAGCGGGACGATTTGCTCTCTGAGATCCATCACTTGCAGACCGTGGAGGTGAAGCTTCGGAAGGAGGCGGAGGAGCTGTCAGCCGAAGTGGATGGACTGGCGACCGAACGGATCAGTGAAGACATTTTTGTTTGAAGACCAAGTGTAGTTGGTCGGCGCTGTATTTTTTGTTTTCGAATACTTTGTAACCATGGAAAGATTGCTTTGTATCGTGTCCCAATCATTAATAAAATTTCTTTTAAGGATTAGCATCTTTCGTTGCTTTGCGTATTTATCTCGCTCGTAAGTGTGCTGGTCGTGCCGAGGTTCACGAGCCGAGCGCATAGTGTCGTCGGCAAAAATCTCGAGGCAAACCAGTTCCTATGGGAACGCTATCTTGTCGTTAGCGGCGCTGACAAGATCTGGTTCGTTACATTTTGGCACGAATCTCGAGATGGCTCTGTTCCCAAGAAAACACTATCTTGTCGTCTAGCGTCGTTGGCAAGATCCTGGCCGTCTGATCGGGATCCTACGCGAAAGTTGAGGAGAAAGTGAGTTTTCTCTATTTGCAGGATCGGAATGGCACTTGCTCGGCACCCGACCGGAATGGCATTTCCTCGGCTACCGACTGGAATGGCATTTGATCGTAATGGCACCTGCGAAGTCGAGGGGTGAACCGAGCTCTTTTCCATGGTGAAGTTCGCCGGTCATGGCGAATGTTCGATGGTTGTGGGAGCCATTCCGAATGGTGATCCACTCCTAACTCGTCGGGAGGCAAGTTTGGGGAGTGGAATCGAACCAAGTGTTGGACTCCGGAACCATCGGTGTAGCCCAACGGATGTGGGAGCAATTCCGAACGGTGATCTACCACTGGCTCGCCCGGGGGCGTGCCGAGGAGGTAAAGTTGAACCGAGTGTTGGACTCCGAACCATCGGTGTAGTACAACGGCTGTGGGAGCAATTCCGAACGGCGATCTACCTCTAGCTCGTTCGGGGGCGAGCCGAGGAGGTAAAGTCGAGCCGAGTGTTGGACTCCGAACCATCGGTGTAGTTCAACGATTGTGGGAGCAGTTCCGAACGGCGATCTACCTCTGGCTCGTCCGGGGGCGAGCCGAGGAGGTAAAGTCGAGCCGAGTGTTGGACTCCGAACCATCGGTGTAGTTCAACGGTCGTGGGAGCAGTTCCGAACGGCGATCTACCTCTGGCTCGTCCGGGGACGAGCCGAGGAGGTAAAGTCGAACCGGACATTGGACTCCGAACCATTGGTTGAAAAATAAAAAACAATGGATAAAGGCGGAGATATGTAAACAAATTTGTAAGCATGAAAGAGTATTCTTCATTGATAATCGACGGCGAACCGTTTTTACATATTACAACTTATGAAATAGATTACAAGTTAGAGGAGAGGAATGGCTTGATATCCTGCAATACTTAGAGAGGCGCCGAGGCGCTTTCTTGGTATTTCAGGAGGTGGTCGGCATTCCAGGTCCTCGGAATCTCTCTGCCCTCTAGATCTTCCAGACGATATGCTCCGGGCCGAACTACCCTTGTGATCTTGTAAGGACCTTCCCAGTTCGGAGCCAGCTTGCTCTTCCGATTGGGGAAGGATATGGCCAGTTTTCTCAAGACTAAATCCCCTTGCTTAATGTTGGTGGGTCGGACCTTCTTGTTGTATGCCAACTCGACCATTCTTCGGTAATTCTGTTGCCGAATTGACGCTCTTTCCCTCAGCTCATCTACCAGATCTAAGTTTGCCCTGAGGTCTCTGGCATTCTGTTCCTCATTGTATGCTACAAGGCGAGGGGAAGGTATGCCGACCTCGAGGGGTATCACCGCCTCGGACCCGTAGGTGAGGTTGAAAGGGGACTCTCCAGTGGGGGTCCGCTTGCTAGTGCGGTAGTTCCATAGGACGTTAGGGGAGTTGGTCGACCCATAAGCCTTTAGAGCATTTGTCCAGCCTTTTCTTGATACCTGCGAGGATCTGCCGATTGGCATTTTCTGCCTATCCGTTCGACTGAGGGTGGGAGACGGACGAGAAGCACTGTTGGATGGCAAGGTCGTCGCACAGAGCTCGGAATGCTGCGCCAGTGAACTGAGTCCCGTTGTCTGTCACAAGGACACGGGGGACGCCGAATCTGCAGATGATGTTCTTCCAGAAAAATTGAACTACCTTGTTCTCGGTTATAGTGGCGAGGGGCTCGGCCTCGATCCACTTCGAGAAGTAGTCGATGGCTACGACCAAGAACTTGAACTGACCCGGAGCTGGAGGGAAAGTCCCTAGTAAATCCATCCCCCACATTGCGAAGGGGATAGGACTTGATAGGGAGGCGAGGTTGGCTTGAGGGAGGCGACGAATGCTGGAGTGTCTCTGGCAAGAGCTACATTGCCGAACGTGTTGCTCGGCGTCTTGAAGGAGAGTCGGCCAGAAGTATCCGTAGTTCAAAGCCTTCCGAGCCAATGACCTAGGCCTTGAATGCGCCCCGCCGATGCCTTCGTGGAGCTCTTGCAGGGCATAGTCGGCCTGTTCTGGGGAGAGGCACCTTAGGTATGGTCGGCCGTCAATTTGCGAGAAGGAGCGTTTGTACAAGATACCCTCGATCAAGACATACCGCTCGGCCCTGGTTCTGACTCGGCGTGCTTCTTTGGGATCCTCGGGCAGGAGCCCGTCCCTTAAGAACTCCACCAACGGCTTCATCCAATTATCTTGCAGCATGACCGGCAGCGACTCCACCGAGCCAGAGGTCTCATCTTCTATGCTCGGCCTTGAGAGGACCTCGATCAAAACGGTCTGCTCGAGACCTTGGATGGAGGACGAGGCCAACTTGGAGAGAGCATCGGCGTGGGAATTCTCCTCACGAGGGACTCGTTGGATGAGTGCCTCTTCGAAGCGGCTCATGAGGGCTCTGACCCTGGCGAGGTATTTTGCCATCCGCTCGTCTCTTGCCTCGTATTTGCCCAAGACCTGGTTCACAATCAGCTGAGAATCACTGTGAATTCGGAGGCGCTGCGCCCCAGCACTTCGGGCAAGTCCGAGGCCTGCGATGAGTGCCTCGTATTCCGCCTCATTGTTCGAGGCCTTGAAGTTCATACGGATCGCGTATTGGAGGAAGAAGTCATCAGGGCCGTTCAGGATGATACCGGTGCTGCTTCCTTCGTTATAGGGGGAGCCATCCACGAAGACCGTCCAAATGGGGGGTCCGTCGGGACGTGGCTGACCTCAGGAATAGTAGACTCGAGTCGGCGAGGGCCTGTGCTTTGATTGCGGTCCGAGGTTGGTACGAGATGTCATGCTGGCTCAGCTCTATGGACCACTTCATTAACCGGCCCAAGGTTTCAGGCTTGTGGAGGATCTACTTTAGAGGTTGGTCGGTGAGGACAACAACCGAGTGGGATTGAAAGTACGGACGGAGTTTCCTTGCCGCCATGACCAGGGCGTAGGCCATCTTCTCTATCTTCGGATAACGGAGCTCGGCGTCCCGAAGCACCTTGCTTACGTAGTATATCGGTCTCTGAGCCCGGTCTTCCTCTCTCACCAAAACAACACTTAGCATCTGCTTGGAAGCGGCTAAGTAGATGAAGAGGGGTTCCCCCGGAACGGGCTTGCTGAGTAGAGGGGGGTTCACTAAGTAAGCCTTTAGTTGGTCGAACGATTCCTGTTGTGGTTGGCCCCATTCAAATCCCTTAGCCCCCCTGAGTGCCTTGAAGAAAGGGAGGCACTTTTCTCCAGACTTCAAGAGGAACCGGCCAATAGCGGCGAGCCAACCAGTCAGCTTCTGCACCTCCTTAACGTTCCGGGGTGGGGCCATGTCCAATATGGCTTTGATCTTCTCGGGATTTGCTTCGATCCCTCGTTGGCTCACCATGAAGCCGAGGAACTTTCCCGATGAGACCCCGAACGCACACTTGTTCGGGTTCAGCCGCATGTTGTGCTTCCTCAACACGCCGAATGCCTCCTGGAGGTCGGCAACGTGGTCAGTACCTCGGATGCTCTTGACGAGCATGTCGTCGACGTACACCTCCATGTTGCGGCCTATCTGGCTCTGGAAGACCTTGTTGACGAGGCGCTGGTAGGTGGCGCCAGCGTTCTTCAACCCGAACGGCATGACCCTGTAGCAGTAGAGGCCCTGATCGGTGATGAAGGAGGTCTTCAGAATGTCCGGAGGGAACATTCAGATCTGATTATAGCCGGAGAAGGCGTCCATGAAGCTGAGGAGCTCATGGCCCGAGGTGGCATCAATGAGGGTGTCGATATTCGGAAGAGGGAATGGGTCCTTCGGACACACCTTATTCAGGTCGGTGAAGTCGATGCATATTCTCCAAGAACCGTTGGACTTCTTGACCATTACAACATTGGAGAGCCACTCGGGGTAGTTGACCTCCTGTATGAACCGAGCCTTTAAGAGTTTATCCACCTCCTCCTTGATGGCCTGCTGTCGCTCGGGAGCGAATTTTCGTGTCTTCTGCTGAACTGGTTTGCACCCCGGTTCGACACTTAGGCGGTGGACTAGCAGCTCCTCGGAAATCCCGGGCATATCCGCGGCTGACCAGGCAAACAGGTCGCGGTTATCCCGGATGCATTGCACCAAGTCCGAACACAGTGCATTCGGCAAGGACTTGCTGATGAGGAACTTTCGACTCGGGTCCTTGTCCGAGAAGAAAACTTCTTCCAACTCGTCAGCTGGCTCGGACGTGGGTCGAACTTTCGGCTCGGGGATTTCTAGCGTCTCGAGGGAGAGTACTGGTCCCCAGTGGAAGTCATGTAGCACTTCCGAGCCGTCTCCTGGCTGCCCCTGACTTCCCCTACTCCCGACCGAGTGGGAAACTTCATTTTAAGGTGGTACGCTGAGGGCACAGCTTCCAGGGCAGCTAGGCCGGGTCGGCCTAGGATGACATTATATGCGGCCGGGACGTCGACGACCATAAAGTCCATCGGCTCGGTCCGGGTAGTAGGGGTCTTTCCAGCAGTTACGTCTAGGGTTATCACCCCCTCGACAGTTACTGGGACCCACGTAAACCCATGGAGTGTGTAACCGGCTGGCTTGAGACGGTCCCGAGACAGCTGCAGCCCTCGGAAGGCCGAGAGGAATAGGATGTTCACCGAGCTCCCGTTATCTACCAGGACCCTCGGCACCTTGAAGTTTGCCATGCGAAGGTCGATGACGAGGGCGTCACAGTGGGGAGTTCGGACCCCCTCGAGGTCTTCATCGGAGAAAGTCACCGGGACTCCGAGGCCTTTGGGAGGAGGGGCGCTGTGAACTGAGTTGACCTCTCGGACGAAGGCCTTCCGAGAGGAGTTGGAGGAGCCCCCCATAGGGCCTCCGTGGATGAGGTGCAGGACCCGTTCTTCCTCGAACTCGGGTGTCTCCTCGCGCTGCTCGGAGTGCTTGTTAGCCCCCCGAGGCGGAGGAGTGTTGCGATCCACCCGATCGTTTGCCTTTACAAATTTGGCCAGTTGCCCCCTCTGGATGAGGGCCTCTATTTCATTTTTCAATGCCCGGCAGTCGTTGGTGTCATGGCCGTGGTCCCGGTGGTAACAGTACCATTTCTCCTTATTCCTCCTCTTAGCCGGGGTGTTCATCCTCGGAGCTGGAGGGATGATCCCCTCTTTCTCCACTTCCATCAGGATGGTGGAGACATTGGTGGTGAGGGGAGTGAACTTCTCGAACCTAGGGGAGGACGGCGCTGACCGCCGCTGTCCTTCTGCATCATCTTCGACCCCTCCTCCTCTGTCGCCTTCCTCTTCGATCCGGAGGTCGATCCTCCGAAGTTCGGGAGGCACTCGGCCTCTTCCGCCCGAATATACTTCTCGCACCTTAGGAGAAGGTCGGCGAAGTTGTGCGGGGGCTTCTTGGCGAGGGACGACCGGAGGTTGGAGTTGAGGACGTTCGACTGGAACGCAACAGTCGCCACTGACTGGTCTAGGGAGGCGATAGACCTGACTTCTGCGGTGAATCTCTTCACGTAGTCCCTCAGCTTCTCTCCCCTTTCTTGCCGCAGGTTGAGTAGGGAGAGGCTCGTCTTCTCGGCTCGCCTGCTACTCACAAAGTGAGTTATGAACAGTGTTTCGAACTGCTCGAACGAGAAGATGGAGGAGGGGGCGAGCCCGGAGTACCATTCCCGAGCCGACCCCCTGAGGGTGGCGGGGAAGGTCTTGCAGAGCATGGCGTCGGAAGCTTGATGGATCAGCATTAGGGTCTTGAAGCTTTCGACGTGATCAACTGGGTCGGACTCCCCTAAGTACGTTTCAAACTGCGGAGGTTTGAAACCCCTCGATATGGGGGCCTCCATGAGCATCCTAGAGAAGGGAGGTCTGCTGGGACGGACGGTCCCCGCTCTGGACTCCTCCTCTCTGTCCATGCGGCCGATGCGCCTCTCTACCTCATGGAGGCGGCGGTTGAGGGCATCGTCCCTCTGCTGATAATCAAATGATCCCCTGGATTCTTCTTCATAGGAAGGGGAGCGAGGACTACGGCGCCGGTAGTCCTGAGATCGGCGGGGACTATAGTGCTGCTGCTGGCGACTGGGAGCCGGGAGAGGGCTTCTGGATCGGCGGCGAGGACTGGGAACCCGCGGGGGTGTTGGAATCCTCTGGGCATTTTGGTTGTTGGGGCGAAGGTTGAGGGCCTGCAGCACGGTCTCCTGAAATTGTAGGAACTCGGCACGAGTGATAGGTGCCTCATTGTTCCTCGGATGATGCCGATCCGCGGGAGAATGCGGCCTCCTCCTTCGGCGCTCGGGAGATGCCGCTCGGCCCCTTCGGTCCGGAGACCTTCTACCGTCTCGGCGGTGAGGAGACCGCTCACCATGATGCTGGCGGGAGGCTCCCTCTCAGGGCCCGCCTCTCATCAAGGTGGGTGCGAAGGTCCTCATCCTTTTGGCGGTTCAGGACTGTGTTGCGGAGGTCGGGGTGATGAGAAGCCATTGAATCCGAGGATTCATTATGAACCGAGACATGGTCCGGGTTGAGGGGCCGCTTTTGCCTCCGCCCGTTATGACCGGAAGGGCCATTGGGGGGTTGCTGTTTGGGAAGAGGAGGTTGGCCCTGCTGGGCCGGGGGAGGAAGTTCAGGCTGTGGAACAGGATTGACAGGGACTTCCTCTGTCTGATTGGCGGGATTGGGCCCGCGGTTGGACCCCCTGGATCTGACCTTCTTTGGAGGCATGGTTGGAGAAGACGACAAGGAAGAGGCTGAGGCTGTTCGTGTGGTCGTTCCCACAGACGGCGCCAATCTATTACTGCTGATTTCGGTGTGGGGGTAAACAGATGAGATTTATGAGTTCGAGAAAACCTGAACAGCTGATCCCAGCCTTCTGATTCCTGCCGCAACCTGCAAGGAAGTGCGAGACACCGGGGTTGATTCCGGCGACGCACCCTCCGATACTCTTGTCAGTAATCAGTGGTGATTAAAAAAAGAGATTAAGGTGGGAAAAGAGTGATCACCTGGTCACAGTGGTAGAGGGGAGGTATTTATAGTCGCCAGGGGAGTGATTAGGGACTTGATTCCTTGTGTAACCGCCAGGAGTAAAATCCTCACAGTCTGTTTAGGAAACCAACCCCTGATTCCCGGTGAGAGTAAATCAGGCCCGTTGACTTGGTCAAATCAGTGGTCCTGATTTGTCTCTTGTTGGTCTGGGTTCGCCTCGGGTCGGGACCCGTACCCAATTGGTGTGGGTCCGTTTGTGGGTTATAGGATCTGTGCGAAGGAGATCCAGTTCCCGCTTTGGATCCACTTGTATGTGAAATTACCGTTTTACCACCGAGCTTCAGGATTCGTGCCCAATCTGGACGGTTCCAATTTAACCCCATTTTTAGCCATATCAATTAGTTTAGGAAACTGATCCCTGATTCCCGGTGAGAGGATAACCGCGAATCAGGCCCGTTGATTTAGTCAAATCAGAGACCCTGATTTCCTCTTGCTGGTCTGGGTTTGTCTTGGGTCGGGACCCGTACCCAGCTGGAGTGGATCCATTCGCGGGTTATTGGATCTGTGAAGGGGAGATCCAGTGCCCGCTTCGGGCCCATCTATATGCGAAATCACCGTTTTACCCCTGAGCTTCAAGATCCGTGCCCAAACTGGACGGTTCCGATTTAACCCCATTTTTAGCCATATCACGAGCCCCCCACTCCTAAAGACTGAGTGTGACCAGCCTTTGAGGATTAGTTTAACTGTTTCAGTGGCTAGTGGAGTTGTTGTAACGCCCCGAATCCCAAATCACTGAATTCGAGATGTTCTACAGGATCTTTTCACTTTCTTTGAGTACAATTTTACAAGAAAATTCAAACTTTTCTTTTTACATCAAAGTTTACATCCATATTACACTTTTCATTTGCACAGCGGAAGTAAAATATACAACATTTGAATAAATATACAACAACATGGTAAAATCTTTAAGCATCCATTCCTCTTTAACCTTTAACATGCCATTTACCTGCATATAAGACTGTGGGTACGTCAGTTTATTCAACCGACGATCATTATACACGGCCATCCTCTCTATGTCGGAAATAGTATAACTTAATTTTCCATATTTAGCAAACACAAACTTGTCACATTACAATTAAAGGGACTACCCTATTGATGTCGTGTTGTGATTGTGCACTTAATCCTTAATGCAATTATTTATGTTACATGACACTAATGCACACTTTTTCGGAGTCTATGCATCCCATACTACATAGGTCCGAGGGCAAGCCTCTTAATCGCTCTTCATTTTCATAGGGTTCAATCCCTCGCCATGACTTACTCTACTACTGTAATTACGGTAGTGTCTTAGATGATCTATGAGTGCAAGCACGTGTACAGAAACTGGAGGGGAATCCCACGTCATGTCACGACGCATCGTGAAGAACCTATGGACAATTCATCCTCCTTCATGGCACACGATCCTCATGCAGTCACCAAACATCCCACAAGTGTCACCACAGGGACGGTACCCTGGAACAGTATCCACGTCATGTCACGACGCATCGTGAAGAACCTGTGAAATACTCTTCGCCTGCCATGACACCATGGAGCTGTATCCACGTCATGTCACGACTCATCGTGAAGAACCTGTGAAATACCCTCCGCCGCAATCCGATGGCTCCCACTCGTGTTTTTCTCCTACTTTCATCACGTCTCCACTATGTACTAATCCTTAGTTTTTATTAGAATCATGAACCAAATCAAAGCTCTAGAGTTAGCCTCTCCACTCAACCGGACTTATACATTCATTTCAACATGACCAACCTTGGTCTTTCTTTTCAATATTCATTTCAATTTCTTTTTCAACTGCCGAGGGAGACTTAGCTACTGTTTCATTTCAATTCCAATTCACAAATCCTAACATAATCTGAGCATTCCCAGCTCTTGAGTTCATTTTTCATTGCCTCAGCATTTCATGATCTTAGCTTTCATATTCATGTAATTCTCAATTCAAATCTATGATTCATCTCATGTAAATTTCTCAATTCACACTATGATTCATTTCATATAAATTCATACAGCAATAAAAAGAGTTCATCATCATCAATCATAAAATTCACAGCTCTTCAAAATAAACAGAATAATGTCCTCCGACATAACAAACACTCTGGACAGTCGACTTGGATCTCTTCCAGTCGACTTGTCCAGTCAACTCAAGTTATTCAAAATCACTCGGGAGAGTCGACTACTGCATACGGCAGTCGGCTGTTCCTCAGTATTCCAATTTCAATTATCACCCACAGGGCAGTCGACTGTCTTTCAACACAGTCGCCTGGTCTGCAAAGTTCAATCATGTAATTTCTCCAGTTCTACACAGTCAACTGCTACACACATTAAGTCGACTGAACAGTTTAAACATCTCAAATTAAGGAGACACACCTCATATTTTGTCACGCTATTCTTCAACAAGAATAATTCACATTTCATAGTTATCACTTTGTTCTCAAATGAGATGTACTAGCGAATATTCAATAATTCATATTTTCATGCATCTATAGTGTCACTTTACTAAATTAATCTTCTTTATTTCTAGTTCTTTTGCAAGGTATAATTCCCCAAAAATACACATATCAAAATCATAGTTATGATAGCACCGTTTATCTTCAAATCACATTTTATTCCATGTAACAATTCTCAAATTATCTTTGTAGAGTCTCATGTATTTCCAAAACAGTAGAACATTCGAGTTTATAAAATGTATCAGTACCAGTCGACTTATACCATAGTAAGTCGACTTTCCAGGGGGAAAACATCTATGATTTTAAGTAATTAATTTAAGCAAGAAGTCGACTTATAGCAGCATCGGTCGACTTAAAGAAGCATATAAGTCGACTTACAAGGTTCTAAGTCGACTTACCAGAACGTTTCTTTTCAACATTTCTCAACAATTAATGCCACAAAACTCTTTATTAGCCAAATACACATTCATGGTTATAATTAATCCATATCGACTTAGATTTTTACTAACCCAATCACATACAATTGCATACTCACATTCCAATCAATTTATAGGTCAATTCTCCAATTAAGAGTGTACTCTTATTAATATTTTTCATGCATCATTCTCAATATGATACTAGCATCAATAATAAGGAAAATCAACCCACTATCATTCATTCATTTAGCAAGCAATTCTACTTTAGAAATATGGAAAATTTTACCCACCTTGTATGGAGAGAAAAACAACACAAAAGCAACACTTCCTTGCAACAAGATGCACCTCCTCCTAGATGCTCGCACACAACTCCAAGCCCAAGCACAAAATCGAAAGCTTCCCCCTTGCACTATCCGGCCTCACCTCCTTGGACGAATGCAAGCAATCCCACACACTTCTCTCAATCTTTTATCTCACAACTACTACTAATTAGACTACAGATTTGGAAAAATATAATTGCATATGAATATAGCCATGGGAGGGGGTATTTATACTAGAATGAAGTAGAATGGAGGGCTAGGATTAGTTGGTTGGTTGTAGGATGGAAGGCTAGGATGAGAGTAGAAGTTACCACAACTACCCACATTCACATAACTACCTCCATGCACACCATGACCAAATTCAAAACTCCCTCCAAAAGAGATGTAATCCGGCCATGAGAGGGTGTGCATTGCACGTGTACGTGTAGTGCACGTGCAAGCAACTAGGCCCAAAAATTGTGCATTTAAATTTTTACCAAAAAATAAAATAGACCATGGGCTTAGTTTTATGGGCCAAAATAGTTATTTAAAAAAATAAAATAAATAAAACACATTTTGGGCTTTAAGAAAAATGCTTTAAAATATGGCTTCCTATTTATTTAAAGAAAAGGCTTTTGTATAAAATAATTCGAAAACATATATTTAAATATTCATACACATCACAATAAAACAATTATAAGATTCAATTCAACCAAAAATAAATATTGCACGTGCACACTACGTGCAAAATAAAATAATTTTTCATATATTTGAAAAGTCAGGGTATTACAGTTGTATCGGAGTCCGAATGGAGGGTTTTGAATCTCGAAGGGGGTAGTGAGGTAATTTTTGAAGGTGTAAGCTGTTCTTAAGCCTTGTTGAATATCCGACGGTTTTTATCTATTTTTTCGGATTATTTATTTAATTTTGCGATGTGTTAACCAGTCGTTCGAGGGCCTTAACAATACATTCTAGGAAATAATTGTTTGTTCAGGGGCTCAAAAATATTCCCCCGAATTTATAATTATTTTCTAGAATTTCTAGTTAATTTTCCCGATTTTTAGTAATTTTTTCGCAATTTTTAAATAAATAAAACGATTAAAATAAATAAAAACTGATTTTTAATACCTATTTATGGCGTGGCTTGATCTGGACCGTTCATCACCAGAAGCGCGAATTTCTGGAAGATCCAACGGCTGTGGTCGTTCGGTAGTCATTTTCTCGCTTTTGGAGCTCGGATGGGCACTTGCTCGGTCAGCCGATCGGGGTATAAGGGTTCGGCTGTCCGAGTGACATGGCGCGATCTGAGCCGTTGGATGGTGGCACGAATCTCGAGACGGGCTCAGTTCCCAAGAAAATGCTATCTTTTCGTTTAGCGCACGTGGCACGATCTGGACCGTTCATCATCAGAAGCGCGAATTTCTGGAAGATCCAATGGTCATGGTCGCTCGGTGCCCATTTTCTCTGTTTTGGAGCTCGGATGGGCACTTGTTCGGTTAGCCGAACAGAGGTCTAAGGGTTCGGCTATCCGAGCGGCGTGGAGCGATCCGAGCCGTTGGATGATGGCACGAATCTAGAGACGGGCCCAGATCCCAAGAAAACGCTATCTTGTCGTTTCGCGACGCTGGCAAGATCTGGACCGTCTAATCGAGATCTTACACGAATGTTGAGGAGAAAGTGAATTTTCTCCGTTTTGGGGTTCGGATGGGCACTTGCTCGGTTAGCCGACCGGGCGTCTAAGGACTCGGCTGTCCGAGCGACGTGGCATGATCTAAGCCATTGGATGGTGGCACGAATCTCGAGACGGGCTCAGTTTCCAAGAAAATGCTATCTTGTCGTTTAGCGACGCTGGCAAGATCTGGGCCGTTGGATGCTGAATCTCGAGACGGGCTCAGTTCCCAAGAAAACACTATCTTGTCGTTTAGCGACGCTGGCAAGATCTGGGCCGTCTGATCGAGATCTTACACGAATGTTGAGGATAGGGATGGCGAACGGGTCATTCGGTCCGGGCCGGGCCCAACCCGCACGGGTTGGCACGAATTCACAGCCGGTCCGGGCCTGGTTGCACCCTTACACGGGCCGGGCCGGGCCGGGCTACGTTTTCGTTTGGGTGACCCGCCCAACCGGTGAACCCTTTAGGGTTCAACCCGGGTTGGGTCGGGTCGACCCGCGGGTTGGCCCGTTTAATAATATATTTTTTTTTTGTAGCTTAAATTAAAATAATAATAATAATAATTTTACAAATGATGTATACAAACAACCATATCTTTGTTTGATGAATACTACAATTCTTCAAAAATTATAATACTAAGTAATAATACTACAATTCTTCAAATTAATATCCCCAAATGATGTTTAATTATAATACTAAGTATGTAATTCAGTAATAATACTAATAAGTAATAATACTACAATTCTTCAAATATCCCCAAATGATGTTTAATTATAATACTTAGTAAGTAATAATACTAGTAAACAAAAAAAATCGTAATAATAATAATAAGATTGAAAGAGTGAAATTTACAACAAAATTTGAAATTTTATTCATATGAATTTAAGTTATACAATTTGAACAATTTATAACGAAATGAAGAATTCAATTCACAAATAAGTTTTATACAATAACATATTTGTTATATACAATTTTAATTGAGTACAAGTTTTCTAATTTGACATAACAAGCAAAGCTATTGTTGTTGTTGTTGTTGTTGTTGTTGTTCTTCGAGCGAGTTGCTCCCACTTGTGGAACTTGATAGTGCTTTCCCTTGCGTCCTATCTTCAGCCTTTAGCCAGTCTTCTGTGCAAACGAGCATCTCCAACGCCTCGGGCTTCAACCGATTTCTGTAATCAGATAGAACCCTGCCACTTGTAGAAAATGCACTCTCAGAAGCAACTGTAGAGACAGGAGGAGTTAGCAAATCTTTAGCCATTATTGACAGAATACTAAAAGTGTGTTCATGTTCTTTCCACCATTGTAAAATATCTAGTGGAGAAAGAGTAGGCTCAGTATCCTGTTGGTTATACCAATTTAATTCATTTGGTTGATTAGTCCTAGGTTTTTTAGATTGAATTTGTTCAAGTAAACTAAATGTTCTATCACCAATTCTACTTTTACCCTTACCTTTAGAACTACCAGAAGAAGAACTAACTACAGAAGTTGTACTACTAGAAGCAAAACGTTTATCATAATAATCATACAAGTTATTTAAAGTAGATTCAAACTGAACTAAAAAAGTAGCGCAATTAGTTGTTAATTCTACATTGTCCTCTAAATATCCAAAAAACATTTGTATCAAATTCTTCGTACCTTCTAATTTGATACTGGGATCCATAACAGTAGCAACAAAAATCAACATAGGAGGAGGAAAATAATACTTCAAAAAATTTTGAAATGCAGGTATTACAATATCACTAATATAGGGATCATTTAACATTTCGTTAAATATTTGCATCATGCTAACTAATTCAATAAAAATGCTACTAGAAGTAGATTCATATGTTTTTGAAAACTTTAAAGTTGTGGTTTTAAAAGGTTCTAAAAATTTCAACAAAGATTCGGCAAAAAACCAATCGTTGGGAGTCATTTCAAAATTGTGCATATTTTTTGCGACACAAAAATCATTTACATTTGCTTTATAATCGGTGACAACATTTAGTAAATCAAAAGTAGAATTCCATCGGTGTCTAACATCCTTTGGAAATTTTCTAAAAGGAACATTTCTAACCCTACACCAAGCTTTCCATTCTTGTAAAATGCTTAGACTTAATGCAATAAAATGTACACAATTTCTAATTTTATGTATATATGGATCAGCTATTTTTAATGCATCTTGAACACATAAATTTATAATATGACATGCACATCTAACATGAAAAATATTGTCAGATGGAGGGTTTAATACAGATTTTAAAGTAGTAATTGCTACATTGTTGTTAGATGCATTATCAAAACTAATAGCCATAATTTTATCGCGAATATGAAAAACATCACAAATTTCTATAATACGGTTTGCTATTTCAGCGCCACTATGGGGATACGGCAACGACGCAAGTGATATGATTCTTTTATGAAGAATCCAATCATTGTCGATCCAATGACAGGTTATTCCCATCGTTGGAATATTGTTGACACCCGTCCAACAATCCGAAGTTAAACTAACCCTACAAGTTAAACTCCATAAAATTGCAATCAAAGCGTCCTTCATTTCCATGTACACTTTAAAACAATCCGATTTGCAAGTATTTCTCAGAATTCTTTTAAAATGAGGGTTTAAGGCCGTTTGATTAAAATTTTCCAAGTTCCTACTCTCGGGATAGGAAAATAGCAACTCTTCCTTAATGACTAATCGGGCCATTTCCCGACGAACAAGTTCGGGATCATAAGAGTGGCTATCTACTTGACCGGTCCTAGGGTTGATTTTTTTTTGGCCTTGTATTTGATCAAGAAGTTCTTTATGATTATGTTGTATGTGCCTACTAATTGTACCGGTGCCATCACCCCTCTTGAGTTTGTATATTTTACTACATGTTTTACACACTTTCAAACCTATACCCGTAGTATGTTCGTCCGGGATCTACTCATAAAACTTATGCCAATCGCTAGTTTCTCCTCTACTTTTCCTACTACTACGGGGTTGTGTGGTTTCGGGTTGTTGTTGTTGTTCTTCTTCTTCTAATTGAATGTCACCTACAACATCCATGTTGTGTGTACCCCATTGTTCCATAGTAGGATCAATGTAACCTTGGGCGGGCTCACTAGTTGGGACAATTGGTGGCCTACGTGAAGAGGAGGAGGAATCTTGTCTGCTACGACCGCTACCACGTGATCTAGACATAATGTGGTAATGTGCTAAAGTATGTAAAAAAAAATATACAATGTAGGAGCGGTGAATTATACAAAAAAAATCTAAAAAACAAGAGGGTTGAGATAGAGAAGTTTAAAAAACAAACAATAATTTTAATTACAACGCAAAAAAAAATTTAACAAGAGAGATAGAGATATTTTGATACCGTTCACCGTAGAATACGCGTATGTAAAAAAAACCGTGAAAATAAAAATATAATAGAAAAGATGGAGGAGCGCTTTGCCGATTCCGCAATTGAAGAGTTGAGAAGAGGTTGAAGTAGATTTGACGAGGGTTGAAGAGAGTTGAAGACGTTGAAGACGTTGAATTTTGTTTCCGATACGACCGAAATTTGATCGTGTATATGCCTCCTTGTACAATTATTTGATGAATACTACAATTGTTCAAAAATTCTTTAAAATGATGTATAATAGTAGAGAGAGTAAGAGAGTGAGGTGTGATTTTTTATGAGATTTTTGGGGGATATTTATAAGCCAAATAAGTGGGAAAAAAAATAAAAAAATAAATCCAAACGGCTCTTAGAGCCGTTTACAACGGCTCGTCCACAGAGCGCAGCAGCAGCGAAGCAAGCAACGGGATTTTCGACCGTTCAACCTGCGGGTCAACGGTCGACCCGTCACGGGTCGAACGTTCGACCCGTCACGGGTCGAACGGGTCGAAACCCGCGGGTCGACCCGCGGGTTGGCGGGTCAAATTCACGGATTGGACCGGGTTAACGGGCCGGGTTTCGCAAATTCGATTCGCGAGAATTGAGACCCGGGTCGACCCGGTACTGTTCACCGGGTTCGACCCGAACCCTCGAAGCGCTTTAACGGGCTGGGTTGGTGGGCCGGGTCGCGGGTGGGTCGCCGGTTGACCCGGCCCAGTTGCCATCCCTAGTTGAGGAGAAAGTGAATTTTCTCCGTTTTGGGGCTCGGATGGGAACTTGCTCGGTTAGCCGACTGGGAGTCTAAGGATTCGGCTGTCCGAGTGATGTGGCGCTATCTGAGCCGTCGGATGGTGGCACGAATCACGAGACGGGTTCAGTTTCCAAGAAAACGCTATCTTTTCGTTTAGCGGCGCTGGTAAGATCTGGGCCGTCTGATCGAGATCTTACACGAATGTTGAGGAGAAAGTGAATTTTCTCCGTTTTGGGGCTCGGATGGGCACTTGCTCGGTTAGCCGACCGGGAGTCTGAGGGTTTATGGGTCGGCAAGGGCGATGGCGAGCCGTTGGGCCTTCGTGAGAAGGCCGAGTTGAGCTACTGGCTGCTCTCAGGGAGCATTAATGGCACCCCAGGATTTGTGCGGCGTTCCAACTTCCCGGGGTCATTAAAATGGCGTCCTCTAATTAATGCGTGGCGCTTCAGCTCCCTAGGTGTGACTGCTGGGCTTCCGTCGCTTGGCCTCCCGAGGGCCATAATGGCTGGTCCTTGGGAGAAGGTTATAAATACCCCGCTCCCCCTGTAGCTTCGATCACAGCAATGGTGGTTCATCAATCATCGGAGGTGTCTGCCTTGGGCGGATGCCTGTTTTTTGAAAAATTCTAACCTTGAGAGCATCGGATGGGTGGTCACTCTTCCGCCGTGATCTTCTCCTGAATCTGACGGCCCCGATGCGGATGTCAGGGTCAAGGGGGATCAGGGCAGAAGGGATGACGACCGGAGTCCGGACCTAGGGGACAAGGTGCCTCGGACGGATGGGTCTTCTCCGATCTCTGTCTTCCTTCCAGGCTGATGGCTTCTGGTGGTTGTCAGCCCGAAGGAGCTAGAGATGGGAGGTGGGCCGATCTGTCTTCTGACTGGGCCTCACGCGATGGTGGTTTTTCTCCCACCCTTGAACGATTCGTGGTTTCGGCTTCCAAGGTCGTAAGCCTCGAGTTGCTCACGGGTGAGAGGGGAACCGACCGAGTCCTGGGGCCCGGGGCGCTCGCCGAGGGCAGGTGCCTTAAAACTTTTAATCCAAATCTTCTCTTTCTTCCTGGGACAGATGCGGGGTGTCCGGGTCTGAAGTACTTCATCCGGGCGATGTGGCGCGATCTGAGCCGGTGGATGGTGGCACGAATCTCGAGACGGGCTCTTGTTCGGTAGCCGACCGGGCTCTTTGATGTTGGGGTCGGATCGCACGTCGCTCGGATTTTGATCCCGTGTGTGCCGAGCTATTTGACTTGTATCGAAATGTTTTGTCTTTTCGCCAACCGTTGCTGCTCAGTCACAAAGTCGTTTGGGCTTTCGTAAGAGTCGCGCCCTTACGTAATGAAGTCCAAGAGACTTTTTCATTTACTATAAAACTTCACTTCCCCCACCCCCAATCTCATTATTCACTCTTACTTTCTCACTCAAGTTTTTACTTTTCAGTCGGAGTTTTTAGCTCCTGGGTGGCGCTGCTAGCTGTCGCGGCAAGGCGTTTCTTTGCTCCGACAAACTTTTCCGACCGTAACAGTCACTTCAAGGTCAGTCTCTCCCTCTCTCTTTAGAAAAATGGTTAAGATTACTTCTTCGGATGAGACCCCCGCCTCAGACCGATTCGTCAGCCGAGCGGGCAAAGAGAAGGAGGTGGTAGAGCCGACCGAGCAGACCGTGGTCCGACCGAGCAAGAGTGGGGAGGTCGCCGAGCTACCCCAGGATGTTGCAGCGAGCTCCCGGAAGGGTAAGGGAGTCATGACAGTCATAGAGCAGCCGAAGACGGCAGGGGAGTTCGTTCGGCAGCCGATTGTTCTGTCAAGCGTGGAGGGAGTTCGGAGCTACTCCGAAGAGATGTTGGAGAAGGTGACCCAGGGCACCGCCAAGTCGGTAGAGGAGAACGAGCCGAGAGAGTTGTCCGAGGTGGACCAGATCACTTCAGTTCTTACGGAGGCTGATCTGCATCGGATCCGGACCGGATTCCAGATCCCTGCCGAGTACGGGCTACTTCTCCCTGGACCAGGTTTCCGAGCCTGCATGTCGTCTTCGGCCGACACGTGCGTTTTTCCACTCGACTCTTTGGCCGCCGGGCTTCATTTTCCGCTGCATCCGTTCATTGTCGAGGTCCTCAATTGGTACGGCTTGTGCCCTGCCCAACTGATGCCGAACACTTGGAGGCACGTCTTGGCATTTGTTCTTCAGTGTCAAGAGGTCGGCGCCAAGCCAAGTCTGTTTCTCCTTCAGAGCCTCTACCGTCCTTGCCAGCCGAACAGGAACGAACAGAGGTTCTACCTTTTGCCGCGGACAGGCGTGAAGTTGATCGAGAACCCGGACTCGATCAAGCATTGAAGGAGAAGTACTTCATTGTCCGAGCTCCTGAACCCTGGGCAATTCTGATAGCTTGGTCGAGGGAGGTTCTGCCCAAGCGAGCGAAGAAGGAGCCAGTGCTTAGTGACGAGGAGACGGAAGTCCTCAAGAAACTCCTCGGCCTGCCGACACTTAGTTGGAAGGACATCACCGAGGAGGCTCTGTTCCGAGGGGGTCTCAGTCCGATCGACCCCAGTATGCCTCTGGTATTTTTACTTTTTGCTTGAAGTTCTTGAAAATTTTTCTAAGTTTTTCCATTTGGTTTGTGCAGAGTCTTCCAAGATGGACTATAGGGCGTTGATGGCGAAGGCCAAGGCGGCTAGGGAGCAGGAGACGAGAAAGAAGAAGAGACCCTCGACAGGGCCTCAGGGCGGCCGAGCGCCGAAGATACCTTCGGTCCCAAAGACCGCCGACCTGCAGGGAGTCGTTGTTCCGGATGCCGATCCCGAGCAGGAGAAGGTCGCGGCCTCCGATCCTCCTGTCTCGGATGCGCCGACTCCAACGGCGAAGACAGATGCTCCCGGCTCGTCGAGCGGTGCGTTCAACGTGAGCGCGGCGTTAGCCCTTAATGTTCCGCCCCTCACTGCCGAAGCGGAGAAGATTCTGACCGAGGAGCATAAGCGGATCTTCATCCCCGACTGGCAAGTAATGAAGGTCGACGGCTTCTTGGGGGACGACAACATTTGTATGCAGGCAGTGAAGCACCTGCCGACCCCAAAGGACCGAGCGGCGCTTAAGTCCAGGGAGGTCGGGGACGCTATGATGCAGATTGCTCGGAACACGATGTCGGTAAGTAGACCGAACACTTTCTTCTTGAAGCATTCCTTTCGAATTTTTCTAAGTTTTTAGGTTCGGATTCTAACTGTTTGTTCTGTTTTCAGACCCTCTGCCACTTCAACTTTTTGCTCGAAGAGTTCGCGAGCAAAGAACAGGAGCTGTCGGCGCTGTGCGACCGGGAGAGGTCAGAGCACACGAAAGCTGTGAAGCTGTTCGAAGCCGAGTAACTCCTCTCGGCAAAGCGCGGTGCCGAAGTGGCGGGGTTGGAGGCGAAGCTGGCCGAAGCTATACAGCGGTCGGCGGACGAGGCGGCCAAGCTCGAGGCCTCGGAGAAGGAGAATGCTGCGCTTAAGGAGGAGCTGGCCGAAGCACGGTCGGAGGCGGAGAAAGCTCGGAAGGAGACCGAGAGGATCAGGGCCAAGCACCAATCGAAGGTTGCGAAGGCGAAGAGGGCTTTCCAGCAAGAGGCCGAGCAGCACATGTTTAAGAACATGGAGGACGCGTACGGCCGAGCCCTGCTTCATATCGCCGCTCGGAACCCGGGGTTCGACACATCCTCCTACCACTTCTACGACCCCGTGGAGGGGGAGGAGGAGCTTCCCTCGGCAACGCTCAGCCCCGAGGGACAGGCCGACGGTGTCGAAGGCACGGGCGAGACAGAGGCCGAGGGTGAGGAGGAAGACGAGGACGTGAACGAGGACATGGGAATCGTCGGGGGGTCGGAAGGCCCAAGCGAAAAAAAGGTCGACCCCTGACTTGGTTGTGTCTTTAGTCTTCTTTTTTTTTTATGTGTAAGCCTGATTGCGGACTGGCCACCGCTCCTGTAATGCGTTTTGATTTTTGAATGAAAACACTTTTTGTTTGGCCAAAAATTCTCCAAGTGTTGGGCCTCGAATTTTATGTTTGACTAGTTGCAAAATTTCTCCAAGTGTTGGGCATCGGATTTATCTTTGCTTTTCAGGTGAAGTTCGGTCCGATCACGGAGGTTTCGTACCTCCGTAAGGAGCTGAAAGAAACGAAGCGCGCGCTTTCCCATAGCCGAGAGAGGCAATTTTATATGCTCTTGAAGTTGGAGGAGATAAAAGCGGCTGCGAGGGGGTATTGCCGTGAGTTGAAGCAATTACGGAAGCAACCTCTAGCTTCTCGTCCCGACAGTGAGACGGAGCGGCTTCGTAGGGAGCTTTTCGTTGCCGAGCAAAAGAATAACAAGCTCTTGGCCAAGATCCGTCACTTGGAGGTAATGGAGAAAGAACATTCGGCGGAAGGAGAGAAGTTAGCTTCCGAGTTGGAGAAGTTGTCATCCGAGCGCCAAAAATTGTTGGCCAAGGTCGACAAGCTTAGGAAAATTACGATAGACAGGGGGATCAAGGTCACCCATTATCGACATCTTGCGACCGATAGTGCGAATGTTGCGGGCTCGTCAAGACCCCCTCGTTTGAAGTTGTCGTCGAAGAATGATGTTATGAGATATAGGATTATCGAGCTGGAGGAAGAGATCGCGTCGCTCAAGCCTCTGCCTGAGAGGGCCAACGTTCGTAGTACGTCGTGTACTCGCGAAGAGAGCGAGAAAGGGATTACTTTCTATGAACTTGCGACTCGTTTGCCTGCAGGTGAGGCGGAGTCCTGCTGACGCTCAGAGTAATGTAGTTGTCTCGTCTAGCGGAGCCTCAGTTGGCGCCACAGTTAGAGTTAGCGGCGAAGGGGGATCTCACTTCGCTGGTTTGGAATCGAGCTCGGAGGTCAGGCATCGCCGACACCGGGTTTCCTTGAACCGAAGCGTTCCCCTTCCGAAGAAGCACTAAACATGTTGTATTATGTCTCTCTAAGTTATTGTAAAACCCTGTTGTAGCGTCGGTCTAGTTGTATGTAGGATTACTTTATTTGAATAAAAACCTTAGCTTTTCTTCTGTGTAACTTCCGATCTCTGACAACGTACTCAAAGTTTGAAAGTCTGATTGAAAATTGTTGAAGTGTTGGGCTTCAGCAGTGTTTGAAATTTTGTTGTTTGACTCTTCTTCCTTTCAGCTTGTGGTGGTGGCCGAAGACGTCGAGCCTGCTCGCTCGGATGACAACCCTCGAACCGAGGCTGTCTCAGGGGTGACGAGGCCGTGCTTGGGGAGGTGCCGAGAGCGACTCTATGAAATCGAGCTGGGATTGCGCCGAGCCGAAAGTGAGCGGAACCATCTTCAGCTCATCCTAGGCCAGCGGGACATCGAGATCCGGCGTCTGGAGAGCAGGATCGCCGAGATGACCCCCGTAGGAGAGGACGAAGGTTTGGCGACCGCCTTTAGCAACACTCTTCGGATCCAGTGCGTTAGGCACAATTTGTCAAAAATAACAGCGGAGAGGGACGACCTGCTTTCCGAGATCCGTCACTTGCAGACTGTAGAGGCGGAACTTCGGATGGAGGGAGAGGAACTGGCAGCCGAGGTGGCCAAACTGACGACCGAGCGGGACGAGCTGACGGCCGAGGTCGACGCACCGAAGTGTAGTGGGTCGGCATTGTAATTTTTGTACTATAAGGCCTTGTGACCTTGTTGTACGAAAGAGTCGCTTTGTACTGTATCCCAATTATTAATACCATTTCTTTCTCGAACTTGCATGTCCTTTGTAACTTTGTGTAGTCGTTTTGTTTGTGACTGTGTTCATCGCGCCGAGGTCTCTGAGCCGACCTCTTGCTCGCTCGGCCAGTGGTGCCGAGCAGCGCTTTGGTCTCCTAATCTTGCGAACTTGCGAGATGGGCCGAGGCTTACCTAATAGTGGGCTCGCTGGCCATCGTGAGAGTAGTTCGATGGCTGTGGGAGCAATTCCGAATGGCGACCCACTCCTAGCCCGCTTAGAAGCGAGCTTGCGGAGTGGAATCGAGCCAAGTGTTGGACTCCGGAACCATCGTTAGAGTTCAACGGTCGTGGGAGCAATTCCGAATGGCGACCCACTCCTAGCCCGCTTAGAAGCGCGCTTGCGGAGTAGAATCGAGCCAAGTGTTGGACTCCGGAACCATCGTTAGAGTTCAACGGTCATGGGAGCAATTCCGAATGGCGACCCACTCCTAGCCCGCTTAGAAGCGAGCTTGCGGAGTTGAATCGAGCCAAGTGTTGGACTCCGGAACCATCGTTAGAGTTCAACGGTCGTGGGTTCAATTCCGAATGGCGACCCACTCCTAGCCCGCTTAGAAGCGAGCTTGCGGAGTAGAATCGAGCCAAGTGTTGGACTCCGAAACCATTGTTAGAGTTCAACGGTCGTGGGAGCAATTCCGAATGGCGACCCAATCCTAGCCCGCTTAGAAGCGAGCTTGCGGAGTAGAATCGAGCCAGGTATTGGACTCCGAACCATTGATTGAATAAAGAATAAAGGCGGAGAGATACAAGTAATTTTATAAGTACAAAAAAGAATTCTTTATTGATAACTGACGGCGAGCTGTTTTTACATATGACAACTTAAGAGAGGAATTACAAGTTAGAGGAGAGGAACGATTCGACACCCTGTGATACTCAGAGAGGCGCCGTGGCGCTTTCTTGGTATTTTAAAAGGTGGTCGGCATTCCAGGTCCTCGGAATCTCCCTGCCTTCAAGGTCTTCTAGACGATAAGCTCCGGGCCGAACTACCCTTGCGATCTTGTAAGGTCCTTCCCAATTCGGAGCTAGTTTTCTCTTCTAATTGGGGAAGGAGATGGCTAGTTTTCTGAGGACCAAGTCGCCCTCCTTGAGATTGGTGGGTCGGACTCTCTTGTTGTACGCCAACTCGATCCTCCTCCGGTAGTTCTGTTGGCGGATTGACGCTCTTTCCCTCAGTTCGTCCACCAGGTCTAAGTTCGCCCGGAGTTCTCTGGCATTCTGTTCCTCGTTGTAGGCTGCGAGGCGAGGAGAAGGTATTCCGACTTCGAGAGGTATCACTGCCTCGGACCCATAGGTGAGGTTGAACGGGGACTCTCCTGTGGGGGTCCGTTTGTTGGTGCGGTAGTTCCACAGCACGTTGGAGAGCTGGTCGACCCATAAGCCTTTAGAACACCTGTCCAGTCTCTTCTTGATACCAGAGAGGATCTGCCGGTTAGCGTTCTCTGCCTGGCCATTCAACTGTGGGTGGGAGATGGAGGAGAAACGTTGTTGGATGGCAAGGTCTTCACATAGAGCTCGGAATGCGGCCCCAGTAAACTGAGTTCCGTTGTCTGTTACGAGAACACGGGGGACGCCGAATCGGCAGATGACATTCTTTCAAAAGAATTGAAGTACCTTGTTTTCGGTGACAGTGGCTAGGGGCTCGGCCTCAATCCACTTCGAAAAGTAGTCGATGGCCACGACCAAGAACTTGAACTAGCCCGGAGCTGGAGGGAATGGCCCTAGTAAATCCATCCCCCACATTGCGAAGGGGATAGGACTTGATAGGGAGGCGAGGTTAGCTTGGGGGAGGCGACGAATGTTGGAATGTCTCTGACAAGAGCCACATTGCCGAACGTGTCGCTCGGCGTCTTGGAGGAGAGTCGGCCAGAAGTATCCGTAATTAAGAGCTTTCCGAGCTAAAGACCTAGACCCTGAATGTGCCCCGCCGATGCCTTCGTGGAGCTCCTGTAAGGCATAGTCGGCTTGTTCCGGGGAAAGGCATCTCAGGTATGATCGGCCGTCTATCTGCTAGAAGGAGCGCTTTTACAAGATCCCCTCGATCAGGATGTACCGCTCGGCCCTGGTTCTTACTCGGCGTGCTTCCTTGGGGTCCTCGGGGAGGAGTCCGTCCCTTAGGAATTCCACTAACGGTTTCATCCAATTATCTTGCAGCAGGACCGACAATGACTCCACTGAGTCGAGGCTCTCGTCTTCTATGCTCGGTTTCAAGAGGACCTCGATCAAGACGGTCTGCTCGAGACCTTGGAGGGAGGATGAGGCCAACTTGGAGAGGGCGTCGGCCTGTGAATTCTCTTCTCGAGGGATTCGTTGGATGAGCGCCTCTTCGAACCGGGCCATGAGGGTTTGGACTTTGATGAGGTACTTCGCCATCCGTTCGTCTCGAGCCTCGTAATCGCCCAAGACTTGATTCACAACCAGCTGAGAGTCACTATAGATTCGGAGGCGTTGCGCCCCGGCACTTCAGGCAAGTCCGAGGCCGGCGATTAGTGCCTCATACTTTGCTTCGTTGTTTGAGGCCTTGAAATTCATGCGAAGGGCATACTGGAGGACGAAGTCATCTGGACCTGTCAGGATGATGCCGGTGCCGCTTCCCTCGTTGCAAGAGGAACCGTCCACAAAAACCGTCCAGATGAGTGGTCCGTTCTCTGCTTGGCTGACCTCGGGGATGGTGCTCTCGACGATGAATTCCGCTAAGGCCTGTGCCTTTATTGCGGTCCGGGCCTGGTAGGAGATGTCACGTTGGCTCAGCTCGATGGACCATTTCATAAGTCGACCTGAGTTTTCCTGCTTGTGGAGTACTTGTTTCAGCGGTTGGTCGGTGAGGACCACAACCGAGTGGGACTGAAAGTATGGGCGGAGCTTCCTCGCTGCCATAATTAGGGCGTAGGCCATCTTTTCTATCTTCGGGTAGCTGAGCTCGGCGTCTCGAAGCACCTTGCTCACATAGTAGATGGGCCTCTGAGCCCGGTCTTCTTCCCTCACCAAAACAGCACTTAGGGTCTGCTCGGAAGCAGCTAAGTAGATGAAGAGGGTTTCCCCTGGAACGGGCTTGCTGAGCAGGGGAGGGTTGACCAAGTAGGCCTTCAGTTAGTTGAACGACTCCTGTTGCAGTTTGCCCCATTCGAAACCCTTGGCCCCCCTGAGAGCCTTGAAGAAGGGGAGGCACTTTTCCCCAGACTTCGAAAGGAATTGCCCAATAGCGGCGAGGCGACCCGTAAGCCTCTGCACTTCCTTGATGTTCCGGGGTGGGGCCATGTCCAGTATGGCCTTAATTTTTTCAGGATTTGCTTCGATCCCTCGCTGGCTGACCATGAAGCCAAGGAACTTTCCTGACGAGACCCCGAACGCACACTTGTTCGGATTAAGCCTCATGTTGTGCCTTCTCAGTACGCCGAATGCCTCTTGTAGGTCGGCCACGTGGTCGGTACCTCGGATGCTCTTCACGAGCATGTCGTCGACGTATACTTCCATGTTGCGGCCTATCTGGCTTTTGGAAAACTTTATTGACGAGGCGCTGGTAGGTGGCTCCAGCGTTCTTTAACCCGAACGGCATAACTCAATAACAGTAGAGGCCCTGGTCGGTAATGAAGGAAGTCTTCGGGATGTCTGGGGGGAACATTCGTATCTGGTTGTAGCCGGAGAAAGCGTCCATGAAGCTGAGGAGCTCATGTCCCGAGGTGGCATCGATGAGGGTGTCGATATTCGGGAGAGGGAACGGATCCTTCGGACATGCCTTATTCAAGTCTGTGAAGTCGATGCATATCCTCCAGGAACCATTGGACTTCTTAACCATGACGACATTGGAGAGACACTCGGGGTAGTTCACCTCCTGTATGAACCGAGCTTTTAGGATTTTGTCGACCTCCTCCTTGATGGCTTGTTGTCACTCGGGAGCGAATTTATGGCTCTTCTGCTGAACTGGTCTGCACCCCGGTTCGACGCTGAGGCGGTGCACTAGAAGCTCTTCGGAAATCCCAGGCATATCCGCGGCGGACCAAGCAAATAGATAACGGTTCTTCCGGATGCACTGCACTAAGTCAGAACATAGGGCAGTCGGTAGGGATTTGCTGATGAGGAACTTTCGGCTTGGGTCCTCATCCGAGAAGAGCACTTCTTCCAATTCGTCCGCCGGCTCGAACGTTGGTCGGACGTTCGGCTCGGGGATCTCTAGAGTCTCGAGGGAGAGCACCGGACCCCCAGTGGAAGTCATGTAGCATTTCCGAGCCGTCTCTTGACTGCCCTTGACTTCTCCCACTCCCGCCCGGGTGGGGAACTTCATCTTGAGGTGGTACGCCGAAGGAACAGCTTCCAGGGCAGCTAGGCCAGGTCGGCCCAAGATGACATTGTATGCAGCCGGGACATCGACGACCATAAAGTCCATCGGCTCTATCCGGGTGGTAGGGATCTTCCCAGCAGTTACGTCTAGGGTGATAACCCCTTCGACAGTTACTGGCACCCCCGTGAACCCGTGGAGCGTGTAGCCGGCCGATTTGAGGCGATCCCGGGATAGTTGCAGCCCTCGGAAGGCCGAGAGGAAGAGGATGTTCACGGAGCACCCGTTGTCTACCAGGATCCTCTGCACTTTGAAGTTTGCCATGCGGAGGTCGATAACAAGTGCGTCGCAGTGGGGAGTTCGGACCCCCTCGAGGTCTTCATCAGAGAAAGTTACTGGGACGCCGAGGCCTTTGGGGGGAGGGGCGCCGTGAACTGAATTGACCTCTCGGATGAAGACCTTCCGAGAGGAGTTGGAAGAGCCCTCCATGGGGCCTCCGTTGATAAGGTGCAGAACACGCTCCTCCTCGAACTCGGGGGTTTCATCGCGTCGCTCGGAGCGCTTGTTAGCCCCCCGAGGCGGAGGAGTGGCGCGATCTTCCCGATCATTTGTTCTCACAAACTTAGCCAACTACCCCCTCTGGATGAGGGCCTCTATCTCGTTCTTCAGCGCCCGGCAGTCGTTGGTGTCGTGGCCATGATCCCGGTGGTAACGGCACCACTTCTCCTTGTTCCTCTTCTTGGCTGGGGTGTTCATCCTCGGAGCGGGAGGTATAACTCCCTCCTTCTCGACTTCCATCAGGATGGTGGAGATGCTGGTGGTGAGAGGAGTAAAATTTTCAAACCTGGGAGGAGGACGGCGCTGACCGCTATTATCCTTCTGTAGCTTCTTGGCCCCTTCCTCTTCGTCGTCTTTCTCTTCGATCCGGAAGCGGATCCTCCAAAACCTGGGAAGCACTCGGCTTCCTCCGCCCGAATATATTTCTCGCATTCAAAGGAGAAGGTCGGCGAAGTTGTGCAGGGGGCTTTTTGGCGAGGGACGACCGAAGTTTAGAGTTGAGGGCATTGGAGTGGAATGCGACGGTCGCCACTGACTGGTCGAGGAAGGCGATGAAGCTGACCTCCGCAGTAAACCTCCTCACATAGTCCCTCAACTTTTCTCCCCTCTCCTGTCGGAGGTGGAGTAGAGAGAGGCTGGTCTTCTCCGTTCGTCTGATGCTCACAAAGTGGGTTATGAAGAGCGTTTCGAACTGCTCAGAAGAGAAGATGGAAGAGGGAGTGAGCCGGGAGTACCATTCCCGAGCCGAACCCTTAAGGGTGGCGGGGAAGGTTTTGCAGAGCATGGCGTCGGAAGCTTGGTGGATTAGCATCAAGGTCTTGAAGCTCTCGACATGATCAACAGGGTCCGACTCCCCCGAATACGTTTCAAATTGCGGAGGCTTGAAACCCCTCGGGATGGGAGCCTCCATGATAGTCCGGGAGAAGGGAGGTCTGCCGGGGCGGACGGTCCTACCTCTAGACTCTTCCTCCTTGTCCATTCGACCGATGTGTCTCTCCATCTCGTGGAGACGGCGGTAAAGAGCATCGTCCCTTCGGTGGTAGTCGATCGAGCCCCTGGACTCGTCTTCATAGGAGGGGGAGCGGGGACTACGATGGCGGTAGTCTTGGGAGCGGCGAGGACTATGGTTGTGCTGTTGGTGATTAGGAGCCTGAGGAGGTGTTATGGACCGAGGACGGGGACTTGGGATCCGTGGGGGTGTCGGAACCCTTTGGGCATTGTTGTTGGCGGGGTGAAGGTTGAGGGCTTGCAACACTGTTGCTTGGAATTGCAGGAACTCAGCACGAGTGATGGGAGCCTCATCATTCCTCGGATGACGCCGACCAGCGGGGGAATGCGGTCCCCTCCTATGACGCTCGGGGGATTCCCTCCGACCCCTTCGGTCCGGGGACCTCCTGGTGTCTCGGTGGTGAGGAGATCGCTCACCTGGATGTTGTTAGCGGGAGGCTCCCTCTCGGGCCTGCTTATCATCCAGGCGGTGGCGAAGATCCTCATCCTTTTGCCAGTTTAGAACGGTATTACGGAGGTCGGAAGCTCGAGGATGGTGGGAAGCCATGGAATCCGAGGAGACATTGTGGATGGACACGTGGTCCAGGTGGAGGGGTTGTTTCTGCGGGTCGGGGCGCGAGACCCCTGCAGCGGCATTTGAAGGGCCCGTAGGACCATTAAGAGGTTGTTGATTTGGGAGAGGAGGTAGATCCTCGGTTTGAAGCAGAAGTTGTCCCTGTTGATGAGCGGGTTGGAAGGGGACTTCTTGTTGCTGATCTGGATTGGGCCCACGATTGGATCCCCTTGATCTTACTTTTCTAGGCGGCATGGCTGGAGTAGGTCTTACTAATGGGAAGAGGAGGAGCTGCTATTCGTCTGATTTTCCCACAGACGGTGCCAATCTGTTGTTGCTAAATTTGGTGTGGGGGCCAACAGATAGAATTTGTGGGTTCGTGAAAAAATCTGAATAGCGAATCCAAGCCTGTTCGTCGGAATAAAGCTGGTGACTCCCGCCGTTCACCTGCAAGGAAGTGCGATACACCGGGGTTGATCCCGGCGACGCACCCTCCGACGCTTTTGTCAGTAACCAGTGATATGATTAAGAAAGAGCTTTAATTGGAAAAAGAGTGATTACCTTGTAACAATGGTAGGTCGGAGGTATTTATAGTCGCCATGGGAATTTGATTAGGGATCTGATTTCCTGTGATACCGTTAGGAGTAAAATCCTCATAATTAGTTAAGGAAACTGATCCCTGATTCCCGGTGAGAGGATAACCGCGAATCAGGCTCGTTGATTTAGTCAAATCAGAGACCCTGATTTCCTCTTGCTGGTCTGAGTTTGTCTTGGGTCGGGACCCGTACCCAGCTGGAGTGGATCCGTTCGCGGGTTATTGGATCTGTGAAGGGGAGATCCAGTGCCCGCTTCGGGCCCATCTATATGCGAAATTACCGTTTTACCCCTGAGCTTCAAGATTCGTGCCCAATCTGGACGGTTCCGATTTAACCCCATTTTTAGTCATATCATGTGGTCTTTCCCTTAACCCCGGCTTGTTACTTTTATTAATTCTTATCAAGCAAGCATGCAGGTGTGAAATGTTGTAAATTAATTCTAAGAAAAATTGGGGATGTCCTATAGGTTGTCCAGCAACAGCATATAAAATTTCAAGTCAAACTCTTGCTGTTAACATAGTTAATTTAATTTGTAAAGTAAAGGTGTGCAGCAGTTTTACGAATCTGCGTCTACCAACACAGCTACAGTAAAACTACAATAACTCCTAGACCGTAACTCAAAATTCAAAAATTCTGGAGGCTATTGACATCTAGACATCTAGATCTACATTTACTGTTCAGATCTCGGGTTCACATTCTAATATTAAAGGGTTCAAAACAGCATAATAAGATCCAAGATAGCAACATGTGGAATTATCTTACGAGTATAGATTGCATGAAAATTTGTTATTAGGCGTCTAGGTTAATATGTGATATAAATATAGGGTGATGGTTTTCAAAACAGCAAGTAATAATTATTTTTCAAGCCAAATGGTTGCAAGATCATCAAATATAAGATATAACATATGTCTACAATCTAGGGTTTCTTAATTTCATGTGTCCACGTGTTCAGGGAATAAAATGAGTCCAAGTACTTATAATATAATAGAATGAATTTATTGTAACTCTTGATATTATGAAATTTATGGGATTAATATTTGATCAACAACGACAGTCAAAGAGGAGTCACAATTTCTAACTATTTGTAGTATTTTCAAGGGATCCTTGTACTAGAACGAAAAATGTGTACAAGAGGAATACTTACCTTAATTGACGACGAATAGATCCAATTGTTGAAGGAAATTAGATCGAAAAATTCCGGGCGAAGTCTCCCAAAAGCACGTGTGAAGCACGTGCGAAAATCAACCGTAGAGCAAAATTTTCCCCCACACCGGATCGGCCAGAACAGCAAACAGCGGCTCGGGATCCGCCGCGCCAAAACACGGAACACCAGATCCAGCAAATCGGAATCCTCCTATGCAGCGGATCCGCACCAGAATAGGAAACAACGGATTTGGATTCGCTGTGGCCGAACAGGGAAAAGCGATCAGATCTGGGCTCGATCGCACGGATCTTGATGCGATCCTATGGTCGAGATTTAATCCCACCAATCCCATTCTCCTTCTTCTTCGTTCTCTTCTTCGACGAAACAGGGAGCGAGAGAGAGGGAAGGTGTGATGGTGTCTTCGACGGCGGTTCTACGTCGAGAGAGACTTGACGCAAGGAGGCGACGGCGGTGGAATCAATGGCGCGAAGTCGAGAAGGAGCTCGTCGCGCGCGGCGACTCTGATTCTCTGGTTCGAACAGGGGAGGAGTTTGGAGGAGTGGTTCGGGGATGCTAGCAGTGGACGGAGGTCGAGGAGGATGAAGGGGAGATGAGGCGATGGGGGGTGAGGGAATGGCGAGGCGATGGGGTGGTTGTCGAGAGCTCGGGAAATGGCAAAGTTGGGTTCGGAGTGCGTGGGTTCGATGGAGGAGACAACGGCGGGGTCTGTTCGTGAGGTTGACGAGGAGTGAGGGAAATGACGCGAAGGTCGTGGTGGTGAAGACGAGAGGGAGGCAAAGGCGATTGGGTTTGGGCGTTGGCCGAAAGGATCGAAGGATTTGAGAAAGAATCGGAGGAAGAAGAAGATTAGCGGCGGTGGTTATTTTGGGTTTAAACAGTATAGGGTAGGGGTTAGGATTAGGGTTAGGGGTTAGGGTTTAAATAGTGTGAGTTTCGGGTTAACGGGTACTAGGGTATCCGAATTGAGCGGGATCCAACTGGAGAATTGGTCAAAATGTATTAAAATGGGGAATAAAGGGATGAATGAGAAGAAACAACCATTTCTCCAAGGTGAAAGACACAAGGATCACATACAATTGAATTAGATAAAAGGACCAAAAATTGAGTCGAAAACAAATTGATGATTTTATTCGAATAGAAACAAAATACTGGATCTCAAATTGATAACAGAGTACAATGGGACAAAATACAGTATAAAAATACAATTACGGGAAATAAGAGTTACATATGGTCACGAAAAAGATAAATTGTGGACTGGCTGTCACAGTAAACCGTGATGCACTTCTGCATTATCCCAAATCTGTTACTAGATTGTGAAGCCATATTGCTTCATTTACTGCAATTGTAACAGCCATGAATTCTGCTTCTGTAGTGCTCAGTGCCAGTATTTCTTGCAGTGTGGCTTTGCACGAGACTGACGCACTACAAAGGGAAAATTTGTACCCTGTCAATGACCTCCTTCAATCCAGATTTCCAGCATAATCTGAATTTGAGAAACCTTCAAAAAAATCTATTTCCTCCTTCTCGTTATCATCATAAACGAGGCTTAATCCCTTCGTACCTCACAGATATCGGAGTATCTAATTCATTGCCTTCCAGTGGCCTTTATCGAGCTTACTCATATAACGACTCACAACTGACACTGCATGCGATAGATCGGGACAAGTGCAAACAATAGAATACATCAAGCTACCAACTGTACTTGTATATGGAGTTTTGGACATTTTCTTCACCTCCTCTTCAATCCTTGGTGAAAGCTATAGTGACAACTTGAAATGCAATACGAGAGGTGTCGAAACAGACTTGGCATTGGACATTCCAAAATGCTCTAATACTTTTTCAATATATCTTCTCTGGCTTAGAATCAGGCAGCCATACTTCATGTCTCTTTCAATCTCCATCCATAGGATCTTTCTTGCAGCACAAAGCTCCTTCATTTCAAATTCCGAGCCGAGGTGTATCTTTAACTCTTGAATCACCTCTTCGTCACTGACAGCTATCAACATATCATCCACATAGATTAAGAGATAAACCTGATCACCATCGGGTTATCTTATATGATACACACACTGATCGTATGGGCTTCATGTGTATCCAATCTTTGTATAAAGGTATCGAATCTACGATATCACTGTCTGAATGAATGTATCTATACCTTTTTTCTAAGTGAAGCCCTTTGACACAAGTCTAGCCTTGAACCTGACTTCACCGCCATCAGGACCTACGTTCATTTTCTTGTAGATCCATTTGCACCCACTGTGCGCATCCTATGACAACTTTACTAGAGTCCACATAATGTTCTTGTTCAAAGAATCTAGCTCTTCTTCTGTAGAAGTTGTCCACTGGAAGCACTCAATATTTGATATATCTTCTTTGTAGGACATCAGTTCAACTTCTACTATCTCACTAGTCGAAAGTGCGTAGGCCACCAAATCAATATAGCCGCATCACTACTAGAAATGTGCAGACTAGCGATGAAAAATTGCAATGAAAAAGCAATAATTGCGATGGAAAAATTGGATTTGCGACGAACAAAAATGGTTGCAAAGCCTCAAAATTATAGTCGCTACTTGACCCGTCGCAACTTGTGACAATTTTATTGGCCAAAACGGTCGCAAATTGTGACGTTGTAGATTTTATGTTGCAATATTTTCTTTTTTTACTTAAAATTTGAAAATAAAAATGATGAAAATAATTTTAAAAATATTAATATAGCGAAGATTTTATTTGTACTTTCAGCCGCAAAGCGTATGTGATGAAAAAATTTTGTTGCAAATTTTTTGCGATGAAAACTTTATTTTCCTCGCAAACTATTGCGACAAAAAAAAATTCAATTACGTCACATTTTGTTTTGCGTTAAAATTTAGAAGCATCACAAAAAAAAATTGTAGCTGCGACGTATATCTAAAACGGTTGCAAGTAGTTTTTTCAATTGCCCTCCCTTTTGATTTTTTTGTTCCCTTTTTAAGGAACCTATGCAACATCACAATTCCAATAAACTCTAAGTTTAACATATACAATCCCATAAAACTAACTATAACACAATTTCGAGAAAAAAAGTTACTATTTCATTACAATCATCATCCATCATAAATTCCAAAATCCAAAATATGTCCAAAATCATCATCCATCACTAGAGTAACAAAATCCAAATGCAACTAGAGTAACAAAATATAAAGTAATGAACTTTAAAACATTCCAAATAATGAAGAAATCAACTACAAAACATTCCAAAATATGAAGTCCATAAATAGAAGTTAGAAGCACCTAGCTAGATCAATTCAGATATATTTCATTAGTTGGAGTCATTTCCGTTCCACGCACTGGACTCGGGGTTGGTGGTTAGATTGTTGAGAATGATATCTTGTTTCTTCAAAAGGGAATCAATTAAATCCAGCTTGGTGTTGACTAATTGAAGTTCATTCTCCAATGCCTCCCGCTTCTTTTTCTCAAGCGATACTTCTTCTTTCAGAGCATCGATCTCTCCTTGATTTGTGTTGGATTGTCCTTTTAACCCTCTTCTAGTAGCGGGTTCATGCTGTACAAGTCTCTTAGTTCTGCCCAAAACCTTCAAAACAGTCTGTGTATTGGCAGTGCTCTCGTCGGTCCCATCATTTATAGCTTCCTCAAAAACTTTGTGCATCTCCTCCTGAAAAAATTACAATAGATAAAATCCTAATTAATAACTAAATAACTGAAACTAATTTAAGCAATTAATACATGATTACAGCAATTGTAGAATATACACCATCATATAGAGCATCAGTTCAAATATATGAAACAAACAGAATCCTTGAATTATTTTTTTCTCTATTTGTGTTGATTGTTAACTTACATGCATGTACACTACTTTATGTTTCAGGCACTGGCGTTGCTCGATAAATTTTCAGAGAACAATGCATAAGAGGAGAACGTGAAGAATGCACAACAGTCTTGTTGGATTGTAGCAAGTCCCACTATTGTTTATAAAGAGACTAGCAGCAAATCAGTTGTCATAACTTTTCATAAAGTGCTCCATATCCAATCCCATTCTGTTAGGGACAATATATATATTATCAAATTGTCACCATGAGATTGCCACATATCAGAACCACCATATTAAGAAATCAAGAAACCAATTCTATTATTGGGTTTCATTAGATTGCCTCAAATAAATAATTATTAATGGAATGATCAACTTTGACAGTATCCTCATATTACTTGGTAAAATACCAAGTGTTAAAGTGGCCTTTTTCAAGACAATGAAATTCACCATAAGATTCACAGAGCAAGAAGAGAAAGATATCATAAGAAGAAAGAATAATTCGTAAAAGAGAGATGTGGTAGATATTAAGTACTACCTATAGCATGTTTCTTATATAAAATCACAATGGAAACATTAGCAAAAATGGATGTGCTTTTTGTTGTCTTTGGGTTAGTCTAATAGTATTTATATGGTCTTTATAATAGTTTTGTAAGTGGGCAAGGAGTGAGGACTCACTATATAAATGGATTGTATTATTTCTTCTAAGTAATATAATATATGTTCTTGCTCTCTACTCCAATTCTACCAGAACAAAATAGTTCAACAGATTACGCTGAATTCTCACGTAATGGAACAAATTGAAGATTGTAAACAAAAAGAACATTAAAATTTTAGGGAAAAAAGTTGCAATTTTGGAAACCCTGGCTTACATTGTAAGCAGTGGCAGGGAGGGTGAGGCGGGAGGGAGGCGCGCGGTGGGGAGGCGCGGGGAGGGATGACTGAGCGGCGGTAAGAAAAAGCGGAGGTCGGTGCAAGAGAGAAGGAGAGAAAGCGCGAGGAAAAGGAAGAGATGCAGAGGGGGAGAAGAAGAGGCACAGTTGTATATTGATTCGGGATACATGTGCACCGCATGTGTGTATTTGTTGCATTTAGTTTAACCATGTATTGCACGGGGTTGCAATTTTGTGATGAATTGTTGCGATATTTTTACACTTAATGTTGCAAATAAGAAAGTAAATAAATACTAGATTTTATTTTTTTAGAAACATAATAAAATAGCGACGTTTATTGACAGAACGACATAAAAACTTGTGACGTTTAGTAATATTTCGTCTCCATTTATTTATTTTAAATTTTTTTTTATTATATTCAAAGGAAATAATATTTGTGATGAAATTCTGTAATTTTTCACGATTTTTGCAAAAAATATTATTTCGCCGCAGAAAAACCGTCGCTAATTGCGACAATTCCTTATTTCATCGCAACAAAAAAGTTGCTAGTCTGCAGATTTCTAGTATTTTATCTTACTGGAGGTCCAATTTTTCTATGTGGTCTGTCTTGGCTGATGTTGTACTGCTGCTGAGCAGTCTCCTGCTAAATAACATATGGTGTTGGTGCTTCTCCTCCAAATTGCTCTATATCTTCATCTTCATTTGGTTGAATATCTCTTGTATATGTCTTTGAAACTAAGGATACCTCCACCTTGAGTTGTGATTCTAAAATACCCTCAAAATAATGTACAATCACATTTTTACTAATGAATTTTGTCTTATAGATTGTGTGTATGTTGTTATGAATTGTGTATGTTGTTATACATCCTTTGTCATTCCATGAGACAAACACTTAAGTATGAACCAACACTAAATTGTAAGGCTCTAACTCAAGTGAATTCAAATAAGCTAATAGGACTCAACTAAACAACTTGTTTTTGTTATGCACACGTGCACATCTATTACGTGGGGGGCACGTGAATCCATTGTCATGAACATACTACAATTGTGAACAAGGGTATCCCACAAATTTTGAATTGGTAAAGGGTTACCTTAGGTGTAACCTTAAAGGAGGGTTATGTGTAAATCCGAGGGGCTTATGTGTAACCCTAACCCTAGGAGGGTATTGATTAATATGGGTGACTAAGCAAACCTAGAACCCTCCACACACACCCACATCCTTCATGGATGGCCAACCACCACCACCCCCCCTTATATACATATGTGTGTGAGGGTATGAAGAACCCTAGCTCATAATTCATTCCCTTATTCATTCCAACATCATTCCAAAACTCTCTTAATTATCTCTAAGTGCTATTTGAGCAAGAATAAGAAGGAGAAGGAGAAGCTAAGAAAGCTAGGAGGAGATACAAGCTAGGAGAAGAAGCTAAGGCTAGTGCGGTGTTGAATTTTCCATATTAAGGTGGGTGTTCTCTTAATCCTTTGTACGTTATTTTCATGAGTTGATTGATAGCTTGATGTAGTTTATGTAGAAATTGTTGTGTGTATATTCATGTTCATATCACCTTATATAGAATTGTGGTGTATGTTAGAAAATAAGATAAGAAGATGAGATTGCTGGTAGATGAAATTGTTAGAAAAGAAAAGATGTAGTTGTTGTAAAAATTAAATTAAAACCGCTAGGTTAAATTCTAGGGTTTGCATATTGGATTCATAATCTTGTAACAATTGTGTGAGAATCCATATTCATTGTAGGATTTTTTGTACAATTTATGCAATGAATAGCTCGCACGTAAGGTTTTCGATAAAATATCCGAATGAAGATGTATGCATATGTGAATGAGAAATGTCCAGTAATCAAGACAAATATGGATAATTATTATTGCACATAAGGTGTTTGATGATTTGTATGAATGATAAAGTCCAATAATCAAGAAAAATATGGATGAATATTATTGCATATAAAGTGTTCGATGATTTGCCTCAATGAACATGTCTAGTAGATTAAATATGTTATGAGAAATGAGATTTGAGATGAGATCTTTGACATCATGTGATTGTGATGTAGTACATATACATGTAGGGAATAACGTAGTGTGGGAGATAATTTTAATAAGAACAAGTTGCTATGAAGTGTTCGACGAAATGTTTATATATGTGAAGGTATATAACATATAGTGTATTGAGATGGTTGGGAATGACCATATTTGTTGGGTAGGGGATGTAAATTAAATACCCCCATTTCATCCATAATAGTGTTGACTATTGTGTTTACTAGTTGGTACTTGTTCAGGCTTGAATAACCTTTGGAACGGGTTGAAAAGAGTTCTTTAATGGTAGTTTTGTTATATGGTGTTGATGTTCCAAAGTATCAATTTGTTGCTGTCACTTGGGCCCAAATTGGGCTAAGTTTGGGTAAACTTTGTGGCATAAATTGGATTGTCAATTTAGACACTAGTTAGATCGAATTGGAACTTGTTACTAAGTTGGTTAACATATGAAACTAGGTTGGAGTCTCTTGGTGTTCGACTATTCGACTATTAAGTTAATCTTAAGTTAATCTAGAAAATTGAGGTTAATTTAGCGGACTTCATTAGGTCAACATAGTAAGTTAACCTAGAAACTAGAAGTGATGATAATGGAGCTATAAGAATCAGGAGAACGTTCAGCTTGATTTGGGAGTATGTAGTATGTGATGCATATGTTTCCAATCAAGTGTGCATTAGAATAAGAGCAACGTGTGCATTTGAGTTGTGCATTAGATTGTAGGGCATGACATACACTGACACTTCTGTTTGCATGCCTTTAACATGAATATTGTTTGTTGAGGATTGTGAAGATCGCTGGTTTCATCAGCATTGCATTAGTTATATTCAACTGACGTGCCCACAGTTGATTAGTTTGCAGGACTGCCTGATCATGGGAGTAGGAGATTTGAGTTGTGGAGCATCCAAGTGGAGGATATAGTTTCCTTGTACAATGTAACTATTTGGTGTAATTCATGATGTAAATTTATGTAAGACTACATTGTAATAGTGTTGTACGTTGATATGGCTAAAAATAGGATTAAATCAAGACTGTTCAAATCGGGCACGAATCTTAAAGCTCTCAGGGGTAAAACGGTAATTTCACCCACAAACGGGTCTGAAATGAAAACTGGTTCTTTCTTCAAAGCCCAATAACCCATAAATGGATCTGTCCTACTGGGTACGGGTCCCAATCTGGTACAAACCAGTTCAGAAGGATAAAGAAGAATTCAGATTCGTAATTATCCCTAAGAGGTGGTTTTAACCACTTTTATCCATTCACACCGGAAAGTAGAGATTTGTTCTTATCTCGAAACGGATCCCTAAGGTGACTATAAAAACCCCTCTCCCCCCCCCCCCCCATAAGAAGGTAATCAATCTTTTTCTACATAAAGCTCTTTCATAATCTTTCTGATTACTGACAAGAGCGTCGGAGGGTGCATCGTCGGGATCCATCCCAGTGTTTCGCACTTTTTGCAGGTTCGCAGCAGTAGCAAGAAACCAAGTCAACACGTTGGCGAAGGTCAACAGGTCAACATGTTTGCCTTGTTCATTTTCTCAAAAATCCACAAATTCTATATATTGCCCCCACACTAGATTTAGCAGCAATAGATTGGTGCCGTTTGTGGGAAACGAAAAGGCAATCCAACCTAACTTCATCAGTGAGATTAGTTTCAAGCCATACATCTAAAAGAGAAGGGGAAGGCAGCGGTCTCCAGCCAAAGAACCACTCCTCTTCCTCCTTCTCCTCCTCCTCCAGCTCATGGTGTTCTTCCTCAACAGGCCCCTCTAGGGTCTCGAGGGGCTACCCAAGGGGGCTCCCATCTGAGTCTTCCGAAGCAACATCCTCCTCATGACCATGTAGCGGTTCCCAATCCTCCAGTTGAATGTATGGCTTCTCAAAGCCCTCCCGAGCCAGATCTTCATCAAGTGATTGCCAACCGCCAAAAGGGGGTCGACCTCCGAACTCGCCTGAATGGATGGCCAGCCCTTGGGGGAGTCCATCAACCAGAGCACCCAGGGGTCTCAAGAGTTCGGACTCCCTGCAGACCGAGGACCAGAAGATCCCCTCCCCCAAGGAGGCGAAGAGAGTCCCCTCAACGTCATCGGCGGAGAAATCATTCTCCAGTAAGCCGAGCCATACATAGGGACCGCCAAGCTAGAGAGGCACCAGTCACAAGGGCAGAGATCTAAGATTTTCAAGATGCCGTTCTACAGGCCCTCATCGTCGCTCTCAACCACGAGCAATGGGCACCTAGTCCTCAACCTGGCCCAAGCCGTCCCCACCGCACTCCTAGTCCCCTTTCGAATGGGAAAGAGTCTAGGGGATCAGCAGGATATGACCGAAGGGACGACTCGGTCTACTGCCGTTTCCATGAGATGGAGAGGCACCTTGGCCGATTTGACAAAGAAGATGAACAACGGGCGAGGAATTTTTGCCCAAGCAGGCCCCCGTTCTCCCGAGCCATCCTGGAAGCCCCGGTCCCGCAAAACTTTAAGCCCCCTAACTTTAAGTCATACAATGGGGAGTCGAACCCTATCGACCACATCGAGAGTTTTAAAACTCTCATGATGATCCACCAGGCTTCGGATGCGCTCCTTTACAAGATCTTCCATGCCACGCTGAAGGGGTCTACGAGAGAATGGTACTCTCGACTCGCCCCGGCCTCCATCTTCTCGTTCGATCAGTTCGACGGGCTCTTCCTTACTCATTTCGTGAGTAGCCACCGGACCGACAAAACAAGTGTATCTTTGATGACCCTCAACCAAAGAAGGGAAGAACGCCTAAGAGATTACGTTCGGCGCTTCACCGCTGAAGTCCGGTCTATTGCCTCCATCAACCAATCAGTAGCCTCGAAGACATTCGGGCACAACATTACTAACGCCGACCTCAAGGCGTCCCTTGCAAAGAAGCCTCCTCGAGACTTCTCAGAACTCCTGCTTAGGAGTGAGAAGTACATCAGAGTAGAAGAGGCTCTCAACCCCCCACTCTTAAGCAATCATCTTCCGAGAACAAACGGAAGAATACGAGTGAAGAAGGATCACAGAAACTCCAGAGGGACGACAATGGCCAACGCCGCCCAGCTCCTCGTTTTGGGAATTTCACCCCCTTCAATGCTAGTATATCAGCAGTTCTTATGGAGGTGGACAAGGACTACTCTGCGCTCCTCCTAGAATGAATACCCCCGGTAAAAAAAGAAATAGGGATAAGTGGTGCCGCTTTCATAGGGACCACGACCACGACACGGATGATTTTCGGGCACTCAAAGAGGAGATCGAAGAACCCATATAGCGGGGACACCTGGACAAGTTCGTCCACAGAGATGGGGCCAACCTTCCATCCCGAGGAGCCTACAAGCGAACAGAAAGGTCCACCGAGTTCCAAGATTCCGAACCTGGGACCGTCCTCCACCTCATCCAAGGAGTTCCAATGGGGGGGAGAACCAACCTCCTCCCAAGAGGCCTTCACCCTATCGTAGAATTAGGATCTCGATTTTCAATAAGGCTGATACTTGTAACCCGGCCAACAGCATGTAATAATGGTTCGCCCCATCGAAGCAGCCATTTAGTTTGTTTCAATAAAACTTAAGCTTTTGTCTATTATTGCACTTGCTTCATTTCTACTTCTCTAGGTCACTTCTACGACTCGCTAAATGGTAAGTTCGGAGTCCAGCTTGTTCTACAAGGCTGCTCCCATAGCTTACTAAGCTCAAAAGACGATTTCGGAGTCCAACACTGGGTTCGACGTCGCCTTAGCCATTTGCAAACAAGCAAGTGCGGGGCAGCCTTACCATTCGAAATTGCTCCTACAACTCGTTAACTCTTTTAACAACAAGTTCGGAGTCCAACACTTGGTTCGACGTTGCCTTAGCCGCTTGCAAACAAGCAAGTGCGGGGCAGCTCACCATTCGGAATTGCTCCTATAACTCGTTAACTTTCTTAAAAACAAGTTCGGAGTCCAACACTTGGTTCGACGTTGCCTTAGCCGCTTGCAAACAAGCAAGTGTGGGGCAGCTCACCATTTGGAATAGCTCCCACAACTATCGAACCTCTTCTCAGCAAGTTCAGAGCTAAAAATCTCCCCTAAAGTTGTCCCTCAAACTTGTCTCCCAAACGGCTCTCTCCTAAAGCCAAGCTCTTCGCTTTGCTCGCTCCCAGAGCGGACCTCTTTTCAACGAGTTCGGATCTAAAACTCTCCCCTAGAGATGCTCCTCACACTTGTCTCCCAACGGCTCTCTCCTAGAGCTAAGCTCTTCACTCCGTTTGCTCCCAGAGCAGACCTCTTCTCAATGAGTTCAGAGATAAAACTCTCCCATAGAGTTACTTCTCAAACTTGTCTCCTAAACGGCTCTCTCCTAGAGCAAAGCTCTTCGCTCCGTTCGCTCCTAGAGCGGACCTCTTCTCAACGAGTTCAGAGCTAAAACTCTCCCCTAGAGTTGCTCCTCAAACTTGTCTCCTCAACGGCTCTCTCCTAGAGCCAATCTCTTCGCTCTGCTCGCTCCCAAAGCGGACCTCTTCTCAACGAGTTCGGAGCTAAAACTCTCCCCTAGAGTTGCGCCTCAAACTTGTCTTCCCAACGGCTATCTCCTAGGGCCAAGCTCTTCGCTCCCAAAGCGGACCTATTCTCAACGAGTTCGGAGGTAAAACTCTCTTTTAGAGTTGCTCCTCAGACTAGTTTTCCAAGAACAGACTTCCCCTAGAGCCATGCAAAGCTCTTCTCAACTTCACGAAAACAAAGATGTTGCGGGACTATTTTGACCATGAAAAAGGATGTTTCTTCAAATCATTTCTGAAGAGAACTTGTAGACCTCCGAGTTAGATTCGAAACAAAGGGCCATACGCCCTAATCCGACCTCCATAGCACCGGGAACGTCGGTTACAATACACATGCACCGAGCACTCTTGCCACCGACATCCAAATGCGGAAAAATGCGATTGACTGGTCAATGCGCCATGTGCCGCTCTCCCATTCATCCCTGAACTCGTTTGCCACCGATGTCCAAATGCAAACAATTGCGTTGACTGGTCAACGGTGACAGGGACCCACTGACCACGTGTCGCTCTCCTATTCGTCCCTAAATTCATTTGCCACCGAACCTGAAATGAGAAAAAACTCCGCCTCAAAATTCGTGTTCGATCAAGATCAACAATTGTGCTTAAAGCAGAAAAGAGAGAGCGAAGTCGGAAGGAAGAATAGAGAAGAGGGCGAAAAAAAGGGAGTCGAAGGGTCGAGGTCAGACCCGTTAGGGACCCAAACCTGAACCCCATACCACTTCTTCTCCCCTATGTTTTGGCGCCAATCGAAATCGAACCCCATAGTCCCATACTACGTCATCTTCCCTGTGCTTTGGTGCCAAAAACCTACCGCAGGCTCCTTCTTCTTCCCCGATCTCCAAAAACCCGCTTCGGAGCTCTCTCCATTGGCGCCGAGCTCTTCTCACCTCGCCGACCTCCACACTCGAGCCATCTCCTCATCAACCTCCGTCGAGCTCCGAGCCCCTATCGACGAACCCACGAGCTCCGAGCCCTTCTCTCCTTAACTGAGCTTGAACCCACCACCTTGGCTCCGCTGTCGAGCTCCAACTCCTCCACACCGAGCTCACTCCTTGCCAAGCTCCTCACCCCCGCCTCCGTCGTCGAGCTCACCTCGACAAGCTCCGAACCGCTTCGCCACCTCAATGCTACACCGAGCTCCTCTCTACTACGTCACCGAGCTCACTCCTTGCCTAGCTCCTCACCCCTTCCTCCGTCGTTGAGCTCACCTCGATGAGCTCCGAACCGCTTTGCCACCTCAACGCTACACCGTGCTCCTCTCTACTACGTCACCGAACTCCAGATCTCTCCCTCGTCGATCTCCGAAGCTCGGAGGCCCCTCAAACCCAAAGGGCCTATTGAGCTCCTCTCCTCCTCACCTCCAAGCTCGAGCTCTCCACTATCGCCGAACCCAACTCCGAGCTCTATTACGTCGTCGAGCTCTTTTTATTCGTCGCTGAGCTCCTCGCCAGACGAGGTCGGAGAGGGGGAGAGGTCGGGGGCGAGTCAGCGGGGCCAAAGTCGAAGTGGGAAGGAGCGACGGCTCGAGGAAGAAGTCAGAAGAAGATGGAAGGGCCGAAGACGTAGAAAGAAGAAGAATAGAAGAGGTCAAAAAAATATATAATTATAATAATAATAATAATAAATTGTGGTCAACGTTGACCAACTGCGTCACATGTCGCTCTCCTATTCGTCACCGACCTTACTTGCCACCGACCTTCAAATAAGAGAAAAAACGGGCTCATCCCGATGCGCGCTCATCTGATCATGATCAACATATAGAAATGTGCTACGTGTCCAGGTATTTATTTATTTATTTAAATTAATTATTTAAAAAATCTAAAAAAATTAATTAAAAATCAAAAAAATAATAAAAAATTCTTAAAATAATTATTAAATTCAGAAAATAATTATAAATTATAAAAATAATAATTATTAAATTAGAATAATTAATTAAAATAATTTATAATTAATTATTTAAATTTGAAATTGAATAAAAAATTTACAATTGGGAAAAATTCAGAAAAATCTGGAAAAATCACAAAAAATCCAGAAAAATCTGAGAATAATTTTGGGCATTTTACAAGCTCAGATTGATACCGTTACACCTTGAGCAAGATCCAAACCCCCTTAAGAACTCCGATAAAGTCCCGTACGCCATTAGGACAACAAAACTACTCCTCAAAGACTGTAGAACTCAGTCTCCAGGAGTGGTGGGCTTGTAATATGGCTAAAAATAGGATTAAATCGGGACTTTTCAAATCGAGCCCGAATCTTAAAGCTCTCAGGGGTTAAACAGTAATTTTACCCACAAACGGATCTGAAATGGGAAATGAGTCTTTCTTAAAAGCCCAATAACTCATAAACGGATCTGTCTTACTGGGTACGGGTCCCAACCCGGTACAAATTAGTTCAGAAGGATAAAGAAGAATTCAGATTCATAATTATCCCTAAGAGGTGGTTTTAACCACTTCTATCCATCCACACTGGAAAGTAGAGATTTGTTCTTATCTCGAAACGGATCCCTAAGGGGACTATAAAAACCCCTCTCCCCCCCCACATAAGAAGGTAATCAATCTTTTTCTACATAAACCTCCTTCATAATCTTTCTGATTACTGACAAGAGCATCGGAGGGTGCGTCGCCGGGATCCATCTCGGTGTTTCGTACTTTTTGCAGGTTCGCAGCAGCAACAAGAAATCAAATCAACATGTTGGTGAAGGTCAACAGGTTAACAGGTTTGCCTTGTTCGTTTTTGTAGCGCCCCGATTTCCAACACTGGGAAACCGTGACACGAGCCAAGACCTTTTCTTCAATTAGTCACAATACACAGAAAAACAGGAGAATTTAAAACTTTTCATTCAATACACAAAGTGTTACAAGTCTGAATATTGTGCAACTGTAATACCTTACAATAGAGTTACAATATTACCTTTACATTTCCAAGTATTACAACTTTCAACATCTTACATCAGAGTACCTCTCACTAACAGATAATCAATACATATACTGCAGCGGAACTAAACATAACACTGACTCCTTGCTTTCCTTGCCTTGAGTCCTCCTGAATCTCGCCTGTGTACTTCGGCGATCCAGTACCTATGGAAGTGGGGACGTCAGTATTCACTGACGCTTAAAGGCTGATCATATAGCAGCGAATCTCCCAAACAATATACAAAATATAGCAATGGTGTTGGTGTAGTTTAAGTGTTCGTGAGTGCTATGGCTAGACTCTAATGCAATATTTAAATAGAACTAGGACGCTTCCTATTCTAATGTCAGCAAGTCTCCGAAGTAACATGCAGCCCATACTACATGCGACCCCATCTCAAGCCGTTTCTCCATATATAGGGATTGGAACCCGCGTTATGAACTTCTAATTGTACTCAACCTGTTCCTGACACCTACACGTGGCTAATGAGGTTGCAGATGTGGTCAAGTCCCACTATTGCATTTTGCCAGTGGTGTCTATGTTCGCCACTGCGACCCGGCCAACCGGACCTCTCTCCAAATAGACGAACCCAACGTATCGGGCGTCATTCCAAAATCAACTATAGGGTTTCGCAAGCACAGGGTAGCGCGAAGCCTACCCTGTGGCACCCTCTGGGGTATCGCAAGAGCAGGACTGCACAATGCATCCTGTGGCACCCCCAACCACGGCACCTCAGGAATTAACAGCGCGAGATACGCAACCCATATCCTCAACTTGTGAGACGGCACCGTACGTATCCCTTTGATGGGAAGGTACAATCCAATACACCACCTATGGTCTGCCTCAAGGGACGAGTTAGTGTAAGGGGCCCCCTACAACTGACTCCCCTCTCCCGGCAAAAGGGTTTAAGTAAACTGATCCTTGTAAGTCACTATCTTAGTGATGTCCCTGACTCGAACAATCCTAGGGATGACGATATTATAACACAACATGATAGGCCTTAAATTAGGCTTCGCAAGACAACTCTACTAGGCTGCTCAACCTAGACTTACCAGAATCCCTCAGGATCCGGTTCGTGGCTCATCGATCCAAGACTTTGGCCGTGCGAATATACACGCATGCCGCTACCCTAGACTTGGATTATGTCTATACTCCGGTCCTCGATTAACCTACCCTGGTTAAGATTCGACGATACACAAGGAGTGACTCCTCCACAGTTCCTTAGGGTAAGAAAACATATGTCTTGATGGTCGATAGCCCTTAGGGTGGTAACCTCACCCTAAACGAGCACAACGAAGTGTGTACTAGCTAACAAGCTATACACGAGTGACAACCACATACGAGCTAATTAAGCTACGTATGAAACAATAATTACCTACGAGCCAGGCGGGCCTCGTAGGAGATAACCACGTACATACCAGCCAAATAAGCCGCATATGAGACCAACAGCTACGCACGGACCGGTCGGGCCGCGTATGAGACAACAACCTACATACGAGCCAACTAAGCTAAGTATGAGACCCACAGCTACATACGGGCCAGTCGAGCCACGTACGAGCATAACCATATGTAAAAAACCATACAGGTAATCAATCCTAGAAGCAACCAAACGTGCTTACTAACAAACTTGGTCATCTATTATTAGAAGCAACAGAGGGATCTACCAATAGTCTATGATCGGTATTCTACTAAGGAAGAACCGAAGGCGGCATAACAGCCTTTGTCCACTAACTACTACTAGTGGTCTTCCCGATCTTACTACTCCGGCCTATAGCGCCTTAAGTACGGCACACAATTGCAAGCATCTTCCTACGACAATCTAATCATATAACACAACCACCATGATACTCCTATGTATGAATGTGATTAATGCTTATGTTTACATCGAGCTCAAGCATGAAAATCACTTACGACCTAGACATGAAGTCCACTATAGTCAAGCGTAGGTTACAAATTGATCATGAACGCTTACTACTTATCATGACTAATCCCCACAACCCAACTAGTATGAACAAGCAACATTCCAAGGCATAGTAGGTAATTCTAACACTACTCCTACAACGTTCTAAGCATGTATTACTTTAGCATGGTATAGAACACAACATAAAATCACTACAACTAGCCATGGGTAGTTTCTTTACTCTAAGCATGAACATCATAGTATGAATATCCTTA